>JAHLJY010000018.1:0-425922 GCA_025526955.1 Gorgonomyces haynaldii | reverse complement strand
CCTAACCCTAACCCTAACCCTAACCCTAACCCTAACCCTAACCCTAACCCTAACCCTAACCCTAACCCTAACCCTAACCCTAACCCTAACCCTAACCCTAACCCTAACCCTAACCCTAACCCTAACCCTAACCCGTCCTCAGGAAGACACTCTTAATCTTTATCACTATTCTGAGACTCATAATCGCTATTCATTAATTTGAGACTCTTGATCCATAGAGACTCTTAATCCATATTCAAAAAACCTATAAAGCGGCCCCCAGGCCGCTACTATCTTTCGAACGACGAAGTCGTGAGACGTTTACTGTTGTTTTAAACCAGCAAAACTACTCATGATCCGAAGGATCATGTCGAACGACGCAGTCGTGAGATGTTAGAAAAAATAAAATAACAAAAATAGAAAAAATAAAATAACAAAAATACAAAAAATAAAATAACAGAAAATACACACAAAAAATACAAATAATACAAACTCAAAAATACAAAAAACACAGAGCGCGTCATTTTCACCCTAAAGTGCCGAGATATCACCCAAGAAACACTTGCAAACCAGTCTGAAAACCTCTAGTCGGTCATCCTTCGAGGCAATGTAATATCGCAAATATACTTGGCTTGCTCTATCAAACGAAAGCTTTGTCATCCCAGATCGCTTTTTCTGGGACAGCGTGACCGCGTTGTGTCCAAACAGTTGAGCAGTAGGATGTGCTATTGCACGTCGGTAGTAGAACTTGGCATTCAAGCTGCTTTGAGCGGGCAGATCAGCGTGCTTGAAGAATGAACCATCTGTAACAAAGGGGAAATCAAAGGATCGGATTGATTGAAGCATACCATTCTGCCTCAGCGTCCAATAGGAGACATTGTCCTTGTCTCCATTCAATGCAAATCGAATGAGACTCTCAAACAAGTAGACAAGTTCTCGATCCATCATTGTCAGATTGCGCTCTCTTCGAATGTGCGGCTGCACCTGATGTTAATGCCAATGCCAATTCATCCAAGATCTTGGAAAAGCAACCAACGATGGATCCAAGATACTTTGGAAATACCAGAGATGAATTGTAGAAGCAGAGCTCTGGTACCACAGCATCGTCAATCCATCTTGCACCGTCATTGAATATTTGACGGATTGCCAAAGTGTGTGCCGCTTCTGGCAACCGCCCAATCTGAGATTGCAACTTGACTCTGACAACGATCTCCACACGGTACTTGCCACTTCGATCACAAGCAGCTCGAATGGCATGCTGCAGCGCATTGTCTCCAGCAGAGTCCAGGACGTACTGCTCGTAGGAAGAGAAAGCACCGCGCAGGTAGAAGGGAATGATGGTTGAAGTGGTGTACGGAAGACTTTCAAAGGGCTCTGCTTCCTTGAAAGGGCGGATAATGTGCGAGATGTTACTATACATCTGCAGGCCCACTAGTTGTACTGCTGCATTAATGTCGTGTCTGGTCTGAAAGCCTCCATCTTCAGCGTCAGAATCGTCGCCCACCTGTTGAAACAAGGCTGTTCGCGCTTGCTGGTTGGCACTGGCACAGATAGCAGCATAGATACGACCGTCAATCTCAGTGTTCAATTGCATGTTTGCGAAATTGTCAGTAAAGCATTTGGTGTAGATGGTTGGGCGATAGCCATGCATCACTCTCTTGATGGCATTCACAGACAGAATGGGGGTCACATTGACAGGACCAGATGCCTTGATGTTGGCGGCTAATGCCATCTCGTACTGGTTGATGCGATGCATGTCAAAGTAGTGCTGCAGATACAGGTGTACATTGTCATGGGTGACAGAGACATCTTGTCCATACACTTGGCAAAACACAGTTGGAGTGTGTTGTTTAAAGTGTGGATCATCAATCTCATTCGCAGTTGCAGTTAGGTGATACAGAAACGTCTCACAGTCCTCAGTCAACGGAATCTCCACTTCGGAGAGTCGAGCAAAATTGTCGCTGGCAGGCACAGCCTTTGTTCCTGTCCATCCAATTCGGTTCAAGACATGCTCAGGAAGCTCATACATCACCTTCTGTTCCACAAAGTTCTTGTAGAGGTTGATGATTCTAGTAATGGCAATGTTGGATTGTCGATGGCATGCGCATACTCCAGTTGGCTTGAACACAATGAAGACATTGACTTGGTTCTTCCATGTACCCAATCGAAACACATGACCTCTTGGGCTGAAGGTCCATGCAGTGTACTTGAACGAAGGCTGGAGCCATGCTTTCTTTGGTGAAATGGTGAGCATGCTATCAGTCAGTAAGACGCCATGTTCAGGCGACACCGTACGCAGGACACGAAGATCAGAGCTGATGACTTTGACCATGTCAATGCTCCATTCCAGATCGATGGCAGTGACATTGCGAGTATTGTCATCCACCTCCCGAAACGCAATGTTTGGTGGGACCATTGGCTGTTCACCATCCACAACAGAAACATCCAAGTGCCGCAAGAGAATGTTCATGGCTTCAGGGAATTCTAATGTAAACTGAACCACCTTTTGCTTCAATTTCAGCCAAGGATTCAATCATGTCGTTCACATTGATGCCTCTCTCGGCAGAGAATTGAGAGTCACTGTCAGAAACATAGCCAAGGCTGTTGGCATCTTGATTCAACCTGGTGTCAGTGTACATACTCGTTTTCAGACTCACGGTCAAAATCGTTTTCCATGGTAAAGTGCGGCAATGGAGAATGACATGTTTCACCAACTCTGATAGAGCCTTCTTCTTACCTATCTTTAGTTCCATGAGCCGGCCTAGACATTCAGAGGACTGCAATTTAACAGGTATTGGATAGTGAGCATGAGACAAACAGAAAGCTTCTGAATATCATCAATCGATTGAGTTATCTGTGATACGTCGACCGATGAGAGCTGTGCAAACCTTCAGATCAGGATTCGATGCCGCTGGCCGCAACGGAACAGGATGAGCCACGAATGCATTCAATTGAAGACGATCAAGCACTTCTCATAACGCTTGGCAGCTGAACCAGATTGAATGCGACTGAAAGATATTGACAACTGCACCAGATTGAACACGACTGAAGACAACTGACAACTGAATGCGACTGAAAGAGATTGACAACTGAACCAGATTGAACACGACTGAAGACAACTGACAACTGAACCAGATTGAATGCGACTGAAGACAACTGACAACTGAAAGAGATTGGCATTATAACACGATGCAATATGACCAGGTACGTTTGAAGGTGTCTGAGGGGGAACGCTGGTGGTTTTAGAGACTAACATGGATAGGATGCAGTTCACGATATTTTATTCAGTCATCTTTTTCTTACTTCGCTTGAAAGCGACTCTTTTCTTATCTTGATGGGGTCTTTTAGCTTGATTGGCGTTGCTCTTTTCGTTGGTGACTAGATCTGACTGTGAATCCTCAGTCACAACCGTTTGAGACTGTGGGGCAGCTGGCTGTGAATCCTCAATCATTGGAGTTTGAGACAGTTCAGCCAAGTCCAGCTGAGACTCATGCAGTCCCTCAGGAGTGGTTACCTGGTGAATGCTTTCCTCTGGAATCGCTAGTGTGAGTTGATGTACCGTCGTGCACATGCTTGAGCTCCTCATATGCTTCGTTCAATGCATTCAATGCAGTCTTCAAAGTCAAAAGGATTTTTCCAAGTGCAGACTTCACATTTCCAGACGCATCGCCTCTTCTGGCCACAACTGCCTCAGTTTCATGGAGAACATCTCCCAGAGCCTTCTCCACCTGTTTGTGCTTGTGTTTACGTGGCTGTCTGGTGCTGGTGTCACGTTTTGGAACAAGAGCCAAGATCTGCTCCCGAGTCATGCCACTTTTTTGAATGACCATTGAGAGAGGAATGCCATCTTTCATCATGGGCTTATACTCCTCAAACGCTTCTCCAGTCACAAGGTTGACAAATGGCTTCAGGACGGGGGCTGCGGTAGGATCACTATTGCACTTCTTGACATGACTGCGGTAGCCATCCTTGGTGTGATATCCTTGCGGGATAATCACTGTTTCCTGGTTGCTAGTAGGGCGTGCATAGAAGCGATAGCAAGAGTAGTACTCCTTCTCTTCAACTTGTCCCAAGATCACTGTCTTCGCCTTTTCTTCACCAGACATCAATAGGTTTCAAACGAAAAAGTTTTCCTCTTGGAGACTTTAATCGATTGAACGCGATCGAAAACGACCGTAGTCTTTCCCTACCACTACAAAGCGCGTCATTTTTACCCTAAAGTTGCAGTTGCATCGTGGAGTTGCAAGTTGCACTTGCATTCCAGAGTTGCAACTTTTCAGAGGATGGACGAAAGAACAGAAATGGAAGAGGAGTAGGAAGGGATGTGAGATTTGACGATATGCCTTTGATTTTCGACAGATTCAATGGATGTTGAGGAAGTTTGATTTCCCCAACTAGCATGTAAAGTGGTATTTTAGTTTCGATTCTTTGAGGGGACATTATATATTAGCTGAAGTTATGATATGTTCTTTAATTCCGATGATTTTCAACCGTTTGGGAGTGATCTACGATGGGTTGCAAGTTGCAGGTTGCAAATTTTTATCCTAATCCTAAAACCAAGTGTGAAAATTTGCCTTGAGTCATGACTGTTGTACTGCTGCATGATACTTGAAACAAAGAGAGACAAGTTCTTGGTTTGTCCTTCTCTGTAGAATCTCTTAAACTCTTGCTTGACCATTCCAAAGAACAACTCGATTGGGTTAAAAAATGGACAATATGCAGGTAGAAACACAATGATTATTCCAAAAGACCGCAGTAGATGCACCAGATTCTCGTCAGTATGAATTTTGGCTCCATCCATCACCCAAACGCTGCATTTTCCTGGATACTGAAAAATCTTGTTGTTCTTTTCTGCCATCGACTTGCAAGATCTCATAAAGTTTGCTCTGTTGAATGTGTTCTCTGTTTCAAACGTTTCAACGAGCCCGTTCACGGAAAGAAAGGAGAGATGAGAAATGCGTGGCTTTCTGTTGAATTCGCCTCTGAACACCAATCTCTTGCCTTTGATGCCATATCCCTCCTTTCGGATCATACCTCTCGTGTCAAATGACACTTCGTCCAAAAATAGAAGATTGAGCTTGCACCAGGGGATGTTGTTCATCTCAATCGTGAATCTGGCAACATCCGACAACTTGATTTCCAAAGCTCTGCGCTCAAGCTTCTTCAAAGTCAAGCCAGCATCGTGAATGATGGCCCAAATGCTGCTGACACTGATATCAAGCTGAAAATGTCTAATAAATGCCTGCTGGCACTCTTTCAAGTAAGAAGTTGGATACTTCTCGAAGAATCGGACAATCCACAAGCGATGCCCGTAGTCGAAATGCAGCTTGCGATCTGGCTTCTTCCTGCTCAAAGGCTTGCCAGACATGTACAGCTGAATCCACCGATGCACAGTTGCGATAGACTTGTGATACAGCTTGGCAAGTTGCTTGACTCTCATCCCTTGATGGAAATAACCATAAACACAATGGTATTTAGTGTTTTCGTTGGCTTGTCCTCTCACTGCCTCCAGTACGTTCATGTGCGATAAAAAGTGCGACGGAACTCGTGTTGCGATCTTTTACGTCGCATTTTCTCACTTCGGATCATCGCAGCAATACAGAGAGAAAATATAAATAATACAAACAGAAAAATACAAAAACAAAGAAAAACAACTCAACTCTATTTTTCTCCTCAATGTTTACTCATTGGACATCATGTGTGAAGTCTGTTGAGGATGCTCGATCTCAGATGTTCTGGCGCTACCAGTCCATCAAGTTTGCTCCACCAACAAGTTCATGATCCATAGCCCCATCTGGTATGTTTGCTGGTAGTTGCATTCCACGCTCTCTAAGTAGGTGGATAGACTTATTGCTGCGGCTCTCAATTGCATGTTCCATCACACTCCATCCATCATTGTCTCCGATCTGAAGATCTGCTCCAGATTCAATCAGAAGTGCCGCAGCTTGATGAGAAGAGTATTCCGTGCTGAGCATCAATGGTGTTCTTCCATACTCGTCTTTGACATTGATCTGAACGCCATGTTTGAGCAAGACTTGGCATGCTTCGACTCTATCATTCTGTGCCGCAGCGTGCAAGGCTCCAAAATGTCCTTCTCTGCATGCCCATTGTACAATCCTGGGATCTCTCTTGATCAGCTGTTCCATCACACCAGTCAAGTTTGATTCTGCTGCATTGATCAGTGGAGACTCTTTTGATGCGTCACCAACATACAAACCTGCACCGTGCTCCATCAACAGGTCAAAGATGTCTTGCTGAAATACTTCAGGAGAACGGGTACTCAAATTCTGGGACAGTGGTGTCTCGGAAGTGTTTGGATTGCCATTGACACTAGCTCCCAAATCCAAAAGTTTCTGAAACGCACCTGAATTCCCCGCCAGTGCAGCAAATGTCAATGCATCCTCTTTCCAGTACTCTGGTGGATCTGATTTCAAGTAAAGTTGCAGCAGATAGTCAAACACTGTTGAATCACTGTTGTCCTGACTGTAATCTAATGTAGTTCGCTGTCTATAGCCTCTTCTCCACAGATCTGCACCATGTTCCATTAACCACTGGACATTTTTAACTGTGCCAGACTCTGCTGCTCTGTGCAATGGCGATTCTTCTTCATCGATAAGATTGACATCTTGTCCAGCATTCAGTAGTATCTCCATAATCTCTGGTGTGCTATACTCTGCAGCAGTATGCATAGCAGGCGATGATAATGCAACATAGTCCATTCTTGCTCCTCTTTGGATCAACACGCGACAAGCATTTGGCTGACATGCAACAATGGCACAGCCAAGTGGTGTCAATCCTTCAGAGTTATCCTCATAATTCTCAAATCCGTTGTCTAATAGTCTGTGAATGAGAGAAGTGTGTCCAAACATAGCGCAAATGATCAAAAGTGTCTCCTTACTATCACCATATTCAGTCACAGTATACTTGCTCATACGATGGTGTGCGTCTTCAGAGCGCAGTGTGTACCATCGATCAGAGAGCTGTCCATTTCTGATGAGTGCGTGGCATTGTGGCAGTCCCCTCACAAATGCAGTCACAATCGCTTCTTCTGTCCACTCTGCGATCTGTATAGACTCTAATACTTCCAGTGGTGCCTTTCTGAGGAATAGGTGCAAGTGTTCAGTAGGTATTTGAAAGTTGTAGGGTTTTCTGTTGCTATACATCAACTTGCATGTTCTGTGTAGCCTCATATACTCTCTGGGATTCAAGTGGTGAGTAGTCCACTTGAGCAGCTCGCTTGGCAGTGATTGCAAGTGCATGGGAAAGTGTGGTGACACTGCCAGCTCATCAGTGATGGTTCGAGTCAAGTGGGCAGATCTGTTTACTCATTATCTGCAAGTTTCATGGCTTGAGTGAGAATCCCTCTCAATCTCTCATGGCTGGTGAGATGCATTGCTGTGTATCTGGTGCCCTTCTCTTCCTTGGTTGATCCAATCCAATATTCATTGGCATTGCCATTCCTTTCTCTAAACCATCTTCAAAAGTCTCATCCCACTTGGTGTAGTCTTTCAACAGTGTAAACGTTGCCAGATCTTTGCTCTGCACTATCTCACTGAAGAGTTCCTTCACATCTGGATCATCCTTGTCCAAGATAGGCTCAAAACTGAGGATCCACTGAATGGGATCTTGTCTTCTTTCATGCACAGCTCGTTTCAGATACTTGATTGCATCTTGATGTGGAAAGGAAACACCAAGTTCCACCAACTCTTTCAGCACAGTCAACTCGTTGCTGTCAACCACTTTCTTTGTCATTGCTGCAGTCATGGCTTCCAGATAAGACTTTGGACCGTGCTGAATGAGAAATGTGACAACTTGGCCAGATCCACTGTCCAAAGCAATTTGTAATGGAGTGCGATATTGCTCGTCTGTGTGTGTGAGACTGCAGCCCAAGTCAAAGAGATGCATGCAGATCTGCAAGTGATCATCAGGGATTGCTAGATGGAAGCCAGCATTCAGAACGCTCTTTGGTGGCTTGTAATGCTTGGTCACAGTTTGAAGCAGTGCAAAGTCCCCTTCTCCGCAAGCTCTGTTAAAGTATTCAAGTGCATTCCAGTTTGCTCTGTCTTCTACAGCCCATTTGATGAGATATGGAAGGCTTTCCGTGTTATCGTTGTCACTGCAAGCTTCCATCAGCATTTGAATGCGATCTGACTGTGGCCTCCAGTCGACTTTCAAGAATGCATCCAGTGCAAATGTTTCTCCATGAAGCAGTGCTGACTCCACTGCCACTTCGTCGACGCTTGTGTACAATGGCAACAAATACTCAAAGACCTCAGACTGTCCGAACCAGATTGCCAGTCCCAATGGTGTCAAGTGCCACTCATCGTCATCGTAGCCATCATAGTACTGATAGGTAGTTAGTGTGTCATCTAAGCTGTCACCAGATTGTACAAGCATCTTGCAAACGTTGACATTCCCTGACAAGACTGCAAGATGCATCAAAGTAAGCTCATTGGTGAATGCGTTGTCTAATCCATAACTATCAAGTACAATCGGGTCCTCCTCATCACGCAATACATCGAGACTCACATTTTTTGTCCATCTGCCTCTCTGGATCAGCAATCTGCAGAGTGGCTCAATGCCTCTGAGAAAAGCAGTCAGATGCAGCTCAATATCTTGTCTTTCAGCTCCATGAATGTGCGTGGTGTCTTCTACATCATCAGAGTCCTCTCTGATACTTGGTTTCTGTTGCAATTGCTCAGTAAAGTACGCTTCCATCTCTTCATATCCATGGTACTTGTTCAAGACACTCTGAGAAGCATGTTTGATGAAGTGCAAGGAGTTGTGTGGTCTGACCCAAACCCTCTCCTTGTCTCTGAGTGAGCTTAAGCGCTTGTTGGTGGAGTGCAATGTGCAGTAGTCTTTGTTGCTCAAATGCTCTACAATCATCATCAACAGTTCATATGGCAGACTTTCGAGTGACATGGGAAAGCTTGACTCGCTGCCACACAGTCCATCTGACTCTATCTGAATAGTGTATGAGACCCCTTTGTCTTTGTGTCACAGTCTTGTACCGCCTCACACACTCGGACGATGTTCTTTCCAACTGGTGCCAGTCACTGTGCTTGATCTCAAGAGAGAGGGTCCTACTCTTGTGTGTGATGACTCTGGCATCTTGCTGCAGTAGTCTGTCGACGGGATCTTCTGTGCCGTCCACTGGATCAACAATCGTGATGAAGATCTAGTCTTATCCAAAGCAGAATCACTTGCTGCACTCCAGCATGATAATCTAGTTGAGTTTGTTGGGTTGGCAAGGGTTGGTACCAATTTGGGTTCATCTTTCAACTGATGCATTGCATTATCCAAGATTTCCTTGCCAACGACAATCTGCCAGGAAAGGTTGATGATTGGTGCCAATCTGGCAGCAATGCAGGATGATGGCTCTTCAGCATTGCATGTGGCAGCGAGTTTTGGCTATCTTGACTGCTGTCAACTGCTGGTGAAGAGTCGGATCAAGTTGGATCTCTTGGACAACAACGGACAAAGTGCACTGGATCTGGCAAAAGAGCACCCAGGGGTTTATGAGTACCTCTCTTCTCTCAAGGAGCAGTAAATGGAGTCATAGGATCAGATTTGATATGTCGCGGTCTGTCCATGGCCGCATCTGCATGCCCAGTCGCTACACTGCAAACGACCGACAAGTTGTAGAACATTGCAGATCGAATGGCTCAAGTGTATGTCCTTGCGGACACAGCCACCTGCGAACAGATGAGTCAGATACTTTAGAGAGAGACCCAATGTGAGTGAGTGTACCGACTGCTCACACAGGAAACACATCCAGTGCTTGGTGCATTGCAGCCACAATGTGTAGTTTGGACAAACAAATGAACCTCAATCTCTTTCAGAGTCAGGATATCAACTGCAGTATTATCCAATGTCATTCATGTATGATGCTCAACGTTGTAATGCTGTCCAATACTGTCAGGCGTTTGCAGTGTAGCCATCAGGCACAAACCGGTTGCAGGGAGTGTGACTCGTGCACTACCAATGGCAGGGTACTGAAGAACGACAGCTTGGCTGCCACATCTACATACTCGCTTTCTCCTGGACTATCGAGTCCTGACAGCTGCTGAGACTGGTCCAACGCACTCCACTGAAGATCATCTATCATTGAACAGAAGGTGCAGATGCTGATATTACAGGCAGCTCGAGCACATACTGCTTCAGTCCAGGGATCTCTCCAACACTCCTTTGGCCTTCCGTTGCGAGAAAACGCTGCTTCTTGAACTTGGCAAAGCGATGCGGAGGCACGACAAAGTAGAGCTTGGGCTGGTCATACAGACTGCACAGTTGACGCAAGGTCTGCACTCCACGGATAGGGTGTTCATCTGCAACAGTGAACTGGAACATGCCCTGTGGAGTGAGTGCGTCAATCGCTGGAAAGGTGTCGTCGTACGCTGGCTCGTAGTATCCATGTTCAAGTGTTGCTGGCAGAGCATTCTTTCTGAACGTGACTCGTTTTCCATCCAAACTGTCCAGTGTCAGCTCAGTCAGCGTATTGTCATCCAGATTTCTGCACTGGAGTGTTCGTCCACCAGCAGCAAAGACATTATGTCCATAGATTTCAAACAAATATCCAGACATCTCGTTGGGAGCACCGCCATACATTTGTTGCAGATTGGTCATCATCTGAGCGGCATGATGTTGCCACAGTTTTTCACCGACAAACTTTGAAGCCACATCAAGATGCAGAAAACGAAACTTGCCATCTGAAGAGACTGTGAGGTGAAAGAGCTTGTGGCTGTTCTCAAACTTCATTGCAGGGTTCTTAATCCGTTTGACAGCTTCCACCGCATCGGCCTCCTCCAAGGCTGTCTCCAACGAAGTTCTTACAGTTTCTCGTCCATCCTGAGAAAATACAACACGAGCTACACCACCGCAGTACAGATAGGCTTGCTCCACTTCATGAATATCAATGTCCTGGTAGCACAATTGCCAACAAGTTTCCAATTCTTCCCATGTCCAGACTGGAAAGTACCATTCATAGGCCTTCTTTTGCTTCACGAATTCCTTGTACCACTCTGAACGGGGAGATGAGATAAACAGGCTGACGCAGGATGATGGCAAGTACTCGGAATTCCTTCCATCAATCACGTAGAAAGTGTCTCGCATGGTAAGCAAATTATCCCATTCGGACTCCGAGTATTTGATGACGTTTTTTCTCTGCAAGTCAAAGCATTTGAAGGAAGAGCCCACTTGATACACAATCCTGTTTGGCTTCAATGGCAGCGTCTTTCTAGTGTCTTTGATCAGGCGATAGAGCATGTAGATGAAGAACATTGACTTTCCAATGCCTGGTGTTCCGGATATTGCGAATGATTCCAGGCCAGATTCGACTTTTGCCAAGAGCAGTTCAAAGACATCCTCGTAGCACTTTCTCACAAAAAGCTTCTTGAATTTCTCCTGTGAATAGGGAAGCAACTCTTGAGACTGGATGCAGTTGTCTACAATTTGACTGTCCGTGAATCCTTTCAACCTCTGCGTCAACTCTGTCAATTCAGTGAGCTGTCGCTTGTAAGGACGATCTGCTGTCAGTAGTACTACCTGATTCAGAAAGATCATTCCTGCTTGCCTGTCTGCTTGGTGGCGGTGACGTGCGAATGACCAGACAGGGTCCTTCTTCTTGAAAGTAGTCTGGAGGGAGAGAGTTGAAGAGGGCCCATTTGTTGATGTGCTGGCCTTGCTGATCGTACAGTTGAATAAGACCATAACCAACGTCAATAGAAAGAGCTCCTTTGATAGCATCCTGCACTTCACTCAAGTCCTCAAATTGAGTGACATTGATTCTGGTTCTGATTCCAGCATACTCGACGTTGAGAAAGCGCTTGGGCATGTTGGGGAAAGAAATTGGGATCCAAGATGAACATTAAATAGGCTCAAAGAGATATCAATACGGCAACACTAGGACTGTCGCTTGTGAGTACTTGAGTCGCACAGCTCGTGCATTCACCTGAGTCGTGTGCAATCCAGATCTCATCCACCAGAGTGCAAGTATCGTTGGAGTTCAACGAGTGTCGATGACCAACTGGATGGCTAGCGCTCTCAATCAATGACGACTGATCACAGACTTGGAATTACCAGTCTCTTGGTCTGGGCAGTCCGCAGACACGTCAAAAGTTGGCTGTTGATCGGACACTAAGAAATTCATGCAAGCTTGAGTGAGTAATCATGGGTTGAGTCAGTAATGCAACACATACTCAGATCAATCTCTTTCAGTCAGGATGTGTCAACTGCAATGTTGTCCAATATCATTCTTTTATGATGCTCAACGCTGTTATGTTGTCCAATACTGTCAGGCGTTTGCAGCTATATCATCTTTCATGCCCTTCAGAAGGGCAGCACATTCTTTCATTTTATCTGGATCCCGCTGGCATGTCAATGGAGGAATGGCATCTGGGATCTCTGCTCCATGGTCAATCAGTAGCTGACACATGTCTTTCTTCCCACTGTAAGCTGCCCAGATGAGTGCTGTCCAACCATCCCTGTCCTTGTGGTTGACATCTGCACCAACAGAGAGTAGATACTCACAAATATCCGTGGTTTTAGCTTGAGCAGCAGAAAACAGTGGTGTTCTGTCATGCAAGCACCATTCATCAACATCCACTCCACTCTCCACAAAGTGCTTGCAGATTTCGACAGATCCACTCTTGGCAGCCAAATAGAGTGAATGGTTGCCGTCATCATCCACAGTGGCATCATAGACACTTGGATCGTGATTCATGAACAGCTTGACGACTTCCAATTGACTTTGCGATACTGCTTGCTTTAAGGGGATGCGGTAATTGAGCTTTTTCTGAGTCAGAGATGCACCACGCTCAAGCAAGAGTTGGCAGATCTCCAGATGTCCACTTTCTGCAGCTAAAGAGAGTGGAGAGTGGCCTTCCCACTGGATACCGTTTGGATCCACGCCAAGATCAAGAAGCCATGTGCACAATTGTAGATTTCCTTCCAGAGCCACGGAACACAGTCCAGTCTTGGTGAGAGAATGGATCTTGTCTGCCGGACATAATGACAGAAGATAATGGCATACTTCCATGTGACCATGTCTGATAGCTAGATCAAATGGTGTCCTATGACCTCTATGCATTGTGTACATATCTGCTTCCTTCTCAACTAGTGCTTTCACAGCCTGCAACATTCCCCGCATGGCAGCCCCATACAGCAACTTATCTCTAGATGATGGCAAGAGTAACTTGAATCCACGTTCAATGAGCAGCAGTGCTGTAGCCTCCGTATTGTGTGATAAGGCTCTATATATGAAACCAGTATAATCCCTCTCTCTCTCTTGGAATCTGGCACCTCTGTCAAGCAGTAATTGGCACACATCAAAGTTCCCTCCATATACTGCTCCGTCCAAAGATGAGGTGTCGTGTTTGTCAGGACAGTTCACATCCACACCGTGATCCAAGAGCATCTTGCATATCTCTGCATGTCCATAGTATGCTGCCATATGAAGAACGGTAGTCTCAAGTGCATGATTTTGTACCAGTATCCATTCTCGCCGTTTGAGCCAAAATGAGCGATCGAGTGTTCTTTCGTCGTCTATACATGGTCCTTTCCACATTTTCAAGTGTACTTGCTTCTCTCTGATCAATCTGAGACAGAGATCTTTGACGCCTCTGCAGAACGCCAGCAGAACCACACTATTGTCGGTAGAGATGTCATTTGGCCACTTGCAGCCTTGCAGTATCTCAAAAGGTGCTCTTCTCAACAGCCAAATCAATTTCTCTTGCTTGATCAGAAATCCAGACATGGACAAGGCCAGGTTCAACCAACGACCGGCAGACTTGAGTCTGAAGTAGTCCATTGGCTCTAGACACCGAGCAACCAGCTGCAACAACTCAATGGGCAAATCACTGAGCATGAGAAAAGAAAAACGCCACGAACGTGGAGAGAGCCTTTGTTTCAGATTCCTAGTTGGTGATTCACACAGACAGGAGAGATCATGTTTATTGGATCAAGTGGCTCCGGAATCCCACCAGTAGCATGCTATAGACGACACTAGGTGATCGGTTGCAGCAAGTTCAAGTTCTTCTTTGCTGACTCACAGCCGCCTTCAATGGATTTTTGGTACCACATCTTGGCTTTTTCATAGTCTTTTGGGACACCTAATCCCTGGTGGTAGAATCTGCCAAGGTTGTTCTGCGCATGTACACTTCCCTGTTCTGCAGCTTTCAGATACCACTCCATAGCTTTCTGATAGTCTTTTAGAACCCCAAGACCCTGACTGTACAGGCAGCCGAGGTTGAACTGCGCATCTGGATTTCTTTGCTCTGCAGCTTTCAAGTACCACTCCATAGCTTTCTGATAGTCCTGAGGAACAACTTTGCCATCATGATAGAAATAGCCAACTTTGCATTGGGCATGTGCATATCCTTGATTGGCTGCTTTCAAGTACCACTCCATAGCTACTCCATAGTCCTGAGTGACTCCCTTGCCATCTTCATAGACTCTGCCCATGTTGTATTGTGCAGATACATATCCTTGCTTGGCAGCTTTCAAGTACCACTCCGCTGCCTTCGTGTAATCTTGTGGAAATACAATACCATTTTCAATCATGTAACCGATACCGCACTGTGCTACAGATGAGCTTCTCTCAAGCGCTCTCTCGTACCATTGCTTTGCTTTTTCAACATCTTTGTCCACTCCTTGGCCATTCAAGTAAAATCGTCCTATGTGACCCATGGCATCATAGTGATTCTTCTTAGCAGCTCTCATGTACCAGAACATGGCTTTCTCAAAGTCTTCTTGCACGCCTTTTGCGTTATTGAACATGAAGGCCACTCTAAATTCGGATTCAGTGTGTCCACGATCAGCTGCTTTCTCCAGATAAAAGAGGGCATTCCTGTACTGCTTCATCTCGTAAAACTCCATTCCTGTGATGTAATCTTCATCTTGGGCTTTGTCTTGTGGAGATCGCGTGTTGTACCCAGAATCCTGTCTCTCTCCAACTTTTGGGACTGTGGACTTGAGATTGTCAGATGGATTTGTAGAGGGCGAGGCAACATCTGGAACATTCTGCTGAGATTGCACACCCCCAATGATTGTTGGCTCCTCAGTCACCAGAGCTCTGTCATTCCTTGGTGGAGTTTGTACTGCCTCTTTTGGCTGCCTGTCATCTGCTCGTTGCAAAGTCTGAATGATCTCGGTACAAGATGGTCTGTGGGTTCTTTCAAGGGCAATGCACTGCTTGATGATCTGCTTGACAGATGGATCTTTGACATGCTCATCCACATCTTCCAGCAAGACAATGTCCACAATCATCTTTCTCGTGTAGATCTCATACAAGACTAATCCAAGCGCATAGACATCACTCCGGAACGAGTATCTCCATGTGCGTTGCAGCAGTTCTGGTGCCATGTAATGAACAGAGCATGGAAGGCCTGTCGCATCGGCAAAGGTTTTGCTGGTAGATTTGACAGTGATCAGTCCAAAATTAGAGATCTTTGCACGAGGGAGATCACCAGTCAATAGGATGTTGGTCGATCTCATGTCTCTGTGGACGATATCGTGAGAGTGAAGATATTCCAATCCAGACGTGATTTGGAGAGACCAGCGCTTCTGCATCTCAGCAGTGAGTCTTCTCTCTCCCTTGCCTGTTGGATCATGCAAGTACTTGAACAGATCCCCTCCAGTCACGAGCTCAAGAACAAGTCCAACGCATTTGCCATCAAAGGCAACACCAAGAAACTCTACGAGACTTTCATGCTTGAGTTTCATGATGGCTTCAGCTTCCTGTTTGATGACTGGGAATGAGACATCGCTTTTGAGCCATTTCACAGCACGAGCCACACCTTCAACGTCTTGCTTAAAGACAACACCAAATCCACCGGCACCAAGTTCTGTGCCTTCTTTGTCAATCAAGTGCGCTCTCATTCAGAGCTGACGGAAAGAAGTTTGCAGGATTGGTGTGGCGTTGAAGGAAACCACTCTCTACAACCAAATGTATGCGGATTAACAATGTGCTCCAACAGATGTTTGGTGCCAGCATCAAACTCAATGCTATGTTCGTATTCGAGACGCTGGATCATGGTTCAGATAAGCAGTGACTTTTACACGGTCTAATCTCGGTATCTGGAGCCATTTCCAACACCATCACTGAATACATTTCTGCTGACTAGTATTGTGCTGTGCTTTGGTCAACCGCTGGATGGAGAGATGTCGTCTCAAATTGCAGGGTGATCACAAGTCATGCAGTTGCATGTCAGGTGGACTCTCAGATAGTCCTTCAAGTCCAGATAGAGGTCTGTCTCACACCAGCCTTTGACTGGCAGCATCTCTTGCCATTCTCAATCACTGCACTGTTCAACTGCCATTGAACTCTTCGGATTGTAGAGAATCTACTATTCTCTGGTTGTGAGATCACATTCTTTGAATCTGAGAGAGATCGACTGACAGCATCCGACCAAATTGCTTGAAAAGTCTGTGCCACTGTGTACAACTCAGAAAAATGCAAGACATGTTTGCTTACTCAGTTGTCCTGTGGGAGCTGTTCACTTGGCAGCAACCATACAAGAACGTGACACCAGAGGAGATCCAGAACTCGATTCTAAACGGCGAGAGATTGGATGTTCCATCCAGTGTGCCAGATGCCATCAGAGATCTCATCCAACTGGGCTGGCACCAAGACTACAAAGAGAGACCGCACTTTAGAGACAGCAACCTGCTCTTCACACAGATGGATGATGTATCTGGAGAGACACCCATTCATCTCATCCCACTTGCACAGAGCATGAAAGATCTCATGGATTCTATTCCACTCCTCTACAGAATAGACTCATAAACTGTTTACTTGGCCATCGCAAGCAACTCATCAAACTCTCCAGTCTCCTCACACATGTTGCAGAAGATGCCGTTCATGAGAATCAGATTCTTTGGAGATCCAAACTCCTTGACTTGTCCCTTGTCCAAGACCAAGACTTTGTCGTAATCAATGATGGTTCTCAAACGATGGGCGATTGTGATGACAGTGCCTTGCGTGAATTCTTGTCTGATGGTTTCCTGAATGCGTTGATCTGTGAGTGCGTCCACACTGGCAGTGGCTTCGTCCAAGAAGATGATTCTCGTCTGTCTCAAAAGAGCTCTTGCCAAGCACAACAACTGTCTCTGGCCTTGAGAAAAGTTCTGTCCGTTCTCAGTCACTTGATACTCGAGTGTTAAGGTCTGTTCAGATCCAGCAGTTGTTTGGAACGTTTCTTGCAAGTGCACTCTGTTCAGAGCATCCCACAGTTGCTGGTCAGTGTGTTCGTCAAATGGATCCAAATTAGATCTGATGGTGCCAGTAAAGAGCACCGGATCCTGTGGAATGATCGTCAAACGGGATCTCAGATCGTAGAGTCCAATCTTTGTAATGTCAATGCCGTCGATTTCAATGGCTCCTTCAGCCAAAGGCAGGATTCTGAAGAAAGCCAGGGAAAGAGTGGATTTGCCGGCACCGGTTCTGCCAACAACAGCCACTTTTTCGTGTGGTTTGATCGAAAACGAGACGTTCTTCAAGACATCTGGCTGATCTGGAGCATATCTGACTGAAAGTGCATTGACATTGATGCCACCGTACTGTGGCCATGATGCTGGTGGTCTTGAGCCTTCAATCACTCGCGGTGGTTCCTGCTTGAGTTTGACGTACTCCTGGACACGCTCACATGAGTTCATGGACATTTCCATTTCAGCGTGGAATCTGACAGACCAGAGGAGGGCATAAGTAAACTGGAGTGCATAGGTGATCGTGAGTGCCATCCATCCAGAGTTAGATCCAGCTGCAAGTGCTGAGAGACCAGCAAACAAGACAGTAATTGCTGACAAGAATTCGATACGGAAACACAACCAACGGTTGGCTGCCCAGATGAAAAAGTGAGATTGGTGGTTTCTGTCCACTTTTTGCTGGTTGAGCTCCACGAATCTGTTGCTGCTTCCATAGGCTCTGATTGTAGCAACACCCATGAGTGTTTCAGAGAACTGAGCATAGACTGGGGAACGAGAGACAGATTCAAGACGCTTGAGATCACGGGAAGTTGTGACATAAACGTTAGCAATCCAAACAAAGGCTGAAATCACGAATGGCACGATAATCAAGAATGAGGGAGAGACAAAGCCAATGACAACCAGAATGGTGATACCAGCAATGATACGTTCGATAAACACGGCAACAGCTTGGATGACATCTCCATCGACAGAGTTCAAGTCTTTGGAGAATCTGTTCAAGATTCTGCCAAGTGGAGTGGTTTCAAAGAAGCGCATTGGAGAGTACATGACAGCAGACAGCAATTGTGCATGCAGCTTTTGAGAAGCAAAGTATTCACCAAACAGTTCAACGATTTCAGACATGTTTCTGATCATGAGCACCAAGACACCGATGCCAATGTACACACCCAAGTAGTACAACACGCTGTCGTCTGACATCAACTTCATCGCTGGAGACTGGAACAAGCGAGGCATGAAAGCAGTCGATTCCACTCTAAAGGATTGCTGGTTGTGGTCAGTCCATTCCTTGAGCCACCAATCAAAGACGACGTTGGCAAAGTTGGACAGAATGAAGGTACCAAAGAAGAACGCAATGAAGAGGATACCACCAGCTGCTCTAAAGTATGAGAGATAGACGTCCATTCTGACAGATCCAGTTGCTTTTTCTTCAGCTTCCACCAATTGTGTTCCAGTGCCATCTTCTGCAGCAATATCTGGCTGATCAATCTCTTCCAAAGCAGCGTTGACAGTAGACAAGTCAGTGCCATAGACACCGTCTGCTTTCTCGTTCTTGACCAATTCTTGTGGTGTTCCATGCGTCAAGAGTTGTCCGTTCTTGATGACAGCGCAGTAGTCACAGTACGGCAAGACAAGAGACACATAGTGAGACACAAGAATGACAGTTCTGCCTTTGAGAGAACCAAGAATGGCTCTGTTCAAGAGATGTCTGGCAGTAGGTGCATCGACAGCAGAGAGTGGATCATCCAAGAGAACGTATCCAGAGCGAGAATAGCAAGCACGAGCAAGAGAAATACGCTGCTTTTGTCCACCTATCATCAGCTTACAAACCAGACAAGTTGATTCCCTTTTCACCGATTTCAGTTAAATCTCCGCCCTTCAAGTTCTGCAAATCCTTGATGAGTGCACAGTCTCTCAACACTTTCTCATAACGCTGCTGGTCATAAGGTTCTCCAAAAGTAATGTTCTCTCTAATGGTTGCGTTCAAGAGCCAGGCAGTTTGAGCAACGTAAGCAACAGTGTCTTTCAATCCGTTTTCATGAATCTTGTCATCTTGTTCTGGCATCAAGACTCGACCAGACATGCGCTTGAGTTCACCCAAGAGAGCCAACAAGAGACTGGATTTGCCACTACCAGTGCTTCCTGCAACCAATGTCAGGCCACCAGCTGGAAAGTGAATATTCATTTCTCTGAGCATGAATGCCGGGCTTCCGTTTTCACCTGCTTCATCGCCATAGTACTGGAATCCAGCACTCTTGAATCCAATAGCTTCCATCTTGGCAGTAGAGGAGCTGCTGTTGTCATCTGGCACATCCAAAGGCGGATAGAACTTTTCGAGTTCCACTTCCTTCAAAAAGTCATGGATACGGTTCAAAGCAACGTTGCACTTGATGAAACGCATGATGACCATTGGCAGGTAACCAATCGTCTGACTCACGACTTGGAGCAAGTTGATGGAGGTAAAAGCAGTTGCAGCAGTCAAAGTCTGTCCAAGCACAATCGAATAGACTGAAAAAGTGGCAAAGATGACAACAAAGGAAGTGGCTTGTCCCATGTTGAAGAATCCGATACGAGAAGCGTTGAGTTTGAAGAGCGTGTCCAATTCCTCTTTTCTGGCTTTGTTGATTCTCTCGACGAAAAAGTCTTCCCAGGCAAAGTACTTGATGATTCTAATGCCTTGCAAGATCTCGTTCATCATGTTCACACGAGTGTCTGTCTTTTTCATTACAGTCACTTGAAGAGATCTGATCATCTTTCCAAGGAAGGTACCGGCTGGAATCATAACAAGAATGATACCAATGCCAGCGAGTGCAGAGATACCAATGACGTTGTAGAGAGCCACAAGTGCAATGGTGACAGAGAATGGCTGGTTGATGACCCATTCGTGGCAGTAGGAAGCAAACAAACGAATGTCCTCAGCATCCACAGACATCAGTGTCACAATCTTTCCAAGAGTTGCTTGTCCTTCAGATTCATCCACTTGTTGTGCGCCAGAAGCACGCTTGAGAGACTTTTCGTACAGCAAGTGCACAAGAATCGCACGCAACCTGTTACCAGAACGTCTGCCGGTAAAGTACATTTGTCCGTCAATGACAGATTTGGTGCATGAAGAGACAAACAATCCAATCAGATAAAAGGCAGCGTACTGTCGCGAGTAAGGGCCGCCTTCAGCAACAGCAGAGACAACGTGATAGAGGAAGAATGGTCCATTAAAGGACAAGAACACGCCAATGATCGCGCAAGTGAACTGAAACGTAATCAGAGGAGCAAAGAACTTCAAGAGTTCCCAGGAGAGACTGTTGGATTTGTTCCAGACCAACAAAAATTCTTCCACGACTGCTTTTGACGTGTCTGCATCAATGAGCTTCCACACATCCTCCTGTTCCATGGGTTTCTTGCTGCCAAGCACAACGAGCGGTGTGATCCATGCAAAAGTCAATTTCGAGAACACTGAACTGCCTTGCTCACCGGAAATCTTGCGTTAGTTTCATTACTTTGTCTTCGTCGTCTTCTTCCAATCGATTAGACCAGAATCCAACAACCAAAAAGTAAATGAGACTCAAGGCAGCACTGCCAACGAGCAAGTCGTTCTCTACAACGAGAAAAGCGTCTGGCCATTTGACAAATTCAGGCAACAATTGCACCAAACTGGCACCCAATCCAAGAGTTTGCAAGAGCAAGAGAAGCACAAGAGACAAGTGACTGCCTTTGACAATGTGAGTTGGGTAGTGCAATCCAGTAGCGTTTGTTCCCAAAACCATCCATCCAAAAGCAACAAATCCAGTTGGAATAGACTGAAAGTGATAGGCAAGGTAGCCAATGACTGCCATTTGCACAAAACTGATCAGTCTTGTGGCAATAATCAGTCGCTGCACTTGACCCAATTGCCGAGGGTTCATGTCCAGGGATGCATAACCCTGTGGGACATTTTGGTACACAAACCGAGTAATAACAACCAGCAAGGCTGGCAGAACGCTCAGGTAGTGGAACAGCATGGAAAGAAATTCTTGAAAATTGCTCAAAAGGGTTTGGGTGTTGGTGGCACCTGCCACGGTGTCAAACATCCAAGCGCTGATAACGATTTGGACTCTTGCTTTGACAGATGTCTCTGTCCACACCTAGATTGGACTTTTGAAGCCTTATCGACTTTTAGTTGACCATATCATGTGACTGGTAAAGATGGGACTGTTTTTCCATGAATGTGGCTGGTTTGTGCTTGAGAGAGTACTGGTCCACAATGTCTTTGGCTGCCACGTACGAACTCTCCAAGAACAGGTACAGACACAAAAACAGCCCGAAGCAAGTCGAGTCTATCATCAATGCATGTACTGTAGCTGATTCCAACCAATTGTGCGCTACTTGACACCAAGACGCTCCAAGCAACTGCAAAGATGTAGTACACATTCATGCAGATGAGTATAATCCAGCGCAAGCCTTCGTGTCTGAGCATGATAGATCTCATGATTTCAGATGGTGGGATCTGCATCACTGCCGCAATTCTTCCCAGAAACAGGACAGCAGCCATGATACTAATGGCAGCATGTGTCAACAAACAGACACCAGAAGTGATCATCCACAGCCAATAAGTCGGTGCGAGATAGAATGCTGGCTGGCTCATGGTCATGTATCCAAAAATGACAGTTGGAATGTAACATAATCCGTGAATCACAATCATTCCAGTCAGAATCGCAGATCCTATGGTCTTGCTTTCGGCAAAGGCAGACATGCGCAAGAGAATGACAATGTGTGTAAAGAGTTCTGGCATTCTCGCAGTGACTGCAATCAGCTGTGTTGCTTTGTAGTATGCCTGCCATCTGGGGTCACTCGCACTCTCTTCCGGTTCGTGTATCTACCGTCAATTGGCTTACAAGAAAGCTCACTGCATGTGTCACGGCTCCCTGTGTGACTAGATTGACTGCAAGTGACAGGCAACTCAAGTAAAACACGGGTTTCTTCAGCGCTGTGTTGTCTGTTAGGAGCTTTGACAGCAACAGTGCCACACAACAGGAAGCTTCACAGTAGCTGATACCGTGAAAGACCGTTGATAGAAAGAGGTAATTGCCTGGTCGTTCGGTGTAACTCGGCAGTGCCATCACAAAGTGACGTTTCACACTCAACGCAGAAACTCAGTTCTCGCTCTTTCTCAGGAGCTGCTAGACTGCATAAAGGAGATATTCAGTCATGTGATGATTCCCGAACACCTAACGCTGTCGGTGCGAGTTGGTATATCAGAAGAATTGGAATTTCAAGCCGTTTGAGCACACATTTGCGTATATCGGCCTTCCCTCTACTAGATACAACAAGTTAAAAATCTCCGTGACGATATGAGAGTGTTTCGGCGATCTTCATGCACTCCTGTCCAAGTGAATCGGACGTCTTACAGTCCTCTGTGTAAAAAAGAAGGATACAACCACAGTCATGAGACCCAACACCACATCTCAAGAGACTCATAGACGGATGGAGAGCGCTGAATGGACTCTCCAAGATTTTGGTCTCACTCTCGGATTCAATCAGACACGTCCCAATGAGACCCAAGCTGCTTTCTGATTAATGTCCTACTTCTTGTGGCCTCTGCATAGCTTTCCTCAATTCCAGGTTGGAACGCGTCAAATCTTCCCTCATGGCATCCAACCCCGTTCTCCCAGACATTGAGGCTCCTGAAGAGAGACGGTCAAGAAGTGTGTCAATTGATGAGTCTTCTGTTGCTGCCCAAGCTGCCCTGGAGATGCGGGAAAATCGCTCTAATTCCTCCAGGTCCCTGCGGTTTCTCTCCACGAGAGAGTCAGAAAACAGGGTGCCTTCCATGATTCTGGAAGAAGGGTACTCCGAACCACCTCCGCAGCCACGTAGAAAGTCCATTATCAAGAGACTCAGTGATACGCAGCCGCCTTCCATCCGCATCGAGACTCTGAATATCAAGGGAGAAGCTGAATCACGGCGAAACTCTGCTGCAAATGAACTCAAGCCAAAGATGACTGTCGCCATCGCTTTGGACGCGTCTGATAGTTCAGATGATGAGGACAAGCCATCTAAAGGTGGCATGTCTTCCAAGAGTGGTGATTCCAGTGAAAAGTCAGATGAGCCAGACATCTTTCAGCGTTACGTCGCTGGGCCACTTGAAAAGTTCCTTGAATCCGAAATGGGTCGTAAGCTTCTCAAATTCCTTGGATCGTACAAGATTATTGTCTTGCTAGTGTTCGCCTTCTTTTTGGTGCAGATGGTTTTGTTCTTGTATATTCTGGACATTGTCGACGGACTAGTCCTGAAAAACAAGTACATGTTTAATCGTACACACTCTTATCCTAGTGATACATATTCTCTTTAACTGGATCGGACACGTTCCACAAATGGCCACAGATTTTCTCGTGTCTGCAATTCACAAGCTCTTGATGTCTAGCATGCTTGCACACCAAGGCGTGAAGATGAAAGCCTTGTATTCTGGTCCACTGTCTAGAGATGTCGCTGGTTACTGGATCCGCAGACTCTTGCATGGCATTGGCAGCACCATTACTCTTTTGATGGCCCTTGTGGCGTTCTACTTTGAGTGGGAGCCAGTCTCTTCTCTCCTGACCACCGACTCTTGCATTCCAGTGAATTACAAGGATCCACCAGTCTTCTTCGTAGAGCCGGACAATTTCTTGCAGGGACAAGTAGACCAAGCCTTGATCTACAACTACGGTATTCCAACCATCGATGGCATGGTGGGTGGTATGGGTGCATGGCCTGGTCTTGCTCCAGCACCAGAGTTCTCTGTCACAAACGATGGTGAAGCATTCATCGTGTTTGCCAACTGCATGAGTCCTGTGATTGCTCCAACACCGACGAACTTTACCAGAATCTCTCTTGTGCAATCTTATTGGAGAGATCAGTTTGTCCAAGGCACGCTGGAGATCCAAGTTCCGCCAGGTACCATGAAATTCGATGGCAATCCGACTTTTAACACGTCGCAAGACACAACAGGATACAAGCAGATCTGTAGCTTTGAAGTCGGTTTTGGTGGTGCTGTTGTAGAATACTCGTTCATCTCTGATGTCTGGTACATGATCACAATTTCATCAGTCGTCCAAGTCAAGATTGGCCAGTATGCCATTTCCGCAGGCAACAACCAAGTGAGTTATGCACAGCTGAAGAAAGCATTGGTCAAAGATGTTTTGGATGAAGATTACTTGCTGGCAGAAGGATTTTACAACATGACATCCATGATCTACCAAGGGAACGACTGCAGAATCGGAAAAGAATCAAAGACATGCAATACACTCCACTGGGCAGTCAATCCAGATGGCTACTACCACGATCAAGACATGTGGCGTGGAGTCGCATCTTCCGTGGCTTCTGCAGCGCACTATCTCCAAATGCAGTTTGATGGCGATGAAGAGGGTATGTGTGACTACTACGCCTCCCATGGTGCAGGTAAGATCGTGCTGCTAGGTCCTTGGGTCACTATCACGTCTTGGGTCTGCTACATCATATCTGGATCTCTCTTGTTGCACATTTGGTGGGCTTTTCTGGCATTTGACATTGATGAAGCCACAGACATGGCTGGCAGATCGCTCACATCTCCCTTGAGACTCGTCTATGACATGCACTTGCAATCAGAGGACATTTTTGTTGAATCACAAGCAAATGTCAACATGCTCACTGCTGACGTCTTCAAGAAGACTGGATCCCGAAAGCTCATCTATGGTGTCCCCTATGGTGAACTAGACAATCCATCACCCAATTTCGTCATTGGCAAAAAGGGAACGATCATGGTCCTCAAGCGCTATGTCATGAGACAGCAATCCAAAATGGACAAGATTGTGACCAAAGACTACAAAACACAGAACAGTATGAGCATGAAATCCATTTCTAATGACAATATGGAGAGTTCTGCCAGCCAAAAGATAGATGACAATGACTCTGTACACTCTGAAGAGACCAAGAAGAACATTTTTTTGCGTATCTGGGAGATTCTGGTGGAGGCGTATGATCATCCACGTTCCCGTGCATTTAGGCTCTTTTTGCACTCTTACAAGTTCATTGTGTTCTCCAAACTCTTTTTTGTGGTGATTCTGCTGTCTACTGTCATTGGCATGACATTTTTGTTCCAAGGCAGACAGCTACCATCACAAAACCTGTACAATTTTATCCAAATTTGCTATATTTTGATTGGACAGCTGGTCTGCTTTGTCACTATTTCGTTACTCAAGTCTCTACATCAGTTGATCCTGTCTAGTCTCTTGTCACACAAAGGAATCAAGATCAAGGAGCTCTTTAGCTCTTATTTGTCAAGCAAAGGACCTGCATTTGGTGTCAGACGCTTTCTCGCTGTCTTGGCCTTTGCCCTGCCAGTCACCATGTCTGTTGGTGCCTATTTCTTTGAATGGCATCAAGTAGAGACAAGCATGGGTGAACTAGATTGTGTCTCGGCGTCCTATCTTGATCCACCCATCTTCTTACCAGATACTGGCAATTATCTTCAAGGAGCCATTGATTTTGGATCCATCTACACCTTTGGCATTCCACTGCAAGATGGCATTGTTGGTGGATGGAGTGCATGGCCAGAAAAAAATCCAGACATGAAGTTTTCGATATCTGAAGAAGGCTATGGCTATGCCATCAGAGCACATTGTTTCAAGCCAACAGCTGCTAGAGTACCTCATGAAGGCACCAGACTCATACTCACTAACCACACGCTCAATGATCTGTCACTCAGTGGCTATCTCACAGTGTACATTCCACCAGATACAATGGAACTAGATGGTGGACTCAAGATTGATGGCAAGAACGGCTTTGAGCATCTGTGCAACTTTGAAATCACATTTACAAAAGCCAATGTCAGATATCAATTCCTTGGTGATGGTATATGTTTTGAAAACAGAGTGGGAGGGGCTCGTTGGCAAAAAGCTCTTGGAAATGACTGTCGGAAAGAAGTCGATTACACTGGACAACATTAGTCAGTTTTACTATGGTGAATTCATGCCACAAGTTGAAGGTGTTTTCGTTAACAATAGATCCAGAGCTTCCGTTTTCAACTTGGTACTTGGATTTGCTGCATGAGATCTTTGCAGGACAAGACTATCTGTCAACACAAGGTGCAGTGCCGTGCAACTTGCTCAGTTTCACAACCAGATGGGATGGCATGTACCACAGCAGTGCAATCACACCAGGCGTTCTTGCTGCCATGGCTGAGGCAGCACACTTCATCCTCTTGCAATACGATGCACATGCAACAGACAAATGCGAATATTTCCACTATGCGGGTGCGGGTTTACTGAATGCCACTGGTCCATGGCTTTACTTGGCCATTGCTGAAGCAGCAATTCTCTTGGTCGGCTTGATCTTGCACATCTGGTGGATCTATCTGATCTACAAGATCGACCATGCCTGTGACCAAGCACTGCCAGCCATTGATTCACCAGTCAGATGTGCTCACGACATGAACATGCAAACTTCACTCATCTTTGGACCAGAAGGATCCAAGTTTGACACGCTCAACAGAGACATTGAAAAGAGACACGGTGACACGACTGTGTTGTATGGTGCCATGACAAGTAGTATGGGTAATGGTTTGCCCATCTTTGGTATTGGACTCAAGAGAAAGACGATTCCTATTCACAAGTTGATCAAAAAGAAGAAATAAATCTGCTTAATTGAAATAGCGGTGAGAGTGCTCAACAATCACATCTGACTGCACACGCATCCCACTCAATTTTTGGGTGATGGATTGAAGATCCAACTGCAAGTGGCGTGCAATGAACTTGCCGATTTCAGTATTGTCGTGGTTGCCTCTCAGTTCATCGCTGTACAAGCCATGTGCGTACAGATTCACATCAACTGCAGAATGACCGTGCGTGGCCCAACCCAATCCAGCCTTTTGAGAGACCAAGAGACCGATTCTGTAAGCAACATCTGTGACTGAAACTGTGGTGTTGGTCAAATACTTGAGATCGTCGTCCGTGGGTGTCAAGTTGCAGTTCTTTTGAATCAACTCTCGTGTTTTTTGTGTTCTGTCACCAGTCAATTGCTGAATCTGTGTTGCCAAGTACTCTGCAGAGTGTTGGACGTGTACTAGCTCCTTTGGATACCAATCATAGACTGGATAGGATTGTCCAATCTGAACGGCATCACTCAAACCACCCGTTTCGTGGTCGCTGACGGAAATCATGACAGTGTCTGGGTTCTGATCCACGAACTGCTTGATTTTGAGAATGGCTTGGTTGTACTCCAAAATGTCATGCAAATGTCCAGCTGGATCGTTTGTGTGTGCTGCCATGTCAATTCTGCTGCCTTCGATCATAATAAAGAAACCCTTTCCATTCTTTTTCGAGTGATGGTCGAGGATACCAACTGCTTTAGATGCCATCTGAGACAGACTAGGTTCTTGTGCCGGATCTCTGTCAATTTCGTAGTTCATGTGGTCTGGTGCGAACAATCCCAAGAGAGGCAGCCTATTCTCAACCAAAATACGACGCTGTTTGATCCAAAGTGTCAAACTTTTGCTTATCAATCGATTGCCATCCAAAAGTTTGAGCAATCGAAATCACGTTCTTGTTGTCTGATCTGCAGCTGAGTGGTTGGTTGACAGGTGTAAAGAAACACTTGCCGCCACCAAACATGAGATCCACACGGCGTCCAAGTGTGTAATTGCCAATCTGTTGCATGGCGATATCGGCTTCGGAAGCACGCGATGCGACGTGAGATGAAAAAGTGGCTGGTGTGGCATGAGTGATTCTGGATGTGGCAACAAGTCCAGTGAATAAGCCCTGCTCCTTGGCAGCTTCCAAGACAGTGCCGCATGGTTTGCCCTGTGGATCAACGGATATGGCGCCATTGTAGCTCTTGAGAGCACAAGCAAACGCAGTAGCACCAGCAGCAGAGTCAGTCACCAAAGAAGATGAGCTTCTCGTTCGCGAACTTCCAACCAGAATCGCATCCAGGGGCAACATCAGCTGAGAGTCGTTGTACATCATTTGCTGGTAGTTTCGGGCCATGGTTTGTGAAGCCGGTCCAAACCCGTCGGAAATCATCAGAATGACACCTCGCAATTTCGGTCTGACCGGTAAGGTAGTAATGTAAACCACAAGCCAAAAGAAACCAATCAGGGACACAAAGGAGCCCAAAAGCAAGACAATGAGCTTGCTCCGATGGTTGCGTTTAACAGACATTTCCACTCCAAGAAATCTGATATGCTGATGGTCCTGTTGTGGTATGGGGACCACATACTCTTCGTCTGGGGTCAACAAGTGTTGCTGATCCATTGTCAAAGTCTTCGCGACTCCACTGAAGAGAGACACCGGAACATTAATGTCGGAGATTTGTTCTTTGCTATGCAGCCAGACGCTCCTGATCCAGAAAGCCATGAGAAGTTGGAGAGTGTGGCAGTGTTGAGCTATTCCAATGTCGTGTCTTCAAACTCTCTCGGAGATGTAAATCCACGGACAGAAAAGAAGCCGCCACGATTTGTAGATGTGACAGATGATGAGCCAAGACCATCGACGACGCTTGAGGTTGTTCCTGCTGGCTTGGCCAAGAAATCTATCCTCAAAGGGAGCACGATTCGCATTCTTACGAGTACTGTAGAGCCTCCGACTGACATTCAGGAGGAATTGTCCCCAATGGACAAGGTGCCAAGGCAGAGTGAAACCAAGCGAGACAAAGTAGAATTGGCTGTTGCCATGGAAGATTCTGACTCTTCAGAGAGTGACCATGAAATTGATGTCAAGACCAGCAAGCGAGAAATGTCTCAATCCAAGAGCGTTGATTCATCTGAAAAGACAAATGACAGCCAGTTCTACCAAAAGTACATCCAAGCTACCATTGACAAGTTCAGAGAGTCTCCCCGTGGCAGAAAACTGCGCAGGTTCTGTGGATCTTACAAAGTCATGGTGCTGTTGGCCTTTAGCGTGTTTATGGTTCAGATGGTCTTGTTTCTCATTCTGCTCAGTATTGTCAATGGCCTCAGACTGGAAGATGAGAATCTGTTCAATCGTACACCTTCTTATCCTAGTCATTCACATTCTCTTCAACTGGATCGGACACATTCCACAAATGACAACCGACTATTTGATTTCCACACTCCATAAGCTCTTGATGTCTAGTATGCTTGCACATCATGGATTGACTCTGAATGCGTTGACTTCTGGACCTCTCTCGACACACGTGGAGGGGTTTTGGATTCGACGCGTTTTGCGTGTCATTGCAGGCTCGCTTTCGATTCTCATGGCTCTCGTGGCTTACTACTTTGAATGGGTTCCCATCTCTTCTCTGTTGATGAAAGGTGATTGCACGGTGGCTGTGTACAGTGGCATTGCCCAGTTTGACATCCAACCAGCCAACTACATCCAAGGCGAAGTCAACCAAGCACTTGTCTACCACTATGGGATCCCCTTGGACGATGGATTGGTGGGTGGTTTTGGTGCCTGGCCTCAAATCAAGCCAGCTGATGAATTTGCCATGAGTCATTCTGGATTGGGTTACATTGTGTATGCCAATTGTATGTCTGCTGAGCCTGCCTCGATTCCTAGAAACCAAACTGTCGTGTCTCTTGTCCAAGCTTATCTCCGAGGTCAGTTTGTCCAAGCTACAATCAACATTCAAGTGCCGCCTGGCACCATGATCTTGGATAGTGATCCTGGCTTCAATCCAAAGACAGACACAAAGGGTTTCAACCAATTGTGCAACTTTCAGATCGGATTTGGCAACGCAACGATCGAATACTCGTTTCTGACTGACATCTGGGACCAGATTTCTATTTCCACCATTGAACAAGTTGGCATTGGACCTTATACATTGACTCCAGGTGCCAAGAATGTCAATTATGCCATTTTGAGAAACGAGTTGGGGAAAAAGTCTGATGCTGGGCAACGATTGCTTGCATCCAACTTTTATAGCATTACTAACCTGCTGTACAATGGAACAGCTTGTCTTTCGAGTCAGGGAGACAAGCATTGCAACATGATTGCATGGGGCACGGCATCGGACGGTTTCTTTCATGATTCAGCCATGTGGCGTGGTGTTGCCTCATCTGCAGCTGCTGGAGCACATTTCCTATTGATGCAGTACGATGAAGGCAACATCGGCACTTGCGACTACTTTTCATACCATGGTGCTGGTATCTTGAAACTCACGGGCCCCTGGCTCTCCATTACGTCTTGGGTCTGCTACATCATATCTGGATCTCTCTTGTTGCACATTTGGTGGGCTTTTCTGGCATTTGATCTCGATGAAACCACAAATCTGGCTGGACAAGCATTGTCTTCCCCTTTGAGACTCATCTATGACATGCATCACCACTCTGATGACATCTTCTTTGAACCCATGAACAGTGTGAATATCATGAACGCTGATATCATGCACAACAATGGCAAGACAGATTTAGTCTTTGGTGTGCCATTCAATCAACTAGAGAACAGTACACCAATGATTGTGATTGGTAGAAAAGGCACAGTCATGAATCTCAAGAGATTTAATGCTAGACAGCGAGCTATCATGGATGCACTCGTCAACAAAGGCGACAAGAAGCACATTAGTCAGAGTTTGCAGTCTCAGTCGAACGAAATAGTGTCTCAGAGTCAGAAACAGGAAGAAGAGGAGGATCCAGATGCTTCTGAAGCTGGTGCCAAAAAGATCATCAAGCAACTGCTTCAAATTTGGAACCAGATGTTCAACAGCCCGCAAGTCAGAAAGATCAGATTGTTTATGTTATCTCACCAGTTTGCCATCTTTACAAAGCTTGTGATCATCTTCTTTTTGACCAGCACGATTATTGCCATGACCTTCATCTATCCTGGACAGTTGATCAAGTCTGAAAAGCTGTACAACTTTATCCACATTAGTTTCATTCTGCTTGGACAGATCGTCTTCTTCTTTGTCATCTCATTGTTGCAATCATTGCACGCGTTGGTCGTGTCTAGCAAGGCATCTCATAAGGGAGCCAAGCTAAAGGAATTTTTTAGCACTTTTTTGTCTAGCCAAGGCCCTGCCTACAGTATCAGACGCTTCCTTGCTGTTCTTGGGTTTGCATTGCCAGTCACAATGTCCATCACTGCTTACAACTTCAAGTGGATGCCGCTGGAAACGCTCTATAACACATCTGGTTGCATTCCAGCAACTTATCCAAAGAAACCCATCATCCTTCCAGATACAGGCAACTTTCTGCAAGGCGAGATGGATTTCGCAACCATCAACTCTTACGGCATCCCATTGCAAGATGGCATCATTGGTGGGTGGAGTGCATGGCCACTTGAAGTCCCATCTACCACGTTTTCGATTTCAAGCAAAGGTGTGGGTTATCTGGTGCGTGTGCATTGCTTCAACCCCACAGCAGCCACTGTGACCCAGAGAGGTGTTGTTTTGAGACTGTCCAATTACACGATTGATGATTTGACAGTATCTGGGTATCTCACAGTCTATACACCACCCAACTCCATGATCCTTGATAATGGACTCAAAGTGGATGGTACAAATGGATACAACCAAAAGTGCAAGTATGAGATCATCTTCACCAATGCCATCATCAGATTCCAGTTCGTCTCTGATGGTCCATCGACTCATCTTAGAGTGGGGTATGCTCCTTGGGAATCAGCTCTTGACAATGACTATTGGAAGCAAGCAAGCAACGAAAGAGGACAGTGGGCAATTGTATTACAGTCAATTTGAAAAACAAACCACAGGCACTCTTGGTGACTGTAGATTGTGGAACGCCATTTCCAAAGTACTTTTTGGAATTGATGCAGCAGGTGTTTGATGGACAAATGTATCTATCCAGTCAGGGATCTGTAGTGTGTAATCTGTTGGGCTGGTCAACACGGCCAGATGGCTATTACCACAATGCTGATATGGATCAAGGCATTGCTGGCATCTTGGCTGCTTCTGCTCGATACTTGCTCGTGCAGTATGATGGTGCTGCACGCGGCGCATGCGAGTACTATTCATACAATGGTGCTGGTATCATGGACACCACTGGATCTTGGCCCTATCTCGTGATTGTTGAATCTATCATTCTCATGCTTGGACTGGGATTGCACATTTGGTGGATTCATTTGATTTACAAAATAGACAATGCATGTGATCAAGTCATGCACAGTATTCGATCACCTGTCAGATGCGCGCATGATATGATGCATCAAGCTAATCTGGTCTTTGGGCAAGGCGGTTCCAAGTTGGAGACGTTAAACGGTGATCTGGAAAAAGTCCACGGAGAGACAATGGTCGTGTATGGTGCATTGCAACACTCGCTTGGCAGTGCTTTGGCTCACTTTGGTATTGGATTGAAGAAGAGAGTGATTCCGATCCACAAGCTCATGAAGAAGAAGAAGTGACCCACACTCTCATGAATGAAATGATCCACTAGCTCATGAAATATATGGTTTATGGAATGCCAAATTGATGTTTCATTTGCTCGTAGACGACGTAGCTGATGCTGACTGCTGGCAAGACTTTGGCTAGTGTGGGTGCCAGTCCCTTGTAAAAGCCATGGATGCCCTCTCGTGCATAAGTCTTTTGGACAACGTCAAACGTTGACGTGTAGTAAGTCGGATGACTTGGCGTTCCCTGTGCTTGAAGTCTAAGATAAACAAAAAGACCTGGTCCTGACGAGAGAGAGTGGATACATGAGCACAGCACCAGAGGCACCAGAGATCATGCCAAAGGATAGGATTAAATACGTTGGTACGCGATCCTGCGTTGATGCTTTGAGATACATGGACTTGAGAGTCTCAAACACTGCCAGATCCACACCAGCATAGGGAATGATACCCACCAATGCTGGCACACAGCCTCTATAAAATGCAAAAATGCCGTTTTCTTTCCACAGATTTCTGACTGTCATGACCAAGGAGTGTTCCTTGTTTGGAAACTCGTATCCAAGCGACGTCGTTGTCTTTTTGTTGATGATCTGCGCCATGATCCTCGTCTTGACTGTTTCAATTGGGTAGATGGCAAACTGACTCACGAGTCCAGCCATACCACCAGCCATGAGTCTGCCACCAATCCCAATGTCACTCTCGGGAGAGATGAAGGATTTGCAGTACTCGAACGTAAAAAACTTGAGTGCGGATTCTGGGAATATTTTGATGACGTTCAAGCCATTGCCTCTAAAGAAGCTCAGAATGCCACCATCTTTGTAGATCTTGGCTATCGCTTTCATGTAGACCTCTCTAGATGGTATACGTGTCTTGTAAGTCTGCGTCTGAAGCAAGACCTGGTGTCAAAGATGATACTTTGAGTCGATCGAGAGGTGCTGTAACTGTTCTTGAAATGGCACCGGCAATGCCTCCTGACAAAAAGTACTTGAAATACTGCTGCGTGCGTTCCTGGACTGGAACAGCATCAGAGTTGAAATCGAGCGATAACATCACCTGGACGACTGCTTTCAGAGATGGAGAGTGTGGCAGCAGCAACAAAAAGTCTCTCCATTCCTCAAACGAAATTCTGCCGTTGCTGTCTGTATCAACCAATTGCACAAAATCAACCACTTCCTGTTCCTGCACTTTGATGCCAGCAGAAGCAAACGACTGAATCAAATCCTTGACTGTGATTTCCTCCTCTGGCTCCCCAATCTTGTTTAAATGAGATCACCTGAGTAAACAGTGTGTAAAGCTGTGCTTCCTTTTGCTCAACAAAGTCTGTAAACTCCTCGAAAGTGATTGTGCCGTCCTTGCTCTTGTCGCAGATCGATACCAGTTCTTTGGCGTACATGTCAGCAGCGCCTTTTGGGTGGTCTCTTGTGACTAGGCGTCGTTGGATCTTTTCATGTGTCAGGAATCCATCTCCCTCTCTGTCTAGTTGTTCAAACAACTGTTTGATGCGTTCCAGTCGCTCGTTCATACGCTAATGGGAAATACGTGGAAAGATGAGAACTGCATGCAATTTATTTGTTCACACTGGAAGATCTTGCTAAGATAAGCTCAAATACCCTTTTGCAGATCAGCTGTGGACTTTTCTTTTGGCAGCTGTGGAATAGACTTGTCCTTTTGCAGTTGAGGAGTAGACTTGTTTGGCAGCTGTGTCTGAGACTTGATTTCTGCCTTGGACTGGAATTTGAGCGTCTTGTCGCGAGGGGAGACAGCTCGAGAGAGGGCAGGTGACTTTTCAGCAGACTTTACAGGGAACTCTTCAGATTCCACAGACTTGGCACTCTGTTGGCGGGATCTCAAGGGTTCAGGTGATGTTGGCTTTGATTTCTTATCAGAAGTCGTTGGACGCTTCTCAGTTGTTTGGGGTCTTGTATCAGAGTCTCCAGTGGTAGGGCGTTTGTCAGATGTTGTTGGTCTCTTGTCCGTGGTCTGTGGACGCTTTTCGTTCTGCTTTGGCTCTGGTGACATTGGCTTCTGTTTTGGATCTGGAGACGTTGGCTTCTGAGAGAGCTTTGGATCAGGTGTCTGTGGCTTCTGAGAGAGCTTTGGATCAGGTGTCTGTGGCTTCTTGGACTTTTGCTTCTGGACAGGAACCAACTCTGCTTCAAACTCTTCTTCCTTCTTTCTATTGGCTGTCTTTGGCTTTTCAGTCGACTGCGGTCTATCTTGCTTACCAGAGGCAGGTCTCGAAGGCACTTGCTTGGATTTCTTCTTGCTCTCCATGACTTGGACTCGCTCTTCGCCATAGACTTCCTCCTCACCACGTGCATGTCTAATGTTTTCCTCTTCTTCTATCTCTTGCTTGGGTCTGGCAGTCTTTGGCTTGCGAGGCACACTCTCACGATCTGTATCCAAACCAGATTCGATTTCACTCTCGATGCGTCTTCTAGGAGTCGTTGGATTCACTTTCTTTGACACACCATCATACTTTTCGTGGTCATAATGGAATTGCCTGGCTTCCATTGGCTTCTTCTTTCTGTTGGTCACTGGTCGGATCTTGTCCATGTACTCATTCTTGAGTGAATAACCGTGTAGTGGAGCCATGGTTTGTTTGTATGAAACTGCAAGGATGTTGTATCTGGTTTTGATGAAGGGATCGTCATTGGCAACCAAGACGTAGCCTTTGCCTTTTTCAAATTCTTCAATAGATGTCAGGCGGTTGCCGTCCATGTTGTATATCTTTTGGATCTTGCCAGTCACGAGTTCGATTTGAGTGTTGAGATGGTCAAGGACACGGGAGATGGTTGGGAAGCGTCTGCGGGAGATGGTCAGATTGAAGCCAGAGTGGTAAGAGTCACCGTTGGGGAAGAAAGTGACCACTTTTCCAGGAGTGTATTGACGTTTTTCTCTTGGAATCTGTGGCACAAGGTTCTGGATCTGGTACGTACCTCGTTTGAATGGCTCATGGGAGGCAACAACGATATTGTGTCCAGGCTCGAGGTCATGAAGGGAACGGATGCGCTTGCCAGTCTGTGCATCGTAGATTTTACGTACTTGGCCGGTCTTGAGTGTGATGTGGGACGACAGGAACTTGAGGAGCTGCTCAAAGTTCTTGCAGTTGCGGTAGTTGAGGATGAGTTTCATGCTTTGGGCGTTGACGTCGCCGTTTTCAAAGACACCAATTTTGTATGCTTTTGACTATCGTGAGTGAGGATACAGTGGGTGTGAAGATGGCATCGGAAGTATCATGGAGCTTTGGGTCATCTTCCAATAGGCCACCAGTAGACCCATTGATGTGTCTTCGGCCACGCGTATCAGTGCGCAGAGGGAGTGCCAGATTGCGGTTGGAATTGACAGAGAGCGGAAGACCATTCTCTTCAGTGGCGTAATTTACACGTTTGAAGGGCTCTCCAGAAGAGGCAACGTAGAAGCATCCGTTCTCGAGCTCTTCCAGTGCTCTCATTTGCTTGCCATTCATATCATAGATGCGTCTGACAGCACCAGATTTCAAATCAATCTCTTTAGACATGGATAGAATAAACTAGCGTCAAGTAATCTACTTGCTCATACGATCTGTAGATGCGCTCGTTGAGGATGATTCTCTTGCCCATAAAGTACTCGTCACCATTCTTGTATATCCTGATCTTGCGAGGATGGAATTCGTCGTGTGTCATTGGGCAAGTTGATTTGTTTACAATCGACACAATGAGCGAGTGACGTCACTGTGCAAACAACACATTCAACTTGCCAACATCTCACTTGCCAACATCTGTACAGCCAATCTCACTTGCCAAATGTCAAAATTTGTAGATTTTGTCAACGCATTGTCTCTCACAGAACTCCAGCAATTGTATGAAATTGTAGAAAACAGACTCAAAAAGAGAGACTTTATGGAGTTACCGATGGAAATCTGTTGGAATATCGTCAAACGTTTGGAATTGGAGGATTTGTTTCGGTGTTCAAGTGTGTCCAAGAGATGGAGGAGAATTGCTTCTAGTGATCATTTGTACATGAAATACAGCAGGAATCCGTCGTATGAGCAGTGTTTGTACGAGTACACGATGAAACAAAAGTGGAAGTACTTTGGAGAGCCACAAGTTCTCGAAAGCACATCTCCCTGTCCGATTGTGCAGCTGAGCGATGAAATCTGCATTCTGGGGTCACAGCATCACTTTGTCAAAATTGTGTCTCTAAGGACACTGGAGTCAAGGATACTAGAGACTGTGCCAGTGTCAAGTGTGTGCTATGGCGACCAGTCGATCTTTGTCGGTGGATTCAACAGAATCATCTATTGCTACAGATACCCAGATCTAGAACCACAGTACATGCTCAGAGGACATGCTGGCATGATCTCTTGCTTGCATTTTGACAAGAAGCTGTATTCAGGCTCATCAGACTGTCAGATTCGAGTGTGGCAAAACGATGAACTCGAAATCGTGTGGCAAGAGGCTCAGAACAGAATCATCTGCATCAAATCTGCTCAAAACAGGACTGTTGCTTGTGCAGACAACAGAATCAGAATCTACAGTCAACAATTGCTCTTGGAACTCGAACACGAAGATGTGCAATCCATGGACTTGCTTGACAATGGTCAGATTCAGATCGTCTCTTGCTCTCACACTGAACTCAAGATGTTTGTCTTTTCCAGCGACTGGAATCACATTTCAACACAAACTATCCAGTTTGCACAATATCAGCCTCACATTCAGGTGGCTCTCAACTCATTCTGTGTCTTTTATGTCGCTCAGCACTATTTGGTATCCATGGATCACTCACTGGAGAAGATTGTACAGCTGAATCTGGACAAGAGTTATTTCTGTGCTTGTAATGACAAGTGTCTTGTTCTGACTTCTTTTACTGGCAATATCCATCTCTATACCAAGTAAATCCAATTATTTCGCAGATAACTTTTTATTCTCACATTATTACGAGTTGCAAAAATAATGTCCGCCTTCCTTTTTAGGGGGGGGGGGTAATGTATCATCAACTTACGACCAATTTTGATGTGGTACAGTAAGGCTGTCACTCAACTCCACAATACTCATAACTCGTGAGTAACCAGCCTCGGATCTGAGTTTGACTTGCATTACTGACTCAACTCATGAGTTTCAACTAAAACCCATGAATACTCACTCTACTTGAGTTGGCACGAATTTCCTAATGTCCAATCAACAGCCAACTTTTGATGTGTCGGTGGACTGCCCAGACCACACAGACATCATCAACCACTAGAAGACACAAAGACGACTTTCCAACGCTTGCTGCCATGGCCAAGATGATCTAGAGGCATCTAGCGTCTCTGCAGAGAGTGCCTTCTCTTCAGGAACAGATCTAGTCACTCCCACTCGATGCTCGTTGGCATTGCATCATCCAGATGTTCTGGCTCCTGAAATTGCCAGTAAAAGAGCTTTTGGATAGAGTATGTTTCCAACACGAACGCTTGCACTGGATTTATGCCAGCAAGGAATGCAGTTTGCCGACGACTTCTCTCAAATCTTCTTCTTTGGGTCTGTCTCTGTCAAAGCCGATCACGCTGCGCTCGTCTGCTAGGATCCTCTCGTCTTGGCTCTTGAGAAAGATCCACTGGGTAAAGTTGGTGACGATGCCATACACTTCACTTGAGTTGTCCAGATCTGCTGCCACTTCACATCCAAGTAGATCCTGAGCCATGCCCTGGTGGAATTGCTCTTGTTTGGCCTCCACAATGCATACACGCTTGCTGCCACGGGTGAGAATAAACTCAAAGTGGCCATGCGCATCTACTCGTTTGCCATTGAGCTCGGCCCCCACATTTACAGTCACATCAGGCAGCAAGCGTGTATGCATTGTGGAGGCCAAACAAGAGCAATTCCACCAGGGCATGGCTCAGGATCTACTTGGATGTGAAGTGGCAGCAGATCTGGACAACTCAAGTGAAGTGTATGGCATCGTCACCAACTTTACCCAGTGGATCTTTCTCAAGAGCCAAGACGAGAGGATCCTAGCAGACGAGCGCAGCGTGATCGGCTTTGACAGAGACAGACCCAAAGAAGAAGATTTGAGAGAAGTCGTCGGCAAACTGCATTCCTTGCTGGCATAAATCCAGTGCAAGCGTTCGTGTTGGAAACATACTCTATCCAAAAGCTCTTTTACTAGCAATTTCAGGAGTCAGAACATCTGGATGATGCAATGCCAACGAGCATCGAGTGGGAGTGACTAGATCTGTTCCTGAAGAGAAGGCACTCTCTGCAGAGACGCTAGATGCCTCTAGATCATCTTGGCCATGGCAGCAAGCGTTGGAAACTCGTCTTTGTGTCTTCCAGTAATCAATGGTGTCTGTGTGGTCTGGGCAGTCCACCGACACATCAAAATTCGGCTGTTGATCGGACACTAGGAAATTCATGCAAGCTTGAGTGAGTAATCATGGGTTGAGTCAATAATGCAACTCAAACTCAGATCAAAGGCTGATTACACATGAGTTGTGAGTATGGTTGAGTTGAGTGACAGCCTTACAAGCAGCGCAACTCATCTTTGACAGCTTACTGCAGCTAAGCACATCTTGGACATTTTAGCGTTGCTTGATTGCAAGCTGAGACTACGGGCTGTCATCCACATCCTTTATATCTTGGTGTTTCTGCTTTTCAGATGCATGAGGATCAAGGCACAGCAGAGTCCATATTAAAGTAATCGTCCCACTGCTTCTGTGTCTGCTTCTCCTTCCAGTCCATACACTTTTTGAATACATTTGGGTCCAGCATCAGCATAGATGTTGTCATGGCCAAGTCATCTCCATCTACCTGCTTTGAACCTTTCTTCAGACGGTTGAAAACGGCTGCTTGTAGTCGGCTGTACACACTTGGATTTGACCTCGTATCGTACATCCATGACTGGTGCCGATGAGACAGACACAGCCTTCATCTGGACCACTGGCAGCTTCCCGGTGTTCAGCCCCCAATGAATCAGTGCATGTCTCTTGACAGCACCAGTCTGTAACTTGGTCCCTGTCGCATGCCAATGCTTATGTCTCTGGCGTGCTCGCTTGACATCATATGTACACTCTGCTATGCTCAACCTCAGGCAGCCATTTGCCACATGCACCCCTATCTGAGAAGAATAGTTTATGGCGTGAGATTGAGACAAAGTACATATTGCTTGATGCTTCTGACATTCAGGAATGTTGGTTGCTCCATCACACGTCCGCTGGCATCCTCGTAGCTCTGGTGGTTGAAGCTGTCGAAGCGGTCTGGTGGAACAACAAAGAACAGACATGGATCTGGTGGATTGCCAAGCACATTGAGCACACGATGCAGGCCAGCCTGCTTTGTCGGATGCTTCTTGGCACTCGTCATCTGGAATAGCAGATTTGGCTTGATGAATGTATCCACCGACTCGTAGTTGTTGGAACGTGGTCGGAAATACACATTCGTTGCTCCCTGGACCTGCGATTCATCAAACACAAGGATGTCCAGCCGAGGTAGTGTGATAGACTGGGACTGGTCGCTGTCATTGTCCAGTGATCTGATTTGGAAGGGACCGCCTCGTGAAAGCAGATGGTGTGCATGTCTTTCAAACAGCTGGCCACGCAGCGTCGCAATGTCACTCACATCGTGCGACACTGCAATGAACGCCATCAGTCGTTGTCGGTGGTCCTCAGACAGCCGCTGGTACACTCTGTCTGCAACATAGTCTGACGCAAACCGACAGCTGGTTGTCAGGAAGTCGTCTGCAACATCTATGTGCACAAGCCGATGAGCTGCCTTGTCTGGTGCGTCGGACTGTCCAATGCTCCGGATAATCGCATCCAGGTCCACAGAAGCAATCGCATCTGTGAGTTTCTTCTGTTGCGTGTCAATGTATGCATTCTCCAACACAAACCGAGCCACACCACCCCACTGACTGAACAATTCATCGGCATCTTCTTCACTCACACTCTGGTACAACAAACCACGACACATCTGGATCTCGTCTTTCGACCACACCGGCATGTAACGAATATCACAGTGATCGTCGCTGTACTTGTACCACACATCGCGGCGGGGAGAGGACAGCAGGATCGTCTTGGCTGCAACATCCACTGGCCGGATCGCATCCACAATGTAGAATGTGTCTGGATTGTCAAGCATCTGCCAGAATGCAGTCCTATCTCCCTGTGCAATCAGATTTTTGGAGAACAGATATCTCCGCTTTGCCTTGCCACTCTCATACACGACTGTTGCGCCATTCCGAGCAAGATGCAGCAGCAGCAGGTATCCAAAGTATGTCTTGCCAATACCCGGGTTCCCCAGAATCACCAAGTGCGGTGTGGATGGCTGGGCAATGATGCTCAGACTGGCTTCCAACATTGCTGGATAGCATCGCCGCACATACAGCGACGATCCCAGCGCAGGGTTTCCTAAGATATACACTCTCTGTGGCAGAGAGATGACGGCGTCTGCCTGAATGGCAGTAGTGTTGCTTGCAAGTGTTCTCCAGAACGCAACCAATTCAGCCGGGTTCTCGACTACAGCTGCCCCAGACACCCTTGTTCCAGCATCCACAACCTCCTTTCGATAGGCTTGGAGGTCCTTGAGTCGTTGTTGAAGACGGTTGAGTTTCACTGACAGCTTTTGTTTTCTCTTGATGTCCTCCTCATCAATGAGTTGGTCTTCAATGGCATCGATATCAGCCTCTTTCTCTTTGATTTCCAGCTTAATTTGATCGAGTTCTTGCTTCAAGTCCATGTTCAAGAGGCGAGAAGAATCTGATGGTCATTTTAATATGACAGCACTTGGGGGCAAATAAAGAAACTAGAATTCATTGTAAAGCCAATGAGTTGGTTTATTGTAGCCTGTGCATAGATGTGTGATTGAAGGCCACACCTGCAAATCCAGATTGATCCGTCCCTGTTCAACAGGAGTGACATCAGGTCGCATTCCTTGTATAGAACGACTGCAATGATATAGTATAATCAACTCTGAAGAAACAGCACTACCTGAACCACAATGCCGACTATAGCTGGTATCAACCATCTTGCATAAAAGGACATTACGGTCTGTTTTGAAACATATCTTCTTGGACCGTATATGAGCTGAGATCTCTTGGGAAGAGACATGTCTTGGTCTCATGTGACCGTGCAAAATGTGTGATGGTAGTGTAAATGGACCCAACTCCCGACCTTGATGGTGCTGCACCAAACAGCATCTCGTGGACAACCCATCTTGATATTGACCATCTCAATGGACAGCTGCGGCCACCCTACACTGACAATCGCAATCTGATGCCACCATTGCAGATGTGGGACTTGCTGATGCACATGTTTGATATGGCGCGTCGTCGGTACTGGAACAAACCTCGCATTGGGTATACCTTGAGAATGGGAGTTGGTGTGGCTGGTGCCAACTGATACAATCTGAGCATGCAAGGCAGACTGGACCAGAACCCAGATCCAGATGCATTCCTTGGACGGATCGAGCAGATGCTGGACCCGAATGACACTCTGGACATCCGAGACATCCGGCTGCCCATGGTGTTCGTGCAGTAGTTTATTAAACTACATCTCTCAATCAAATGCTTCATGTCCAAACGGTTTGGTCGTCAGGGTGTCCAAGTCAATGCTGTTCTTGTCAGCAGTGAAGCGCATCGTTTTGGACCTCAGTTGGGTCCAGTACTCTCCACTTGCTTAATCCCATTTGAAGGCTTGATCTGAAAGTGCAACAGACTTCCATGCAAGCACATCTACATCAAGGATCTGAACACCAACAAGATCTGCATCACAAAGTGGGACAAGTGGAGTTGTCACTGCAGCTTGCGGGGCTCTACGAGTACCTCTGACATATTACTGCTACCCTCTGCCACACGATCCTTGCTGCCCACACCAAAAGTGGTCGTAAGTTGTCGATATATTACCCCCCTTTCGAGAGAATGGCACCACTCTACTTCCTTCACCATGTACTCCGCGGACAGACATCTAGTCTTCAACAACATGCTGGCTTTCGGTAGCAGCATGAGGGATTGCTCACGAATGCCGATGGTTCATGAGAGAACACTGAGAAGGTGGAAGCGGATGCAACAAACCCAATTCAGAAACGAGGCAGACGACGAGTGTTGACTGAGCAACATCACCGACTTCTATTCCATCTGGCTCAGGAGAAAGCTACAAAGGCTTACACTGGCAGTGTAAAGATCTAGTGTCGTTTCTTATCTGGTATGCACCGTCGTCGACGTGGACGAGCATCGGACGAGCAAGCTGCACTTGGACTGCCACTTCAGAATGCAGAACATGATCTCCTGGAAGATGGCCAAGTGGAAGGGCGACACAGAACCAAGAGAGCGAACAGTGAATGCCATGGCATGACAGTGAACAGACACGAATGCTGCGCGAAACATGCTCCAATTGCTGCTAGATCAATGCCGCGGACTAGAGCGACAGATCTGCTTCAGAAGAGGCACACCAGTGACTGAGCATGCACACAGACAATGCAGGGCTCTACCCGAAAGGGCTGGGGCTCTGTTGCCCTATAGTGGGTATATTGCGTTGCATTTGAAATTGGGTGCCAACTCCCTAAAAGGAAGGCTGTCTTTCATTTTGAAAACCGTAATATTCTACGTGTTGCACTTTCTCCAAGAGTCAAAAGATGAAGAAAAAGGTCCTGTTGATGGGTAAATCTGGCTCTGGAAAGACAAGCATGAGATCCATCATCTTTGCAAACTACATTGCCAGAGACACAAGAAGACTCGGTGCAACCATTGACGTTGAACACAACCACGTTCGATTTCTAGGCAATTTGGTACTCAATCTGTGGGACTGTGGTGGACAGGAAGCATTTATGGAGAACTACATTTCATCACAGAAGGATCAGATTTTTAGAAATGTTGAAGTGTTGATTTATGTGTTTGATGTGGAGTCTAGAGAGATGGAAAAGGATCTAGAGTACTACTCTACCATCTTGCAGTCACTCAACCAGCTCTCACCAGAAGCACGCGTCTTTTGTCTCATTCACAAGATGGATCTGGTGCATGTGGAGCACAGAGAGCGTCTGTTTCAAGAACGATCGATGGAATTGGAGAGGAGATCACAGCCAATGCCCATCACTTGCTTCAAAACATCCATCTGGGATGAAACGTTATATCTTGCTTGGTCTTCCATCGTTTACTCTCTCATTCCCAACGTCCAGCAACTGGAGGAACTCTTGAACAGATTCTGCACCATCTCTGACGCAGATGAAGTCGTCTTGTTCGAAAAGACAACTTTTCTAGTCATTTCACATGCATCTGTCAAACCCTTTCCAGACACACATCGGTTTGAAAAAGTATCCAACATCATCAAGCAGTTCAAACTCAGTTGCTCACGACAACAGGCACAGCTGAGTTTGATGCAGATTCAAAAGAATGGGTTTTCATACCTATTGAGTCCGTTGACAAACAATACTGTGATTTTGATTGTGATTTCAGATCCTAGTTTGTTGCCAGTGGTTGCTAAGAGGAACATTGCTGAAGCCAAAGAGATCTTTGCTCAGTTGGCCTACTAGTTCTCATGAGTCAGATAAAGAGCTGTGTCTGAATGCTGTCGTTGGTCGTTAGGCACTGCAAAAGTATGGACATTGATTTTTATCATTGTGGTATTGGATTATCTGCGTTGTCTTCTGTCTCTACCGTCTCTTTGGTAGTCTCTTCCATCTCTCTGGTTGTCTCTCTGATAGCCTCTTCCATCTCTGTTGTCTCGTCTGTCCCTTCCATCTCTCTGATCCCTCTGGTCTCTGTAATTGTCACGCTGATCTCTCTGATTGTCTCTGCGTGGCTGATCCCGACTCTGAGACTTGTACGATCCCTTGTCCTGTCTTCCATCCTGCTTGCGTGAATAACCAAGCTGCAAATCACCCAGATCTCTGTTTGTTGTTTGACCCAATCCAGGAACAAATGCTAACATCAAACAGTAGACCTTGATCATGGATATCTTCTTCGTTGACTGTTTGAGCTTTCAAACCCAATCGATCTGCTTCTGCTTTGGACATGTTGAATCTGTCGTTCATGGCTTCACCTGGTCTGTTTCTGGTCCAGAATCTAGTCGTGTGGTCATTTGAGCCAGTGGCTAGAATGTGTCCTAATGGATGCCAGTCAATCGAAAAGACGGATGATTCGTGTGCGTTCTCCATAGATGACACTGGTTCACTCTCACTAGTCTTAGATCATGTACTCTGTCAGCCAAAAGTGCACAGATCCTTCCCAACCACCAGACACGAACAGATTCTCGTGGACTGGATGCCATGCAATCGATTGTACTTCCTTTTCGTGTCCTCTAAAGACCTTGAGTTCTTTCATGGTGCGAATGTCGTAGATTCTGACTAAATGGTCTCTGCAGGCAGTCAAGAGCCAGTTGCCGTTTCTGTTCCATTCCAATTGCATGATGGTGTTCTTGTGTCCATGCAACGTAGCAAGTGCTTGTCCAGTCTTTGGATCCCAGATCTTTGCAAGATTGTCTTTGGAACCAGATGCCAGTAATCCCTTGTACGGATGCCATGCCACACATTTGACATCCCAACCGTGTCCAGTCAAGCGTTGTTCCTCAATCGCTTCTGCAAACGACCAGATCTTGATCGTGCCATCATCAGAGCAACTTGCAAACTTGGCGTCTGTTGGAGAAAACGAAATATCTCTCACGACTTGGTCCTGTTGATGTGCTTGAAATGCTTTCAGATTGTTCATGTTGCTCTGCCAGTACTTGATCACTCCAGTATCATCTCCAGAGAGCATCCAAGTGTCATTGTGGGACCATCGCATGACTCTGATGGCTGCATCGTGCGCTTGCAGAATCGTTTCAAAATTAAACGTCAATCCATTCCAAAGTGTGAATTCTCCAGAAGAACATCCAGTAATCAATCTTCTGCCTTCTGGTGTAAACGTGATCGCGTTCACAGGACATCTCACTTTGTTGGTTGACGTATGAATGAATTTGGTTGTCACACAGGACATGGGGTTGCTTCTGTAACAAAACGCTGGGAGATACTGCACAATAAAATCATTTTCTGGCTGAATCGCTGTTGGTTCAGCAAACTTGAGTTGCATATATCTAGTGATGGTTGCATTAAAGTCAATCGTACGTCTCTGGATGGCTTTGCGCACTCGTTTACCGTCGTAGCCTCGAGACTCTGACAAGTGTTGTGGGTTGAAACCGCCGATGGTGCGTTCTCCTGATCTGGTCTGGCCATATCCAGGACCAGCCCTGTACTCAAAGTGCATGGTATTCATTTTTGTGCAGTATTGTTTCTGAGCAAAGTGCTGCAAGTTGGATTTGTCGCTTTTTTGTCTTCAGTCGAGTGATGAGCATGCGATCGACAAGCGCTGAAAAATCACTTTACAACCACTCAAAAAGCACTTTCTCACACTTGCAGAATAGAAATGATTCTGGTTGCTTCTGAAAACAAGGCCAAAATCAAGAGCGTCGAAAAAGCAATCGCACTAATGGGTCTGTCTAATGACGTTAAAGGTCTCAAAGTCGCTTCTGGAGTGCGTGACCAACCCATGTCTGATCAAGAGACCAAGCAGGGTGCTCACAACAGAGCACAGCAACTCAAACAACTCCATGATGCAGATTATTATATTGGCATTGAAGGTGGCGTGCAGGAGATTGATGGTGTGTGGATGGAAACTGGCTGGATCTGTGTCTTGGACAAGACAGACAGAGTGGGCTATGGCACCTCTGGCAGATACCAGCTCTCCAACAAGATCATGAACATGATTCACTCTGGCATGGAATTGGCTGATGTTATTGATCACATTACTGGTCAGACAGATGTCAGGAGCAACCAAGGCGCCATGGGCATCATTACCAATGGATTGCTTCCAAGAGATGAGGCATACATTCATGGCATTCTCTTTGCCTTTGGTCCCTTTGTTTCTCCCTCACTCTTATGGGACGAATAAATGGCATCCATTGTTGTGGCCTCTGATCATTCCGTGAGGGTCTCTGATCTCCTAGACTGTGATCTGCGAGAATGAGGGTCAGTCTCAAGGGTTGAGAGGGTCTTCATTGACTGTTTGCCTTGGCTGCGGTACAACAGGTGATATCGGGCGGCATCCGTGAGGTCACACGGAATACCCAGACCCTGAATTTGGACCCACACATACCCTGTAAGGGACGTGGACCCTCTTTCTGTGAAATCACACGACCACCGATGGAGCCATAAAAGACCGTGACAGTACCTCTGATCATGCTCTTTGTGTCTGCACTCCCTCAGTTGCAATTCCCACCAGCCAACGGTGGATCTGGTGTTCCACCCGTTCCTGCAAACGTTTCCAACACTTTGCCATCCAACTTCTTGTGGGGCATGGCCACTGCTGCTTTCCAAGTCGAAGGAGCTACCAAGGAAGATGGCAGAACCGACTCGGTTTGGGATACCTACTCTCGCGCTGGCAGAATCGATAACAATGACAATGCTGATATTTCTGCTGATCAGTACCACTTGTATCCACAAGACATCCAGCTCATGAAGGAGTATGGCATCAAAGCCTACCGCATGTCACTCTCTTGGTCCCGCATCATCCCACAGGGCAGAAAGGGCACTCCTGTCAACCAGCTTGCTATCGATCACTACAACAAGGTCTTCAACATGCTTCTCGACAATGGTATCACCCCACTCGTCACGCTTTTCCACTGGGATGTCCACCAATCTCTCGAAGACGCCTATGGTGCCTATCTAGACACTGAAAAGTTCCCAGAAGACTTTGTTTACTATGCCGACACTGTCTTTAACGCATTCGGCGATCGTGTCAAAGATTGGCTCACGGTGAACGAACCATTGACTTACTGTATTTTGGGCTACTCTTACAACGGTCCTATGGCTCCTGGTCGCTGCAGTGATCGTTCAGTCTGTCCAAAGGGAGACCAAGCAACTGAACCATGGCTCTGTGGTCACTCTTCTCTCTTGGCACACGCCTACACTGCCGATCTGTACCACACAAAGTACAAGAACCAGGGCGGTCGTATCTCTCTTGCTTTGAACTCTGACTGGGCCGAGCCATTGACTGACTCTCCATCTGACATTGCTGCTGCTCAGCGCAAGCGTGATTTCATGCTTGGATGGTTTGCTGATCCAATCTACAAGACTGGCGACTACCCTCAATCCATGCGTGACCAATTGGGCAACAGACTTCCAAAGTTCACTCCAGAACAATCTCAGTTGCTCTTGAAATCCAGCGACTATTTTGGTCTCAACCACTACACTGCCTTCTACGTCACTGACCTTGGATCCAAGCCTTATGACAATGTCGATGGCTACACGAGCACACAATTCACTGACAAGAACGGCAACCAGATTGGTGCTCGTGCACAATCCACTTGGCTCTACAACGTTCCATGGGGTTTCAACAAGCTCTTGCTCTACATCAAGGATCGTTACAATAGCCCAGAGATTCTTGTGACTGAGAATGGATTCTCGTGCCCTAACGAATCTTCGCTTCCAATTGACCAAGCCGTGCATGACAAGCCTCGTGTTGATTACTACCAAGGCTACCTCAATGCCATGATGGATGCGATCTCCAAAGGAACCCGTGTTATCGGATATACCGCGTGGTCGCTCGTTGACAACTTTGAATGGGCTCGTGGATACACTGAACGCTTTGGTGTCACTTATGTCGACTTCAAGACCCAGAAGAGATACGCCAAGGATTCTGGATGGTACTTGTCTTCGTTCTTCAACCAAGCAGTGCAGAGTGACAAGTGTGCCGCTCAGTAGATCATAAACGTACATTCTCGCACCCTCTGTTTCGGAATTCCGACCTTGAAAGAGTGCCACAAGCGGCACCACAAAACCCTTTCCGGTCGACATTACGGCGCACGTGAGCAGTCAGCAGGCCACGATGCATCTGATGACTGCTGATGCCATTCCCCCACACGGTCATCCGAGATCAAAGGACGGCATTTCCCCACACGGTCATCCGATGGTCTCAAATCTGGAAAATCAGATGGCAAAGGTCCCTAATCATTGGGCACTCACTTGCAACGACCATTAAATATATTATGTGCACACTATTTGTTCCTCAGCTGGTTGACCTCCTGCTTCAATTCCACAATCGTATCACACACTCGCTCTAGCACTTGCACTTGCGTGACATTACTTGATAGTCCAACCAGTGATCGTAGTTGCTGGATGCGGCCGTTGAACTTTTCGTTTCTGCGCTTCTCGATGGCAGAGTGCTTTGCCTTTCGTTTTGTTTCTTCGTCTAGTAGCTTCTTGAGCTGCTCTTCGGTGCTGAGTTTCATGGCATTCATAGAGAGGAGAGGCGGTCAACGAGGTATTTGTAATCGCAGATCACGCGGGAAAGGGGTCCATCGGGTCAAAGTGCAGGGATCACACGAACTCTTGTGACACCAGTTTTACTCATTGGATGCCGTCGACGGCCCGGTCAAGCGTCTCCAATTGCCACTTGGAATGCTCTTTCTGATATACCGAGTGGCCCTTCTCAAGATCGGGTCTTTCTTCTTGATGTGCCAACTGTGACAGTCTGGACATGGCGTCTTCCAAACTGAGTGAGGGAATGTCTGGGATCGGCAGCACTGGTTTCTCTGATTTCTCGAAAACAAGGATCTCCGGTTCGGGCTCAGGGGTCGCAAGGCACATGGTGAACAGCAGGTCATTCAGATGGACAATCGTCCTTCCAAAGGATGCCAGATCTACTCCTGGCTTCAGGATCAGGGGAGAGAGGATCATCAGTGCGGAAGCCCAATCGATGAGCATCATCAGAGCCACACATACCCTCTGTCTTGTGTTCCCATTGATAAAGATGAGCAAGCCCATCAACATCTCTCCAACAAACAGCAAACCTGGCCAGCCAAAGTCTCCTACCACTTGCCACTGATTGAAGAATTGAAAGTTCTGGATATTCACAAACTGCATCGCCAACTGGATCCATGCTGGTGCCTGGAAGATGACATAGAAGATGCCAATCAGCACATAAGCCGTGTAGAAGGTTGCTGTCTTGATGGCACCAACATTGTGCAAATGGTACAGCTGTGTCCCCAGCAGCCAGCCAATGTACAGACCTGCAGTAGCATCGGAACTTGATGCAGTGTACTTGACAGAGAAGGCTCGGAGTGCAAACAAGACTTGGTCAGTGAGCGAAACTGCAAACAATAGAAAGAACTTGGGCTTTAGGAGCGCAAAGGATGTCAGAACAGTCACTGCCTGAACGCCAGACAGAATTGCAGACATTGGAAAGTCGGGCTCATGTTGCGGCGATTCGGTGACTCGCGACCTGCAAAGTCAGACCAAAATAGCAAGTATTGAATGTTCTATCTGTATTTATTGGAAAAGGTCAGGCTGATTCCTCTTGTTGTTCCATGGACCAGACTGCGGTTGGAATTGTAATCACATCAGACTGTGGTTCATGACGCTTGATCATTTGCTTGGCATCTTCGACCATAAACAGCACCAGATTGGCTTCCAAACAGTTGATGATCGTGAAAACAGTCGACATCCACAACCCAAGGTCCAGCCGTGGGAGTGCATAGCTGATGAGCTCCAAAGAAATGATACCAGTCGTCACAGCACCATTAACGAGTGCAAAGTGATTCCATACCCTTTGGCGATAAGAGTAGGCTCTTTGCAGAAATGGCACCAGAAGCGCTGCTTGCAATATTGACCTTAGGATGAGTGAATAAAGGGAGGTGGAAGTGAAATCGCCTTTGGAATGACATTTCCCGTCATCGCCGTCTATCGAAACAAAAGTGGTTGAAGTGTATATCCTGATGCCAAGGACAGCGAGTGCCAAGAGTAGAAACACAGCTGTCAAGAGCTTGGGATGCTGCGTGAACTTGTGTGCACGCACATAAAGCACAGAATCAAGAGAAAGAACCCAAATGGCATAAAACAGAAACGATACAATCCCTAGTGCCTGGCAGTTGATGTAGCCCGGCAAAACGTACTGCAAAAGAAGTGTGGAGTTTCTCCCAAGACACAGCGTGAGCTCCAGGGCTAAGAGCCAGTGGAACCAGTTCCTCTTAGTAGCGTTTGCGACTGCTTGTGCCAGGAGAATCAAGCAAGTGATCGAAATGATGCTGAGCTGGGCTTCCAACATTTGTCGCACAAGGAAAGATTGAGCTGCGGCCCGCGAAAACGTGTCTGCGGCAAATCCATGACAAACTCTGCGTCTGTTTCTTGGTTGAGGGTGACTATTTTTGAGTTCAATCCAGTGGTGCTGTGCCGATCACACTTTTCACCATGCCACCTGCATGCAAGTAGTAAAACACACTAGTTGCTGCTCATGGGCTGTTCTTGGAATGCATGCAATCTCGATGAAACATGGGTGACATCTCGATTTGTCTAGTTCGTGTCACCTTGTCCGGCTGACCTGAGCCTCTTGTGGAGCGGCATATCAGTTCTATGGATGGTCATGATGACTGGTTTCAATGAAGACTGCTGTCATGCACACCAGCATTTGTGTGATCGCCAAATAGACTTTTTTGATCAAGACAGCAATATCCGATGGATAGTATTCCCCTTGTCTCCTGAGTTGCTGAGTTGCAACATACAACAGAGGGAATGAGTTTGTGTCTGCGCCACACGTGCGGCATCTCGAAACGAGGCTCATTCCTGCCGCTCTTTCCAATGCAACTACTGCTGCTGATCGTCGGAGTGCTGGGCCTAGTGAAGCGACAAGCCACCAGAACAACAGAGTCTTCGTCAGCGACAAGTGTGTCCAGTGCATCCAAGACAACGACAGTCCAATCTTCATCCACTACAAGTGCCACTATCACATCAACCATTCAAACAACCACTGTTGGGCCTACATTTGTGCTGCCTTCAGTCACACCAACACAATCAGTGCCAACTGAAAAGCCTCAGCAGAATCAGTCTTCCCCAGCATCTTCATTCAACTCTACCACATTGTACATTGTTTTGGGAGTGATTGGTGGTGCGCTAGTGGTTGGTGCACTCGGCATCTACGTCATCCGAAAGACAACGTTGAAGCCGAGCAGCCAGTTTAGAAAACGCATGGATCCACACTACAACAGAGAGACAGATGAGCCATTGAAGCAAAACGCACAGCCAGTGCCACAGAGATATCAGCCAGAATACTATCCACCGCCACAAAGACCGTACCAGCCGTATGGGCAAGAGTATCCACAGTATGTGCAATATGAAGTGCACGAGGACAGACATCCTAGTCTCAGATCCAACAAGAGCAGTGCCAGTGGTGGCAGTGGTCGATCTGCCCGAGCACCACGCACTCGATAAATGATGTATCTCTTTGATTTTTATAACGTCTTTCACTAGAAATGTCCGCCATCCTTTTCGGGAGAGCGTTGTTCCACATTGAAGATTGCACATACTTTACCCAAAAATGCACTCCATAATCAACAACGTCTGTTTGAAAGAATGCAAGCACTTGAGTACACTAGTTGATTGCTCTGTTATTCTGGAAGTCAACGTCAGAGCTCTTCGTCGTTGGAAAGCCAATCGTGGAATGGAAAGGTGATATGGGCACAAACGCGTTCAAGACTTGGACCAGTAATGCTCAATCTGTGAAAAGAGCGTTGGAAGTGAATGCTTCACTCAGTGTGAAGGACGTATGGAACGTGTTGGCAACTCAATTTCAGGTGATTGTTTCCCAATCAACAGTTTGGAGAGCGATCAAAAGCTGGGATCTACCCACAAGAAGGCGGCCAAGAAGTACATTCAAGCAAACCAGCTATTGCAGCGTCAATTTCTAACTCGTTGCAGACAGCTGCTTCAAAGAGATCAGAGCAAGATCATATTTGTCGATGAAGCCAGCTTCACCAACCATTGTCGAGGATACGCATGGTCATTGAAGGGATCACGAGCAATTGTTCAAAGACCCGGCATCAGGGCAAAAGACGATCTCTAATCATCGCGATGAGTTCCGACGGTGTTGAACATTTGAAGTGCTCCAGGATGGCTTGCAGTATCTACTGATTTCTGATGAAAAGATGGGAGACTATAAATATGTGCTGTCAGAGTTGCTTCAACGATTGAACGACGTGTCTCTCGTTTTTCTAAAATACAACAAACGAGAGTTGGATGTGCGATCCAGAGCCACCAGACACTGGACAGCGCAGCGGCACTGCTGCTGCCTTCATCGCGCGTCGACAGTCGAACAAGGAGCACGACTTCAAGGCCATTCTCAATCCATCTCATCCATGCAAGAACCCACTCGTCAAACCACGATGGCTGCATCAGAGGCAAGCCCAAGGGACCGGTGATGCACAACCAAGAGAGCGCAAAGTCAAGGTACACTCCGTGCTGCACTGCCCCAACAGTGAATGCCATGGCATGACAGTGAACCGCGACACGAATGCTGCGCGAAACATGCTCCAGTTGCTGCTAGATCAATGCCGCGGACTAGAGCGACAGATCTGCTTCAGAAGAGGCACACCAGTGACTGAGCATGCACATGACGAGTGTGGGGCGTTACCCGGGAGGGCTGGCGCTCGACTGCCTGCGTAGTGGCATATAATAGGGTTCACGATGATGAAACAACGCTCTCCCGAAAAAGGAAGGCGGACATTTCTAGTGAAAAGCGTTGTAATGGAGTTTCATGGTGTCTCATGTGCCACCTTCATTGTTCCACAAACGGCAACTCTTTGCAATGTCTGCCAGAACAACAGCTAGAACGGCCCGTGCAACAACAACACAACGAGTGTCTTCTTCGACTTTGCCAACATCGCAACCCACAGTGCAACCCACGTCCATTGTTGAAGCCACTTCGCAGGTGTTTGTGTTGGCAGCACCGACTGAAACCCAGTCGATTGGACCAACGTCAACTGCGCAAGCAAGTGCACAGAGTGGGTTCAACCCATCGCCACAGTTTTACTACGTTGTTGGTGGTGCGGGTGCATTGATCGTCAGTCTCTTGTGCCTGGCAGTTTACATCTTTAGAAAGACTGCTGCCAGACCCTCTCAAAAGTTCCAAGACCGCAAGAAATACCCTGATGTAGAGAAACGTGGCCAAAAGGAGTTTTCGACACTGTCGACAGTCAAGAGCGCACAGACGTTTAGTTCAGGGTCGTCAAGCAATACAAAGATGGCCAAGAGTACGTTGAGTTCTGGATCGTCTCAGAACACAAAGAGACCCGGAAAGCCGCAGATCCAACCAAGAATGCATGCACCTAGAATGCAGAGCCATGAAGAGCCAAGACGACCACCGATGGAGCCCAAGCGATCTAATACGCCTTTAAGAGAGGCACGCTTCCAGCCAAGAGAGCCAATCAAGCGTATTGAATCCAAACCACCATCAGACTACTCATCTGTCTCTCGTGGCTATGCACAAGACAGATACGAACAATCCCCAAAGCTTTACAGTCCATTCTCTCCCATGGAACTGTCTCCCCGAGAAAAGTCGCCGCGCGAATTGTCGGATCTGAGAGACAACAGACAAATGAGAGATCCTAGATCCAACACTAGACCACTTCCATCTAGACAAGATACATACAGATACAGTTTTGAATCAGAGGAATCAGAAGAGTATGATTGGCAGCGCCGATCAGTCTATCCTCAAAGAAGATAAAATTCAACTTATCACTGATTTGATCCTCAGATTTGATCATCGACACTTTTTTTCACGATGCCTTCTAATGTCCAAGCGCTGATCAGTTGTAAAGCACTGATCGACATGCTCTACCACGACTTTTACTCTACACTCGTCATCGACTGCACAGTTGCACAGAAGCTAAGGATCCCAGGGTCACGTTCATGTAATGCACTTGGACAACTGAACCCAACCAAAGTTGACGCTGGTAACGGATTCGCTGCTCCCTCTACAGAAACAGACACAATTCACATGGAAGAAACGATTGTCCTTGTGGACGAAAGTGGCTCACCGGATGGTAAAGCCAACGAACTGCGACAGTTTCTCCTTGAACGTGGGGTCAGTTGCTTTGTATTAGAAGGTGGATTATCTGTATTTTTTGCATTGTATCCTGATATGGACAAGACATTGTCTCCTCCAACGATTTCAGAGATTGATCCAACAAAGTGTCCAGTGCCAGTGTTAGATGCACAAGTTCCATTGTGGGCATTAGTCAGAAAGCAGCAGCAGCTTGTCAATGCTGTCTGGTGCTACAACAAGGATCCAGGAGATATGCCACAAGAGATTGTGCCTGGATTGTTTCTGAGTTCGTATCTGGCAACAAGTCCAGAGAAACTAGCATCTGCTGATATCACACACCTGATTCGACTGGGATGGGGCTTCAAGCTCAATTATCCTTGCTCGGTGCATGACTTTCCGATCGAAGACGGTGTGCATCAGCCAGTGGATGATCTCTTGGTCATCACATCTAATCTCATTCATGATCTCTTGCAGAGTGGCAAACGTGTGCTTGTACACTGCCACGCTGGTGTCTCTCGCTCTTCGACTGTCGTTTTAGCCTATCTGGTCTCTTATTGCTCCATGTCTCTATTGCAAGCATGGAACCACACATTTGCTGTATTACAATTGACACTAGATTCGACCCATTATTCGACCTAATCATGGCTTTTCTGAGGCATTGCTCAAAATAGAATTCCAAAAGCGCCAAACCAACTCTTTGAGCATCTACTGGATGGCTGAGAGCTACTTGTTGTATGTCGATGTCTTTGACTTTTTTTACCGCTACTCTGCTTGTAAGATAAACTAGATGTCCGTCATATTCACACATTTGGCAATGCAATTCGGCTTATCAGATTGAGCCCACAGCTGATTGTGCGCGTTGTGTGACAGAGATTGCCGCCCACCTCTTTGCTTGATGCCTGTATCAGACACCCTTGTGCAACTGTGCGTAGAAGGCTTTGTTGCTGGCCTCCTTGTAGTGCAGTGTGTCAGATACTCCAACACAGAAGGCAAGCTGCCGCAAATTCTGTTATTTGTGCAGCTAGTGCTCTGTTTGGCAAGAAACATGTCTATTCTGGCTCAGGGTGTGTTGTCCAGCAGCGACATCAACTGTGTGGGTCTTGGCATTGCTGGTTTGATGACTTATACGTTTTGGGCCATTGCCTTGGACTATGTGTTGTATGTGAGAGCAAGAGTGTTTACCAACCATCCAAACACACTTGGTTATGCTGTGCACCTGCTCTGGCTTGGAATCTTGGCTGTGCGTTTTTATACAGCAACAACTTATCAAGATGCCACTGGCACCAGCAAGACATGCAAGTTCACTTACAACCAATCCACCAACGTTTACTCTTTTGCACTCAGATGCATCATTGAGATCTTGGTCTTGGTGCCATTTGTGGTCAAAGCCATCCAGACTTACAGATCCAACTATTCCAGTCGCAGCAAGTGGTTGTACATGTCTATCACAAACGTTCTCGCCACTCTTGGTATCATCATGATCGAGTGCCTTGTCACACTTGGCACGTATCAGAACAACAATTGGTTTGGATCCTACACTGCCATGACATTTGTCATTGCCAATTTCGTAGAGTCACAGCTTGTGTTGTTTGTCATGGAAGAGATGAAAGCCAATTTCTCAAAATCCAAATCTGAGGAATCCAAGACTTCGAGACATGTGCTGTACATGGATAGCAATCAGACACAGTACAAGCAGCCAGAGCGATCTGACATTCGATATTACTAGATATAAATTCTTTGCTGCGACGATGAGAAGTGAGCAAGTGCAACGCAAATGGCAGTCCACAGTGAGATGCACGAGTATCTGCACTTTCTGTCAAAACAGTTGGCAACAGCAGCACTTGCAAGAGATCAGACAGTTGTATGAGATGCTCTCTGGCAGTCGACGGATGCCACAGATCCAGGACCACAGATGAGACTGTTGAAGGACAAGAGACTCAAGGAACACTGCAGCAGAGTGATGGTACAGAAGCAGGAGTGGAGTGGCAGCTGTGCTAGACTCAGGAGACATCTGATGCAACTCCAGGACACACATCCTGAACAAGTGACCAGATGGCTGGTTGGTGTGTGTTGAGTGTGGATGATGGACACGAGTCGAGCGAGATGCATTGTGGATGGGAATCAAGACAGTCTGAGGATCAAGAATGGCTGAAATGTGCGACACATGCAGAGATGGTTGGAGTGATGGATTGGAAGCCAGATTGGATCCAGACATAGATGGATGGAATCATGGACACCAGAAACAGCACCAACACTGTTTATTGAGTAAATACACGTAAAGACAGCTTTACAAGACTGCATGATGTGTGAAAGTGGTGTGAGTTGTGCCAATTGATGTGAGTCGATCATGGGTCATCTCCCAAGAGCACTGGAGCATCTGATGGCCTGGAAGAGGTTGGCATGCTTGAATCAAGTGTTTCAGACGTGTCTGGCATCGAGACACAAACGCAGCAATCAACATGCTTCGAATCGTTGTCGACTATGCTCAAAGAAGAGGAAGACACAAGGCGTTTCTGAAGCAGCCACAAAGCAGTGCATCTCAACAAGCAGCTGTCCATCCAGATCTGCGCCTCAAGAGTGCGTTTGCAAGAGGTGCCGAAGCTGAAAATGCTGAGCAGCCACAGAACCTATAACAAGCCGGGCTAGCTGGTGAAGATGAAGTTCAGATGCAAGAGTCGCCAATCCAGGAATCTCAACAAATGCAAGAGTGTCTGCCAGCAGTTTCAATGGATGTAGCTCCTGACGATGAGGTGTTTCTGTTAACCCAAGACTCCAACTGTCAAGCATCCAGCTTCAACTGAGGAACATCATCGCCAAGCAGGCGTCAGAAAGAGAAAGTTATGCGGCCATGAGCAAGCAGATGAAGCCAAGGTAGTGCTTTTGATCCAAGCGCACAGTCAGACAGCGTTCAGAGTCTACCCAAGACAAGTATGACAACACTACAATACTCTAAGCCAAGAGCAAACTTAGGTATGGTGCATACAGCTTATTGTGTCCACAGTTCGCATCTCAAGCGATTTTTTCGCGAAAATTGCAAAGGGTGAGAAGCGATGAAATGGCAATATAGCTTTCCGAACAGTCGACATGTCATTGCTATTTCTTGGGACTTGCTCGGCACAACCCTCACTCACTCGAAACCACTCTGCACTAGCAATCACATTCCCTTCAGCATCAGATTGCTACTTGTTTGACTGTGGAGAAGCAACACAGCACCAACTGTTGAAATCACCCATCAAGACATCCAGAATCAGCAAGATATTCATCACACATTTGCATGGAGATCATTGCTTTGGATTACCTGGATTGGTATCCACACTCTTGCAGCAAAGACAGCATGTGGATGTGTATGGTCCAGAAGGGATCAAGTTCTATCTAAGGAATGTCTTGCTTGGATCACTTTCTAGACTCGGTGGCACAATCAGCATCTTTGAATTGAGTCATCAACATCCTGTAACAGATGAACCACACTCTGATGAACTCTTGCAATCAAACATCTTGCCAAACAATGGCACTTGGACTGTTTCTACAGATGATCAGTGTACAATCTACGCGCGTGAAATCAAGCACACCATTCCGTGTCTGGGATACGTTGTTCAGCAACATGCGTCACAAGGCAGACTCAGGATTGAAGAATTGAAGCCACAGTTTGAGAAATTCAAGCAAGAGTACAAAAAGATGAAGTTGAATCCTATGACACAATTGTCTGGGTTCAAGAGTGGACAGTCCATTGTATTGCCTGATGGATCTGTTTTGGAGTCAAAAGATTACTTGGATCCACCTGTTCCAGGCAAGAAGATAGTGGTTCTGGGTGATACGTGTGATCCTTGGAACATGCAGGACTTGAGTATGGGCTGTGACATTCTGATCCATGAGGCAACGAATGCTAAGCTGTCAAGCGATCCAGAGACTGAAGAGCAAGTGCAACAGACAACAATACAACACGGACATTCAACACCACAAATGGCTGGACGCTTTGCCAAAGCCATTGGAGCTAAGAAAGTGTACTTGAACCACTTTAGTCACAGATACAAGGGTGATGATTCAGAAGAAGCCATTCAAGTCATGCAGGAAATCAGACAATTGTGTGTCCTAGAGTATGGATCAGATCAAGTGGTTACAGCCAGAGATTTAGACTGTTTTGCATTATAACTCACCGTCTTGGATTAAAGTTGTTACCATGGCCATTCTCCTCATCTGTCACTGCTTCTGTCACTTCATCTGTCTGCTCTTCTGTCTGTTCGTCTACAGATCTTTCTTCCAACTCCAGGGCTACCGGCTCTTCATCTACAGCCGTTTCTTCTGACTCTACCACTTCTGGCTCTTCATCTGCAGAGATCTCTTCTGACTCTGAGACTTGTGGCTCTTGAACAGCGCTTGTCTCTTTCGTCAATGCCGCCTCAACAGATGCAGTCTCTAACACTGTAGTTTCAACAGATGCTGTCTCTGAAATCACAGACTGGATCGATGTTGTCTCTGATACTGCAGATTCAGTAGATACTGTCTCCAAGATGGTAGATTCAACAGAGACTGTCTCCAAGACTGCAGACTGGATGGATGGTGTCTCTAAATCTGCAGACTGGATGGCTGTAGATCCTGCCTCAACTTTCACTGTTGCCACTTGCAAAGTAGCTTGTGTCCCTGTGACAGACACTGTTGTCTCTTCTACTGAAGCAACAGATGAGAATGTATCCTGCTGCAACTCTAATCTCTCTTCAGGTGCAGATTCAATCGTCGATTCAACAAAGTCTTCTACAATCTGTTCCTGTTCTTGTAGTACTGGTAGATCCTTATCTTCAGTCGTTGTGTCATCTTGTACCCATTCTTCAGTCGGTAGTTCTTCAGTCTGTGTGTCATCAATCGTGGTTTCTTCAGCTGTTTGCTTCACAGGTTCTTCAACTGCTGCAGGTGATTCTCTAGCAGGAGATTGTGACTCTTGGACTACTTCAACAGCAGATGGTGACTCTTGAACAACAGTGGGCGAAACGGGAGGCTGACTGGGCGAAAACGACACATCTGATCCCAAAGGCACATTGGAAGTTGGCTTATCAGTCTCAATCACAAAATCATCCTCTTTTGACAAGATTGGCTCCTGTGAGACGACAACTGTTTCTGTGGTTTTGATGGATGCTTCAGATGGAAAGTGTGTGTGTTCCTGGTCTTCAATGTCCTTTTTCTTTTCAAATGCTTTTTGCCACTTTTCTTGTGCATAGTCTTTCATCACAAAAGAGTAGTATTCTAAGCTTCGCTTGGAGTTTCTGGCTTGTCTCAATAGAAACGGCAGTCCCTCTCTCATTGCTAATGCAGTGCCAGATTTGGCTTGGTATTTGATCATGCTGATGGTTGGCAACAAATGCTCACACACTGGTTGGTACGCATCAATGCCAGTCTTGGGATCACACACGACACTTGTAAATCCATAGAATCCAAAGATGAGCAAGAGCAGGATGGCCAACAGCGACACTGGTTTCTCTTCCTATCTTCAAATCTAGTACTTTGACAGGAGCAGGCTCTGTGTCAGACCATGGTTCAGCATCTTCTACAGACGGACCTTTTGTGGTGTTCAAGAGCTGCATGATTCTGTCCATCTTGTCGAGAATGATTTCACTCTTTGGTTCAAACAGTTTCTCTACAACAGTCTCTTGCTCTGTCACTTGGACAGTCTCTTGGACAATTTCTTGCACCTGTTCTTGTGGATACTCTTGGTATTCAGACAGAAATGGCTCATTCTCTAAGATTCTTCTCAGAGACTGCAGACCGTAGATCATGTTACCAAGCTCTTGTCTTGTCATTTCAAAGTCTTGTGGTACTTGAGTGCGCTCAGCTGCTTCATGCAAACTGGCATTTGCAACATCCAATCCACAAATGACCATGTTTAACTCTGCAATCAGTGCCATTCTCTCTGTCAGTGGAGAATCTGGTGTCATTTCCAACAATCGTGCATTCAATTCATCGTACGTCTGTTGTCCCACTTGCAATTCCAATCTCGCTGATTCTAATGCAGTCAGCATCTTTTCTTCTGGACTCATGGGTCTTTCAAACAGTTGCTCATCTTCCTTTTGGTCCACAAAGTTCAACTGCGCCAACGCTTGTGCCAATCTGACTTCCAAATCAGCATTAATCAGTTTTTGATCCATCAATTGCTGTTCTAGTGGGTCTTGATCCACTAAAATAGACTTTTCACAGGTCTGGTCCAAAAGAGAACGTATCCTCACAAGATCATGCTTGACTTTCTTCAATTTCACATTGGCTGTCGTCCACTGATTCTGCTGGCTTCTGAGTGATTGAATACGCTCTCCCAGTTGCTGCAATCGCAATTCCAGTTCCTGATTGCGTTCAAAAAGAAACTCGCGTTCTTGGAGTTGTTGTTCGTATCTGAGTGCTTGCTGTTCATACTGCACCATTTGTTGTTCTGTTTGTTCCAAAACGGATTGATATTCTTGGTTCTTTTGTTCTAGTTCCAGAATCTGAGTTTGGTAGATGGATTGTGATTGCAGTTTGACAAACTGTTTGGAAATGTGTTGCCTGAGCTTACCAGAAGCAGTGGCTTTTGATAGAACGAGTGGATCCCATACGATTTTGCAATGGACGATGCATTGTTTCCAGACTGGAGTAAATGTGTCCCATCCAGCTTTGAGATTGTCCTTGTCAAAGAGAAAGCCGCCGGTCAGACTCTTGGATTCAAAGGCTTCCTTTGTGATTGGATCCAGTAGTTTGACTGTCAGTGCAGAGATAGAGCGTGAAAAGGCATCTCCCAATGACAGCTCAAAATCTGACAGCACAGGTGACAGATACAGTCCTTGATCTATCAAGAGTTTCCAACTGCAAGAGCTTGGTCCAAATGACAGTGTTTCTTGTGGCAATTGGTCACTGAGCTTCTCTTGGTACAAGATGCAGCACTTGTTGACAGTAGATGGTCCAAAGACTTGAATCTCAATCACTGTTGTGCCGTCTTCTTGAATCACATCTGGTGAGAGTGGTAAATTGAGGAATTCTGGGAATCCCCAGCCGGGATCCTGCTTCGAAAACTGCTGAAACGTTGGCTCTGATTCAAACAGAATGTCTTCCTGTCCCTTGACTCTGAATGAAAACAAAGTCACTGGTCGTTCCCACTGGTCGCCCATAGCAATTTCGACTTGGTTCAAGATGGGCCTGATGAAAGCAGACATGAATCCCTCCTGTCCTGTGCCTTGTGGATAGATAATGGCTTGCCACGCCCAATCGCGTGGTCCAAATGGCAACGACACTATCTTCTGTTCTTGCTTTTGCAAATTCAGTGTCCATGTATACGTAGCAGACAACTCACTCTTTGACGGAATCATCTGTAGTAATCCACCAGGAGCATCAATTGCTCCAAATTCACCACTCATGAAGAACACGTCTTCTTGTTCAATCACTCCCTCTCCCTCTGTCAGTGACATTCGTGGCTTTTCCTCGTACATTGGTGGTTCCATGAGATGACAAAAAGTCGCGAAGCGTCAGAGTGAAAAATTGCACTCAGTCGCTCAGAAAGCGCTATGCCAAGATCTCGCTCAAAAATCGATTTGATGTAAAATTCGCTCAAAGACCACTTCTAAACTTTGTTGGTCGCGTGAAGACTTTCCAGCAAAATCCGCAGAATGATCCTCTACGACAATCTGATGGCATACTTCCCTGGTACCCATGCTAACACTAGCACGGGCAAGACTCATGATGATTGAAAAGAACATCACTCTGGAACACAAGACACTCAATATCGTTGCTGGTGAATGCTTGGAACCAGAATTCGTTCGAGTGAATCCTAAAGCAGCGCTTCCAGTCCTTGTTGATGGAGAAAAGACGATATCCGAATCCAAGGATATTGTTTGGTACTTTGACAACCTGGATGGCAAGCCATTGGGTCCAGACGCTGACAGACAGCTTGTCAAGCAATGGTTTGACAAGACGGCCGAGTGGGATGGTCGTTCCGTTTGATGGTAGGCAACTGTTTTATCCGCGCCAAAGCACCGAAAGCTGCTCAGGGATTCTTCCAACAGATGGCTAACCTCATGCGCAAGATCTGTGAGAGCAGATTGAAAGAGCACAAGGATGATCCATTCCTTGCCAAAGCCTACCAGGACAAGATCAATGTCATTGATGCCAATCACATGGGTGATCCAGAGCATCAGCGAAAGACCATTGAGGATCTTGAGACGATTCTGAACGATGCAGAGAAGCAACTTCAAAAAACCTCATATCTAGCCGGAGAACAGTACACGGTTGCGGATGTGCTCATGACCCCACTCTTGTACCGTGTTGGCCTGGCTGGACAGTTGGATCTAGCCTTGAAAGAGAGACCATCAGTCAAGAGCTACTATGAACGCATGAAGCAGCGACCCAGTTTCCAAAAGACATTCTCAGCCACGTTCTCTCAAAAAGTGCCCGTCCTAGACATGATGCCCTTTGTCTGGAAGTCACTCTATGGTAGCATTACTGGTCGCTATTAAATCAAACGCGTGACAATATTGGACAACATTACAACGTTAAGTATCATAAAAGAATGATATTGGACAACGTTGCAGTTGATATCCTGACTCTGAAAGAGATTGAGCATCCTTTGCTGCTTGTCCAAACTACACATTGTGGCTGCAGGAGCTAAAGAGCCAGAGATGTGGCATTAGTGAGACACCAAGATGAACAGAGTGCTGCTACGCTGGCAAAGAGATCAGAGTCTGCATGCCATCCAAGATACAGTCGCTGCTGCAATGCACCAAGCACTGGATGTGTTGCCTGTGTGAGCAGTCGGTACACTCACTCACATTGGGTCTCTCTCTAAAGTATCTGACTCATCTGTTCGCTGGTGGCTGTGTCCGCAAGGACGTACACTTTGGCCATTCGATCTGCAATGTTGTCCAACTTGTCGGCCGTGTGCAGTGTAGTAAATCAGTTTCCAAAGTGTCCTCGCACCAAAATCTTCCGATGGATCTCATCACAGCAACCAGTCTCGTTCTCTTCGGCACTAGCTTCCTGTTTTACTTGACCATCTTGACACTGGTGGTCTTTAGAAACTTTATCCCACTGCCGAAAGAGAGACTGAAGATGACAATACTCCTTGGGACTGGCTTGATAGCAACCATTGGCACCATCATCGCTGTCCTGGTAGAAAACAAGACAGTAGATATTGTTACTCGCATCTTTTTGTTCCACTATGCTGGATTGCTGGTCTTGGATGAGATTGATTTCCTCGCCAAAGTCTCGGTCTTGACAAATCTCAGCTCGCTCTTTCTCAAAAGGCTGTATCAGTTCTTTATTGGATTGCAGTTACTGTGCTTTCTTCCCTTTTATGGGGAGTTGGTTTTGAGAGTTTTGTCTCGGGACACACCAGATTGGCTCTTGACTGTACATTTGTTGATCATAGACACAGGGTATTACAAAGCAAGTGTTTATTGGATGCCTACTGTCTAATGAGCTCTTGCAATTCACTAATATTGTCCGTGGACTGACTCGATTTGTGCGAGAACACAGAGAAAGCACGATTCAGAGACAAGATTACCTAGAACGCAAGCGTCGGATTAGTGACTTTTTCATCGCAGTGTGTGTCATCCTGTCTTTTGATGTACTTTCAACGGTGTTGAGTTTGTTGGGGCTCACCAGTTTGCAGTCGATGGCTAGTGTGTTTGATATCATCTCAGCTGCCTTGTTTTACATGCATGCAATTATTCTGTGCTATCTCTTTCGAACTGTGTACTTTGTGACACTCCAAAAGAAGAGTTCATCCAACAAGACACCACAAGAGACCAGAGAGCAGTCATTTGCTTTCTATTGATTCATGGCAGTAAATCTGTGCGCTCAGAGTGATGCGAGACAGCAGAGATGCCAGACCAGAGAGATGAGACATTTCAGCGGTTCGCAAGGAACAGCATCGTCTTACCACAACTACACTGCATACACCCCCACTGCATGATTCCCCTCAACTGGATGCAACCCTGTTCTATCTGGTGAAACGATGGGTGTCACGGAAACACGCGCCACGATGGGCGTAGATCGGGCTCTGAGTTGTATAAAACTGCCGGCACTTTGAAACACATTAGTTCCCTCCAATGGCCGGAAATACTACCGTAACTGCGAGTGTCCAGCCAAGTGGTCTCTACTTGTATCCTAGTGCGGTATTTCATCTCATTCAAGGTCTTCCATGGCATGGCTATCAAAGAGTTATTTGCAATTGTGTATTTGATGTGTAGAAAGTACTCTCAAGACCGCAGAGTCATCAAAACTCCCATCTTCTACACTTCGTTGATTGCCCTGTTTCTCAATCTTGTGGACTTGCTTGTCTTTGGTGCTTCCTTGCAGTACATCATCACTCCCTTTCTCCCTGATGGCTACCTGTCTTTGTACTACACTTCTATCTTGAAAGCAGCCGTGTTTGTGACCCAACTGCCGCTCATCATGAACCACACTGTTATCTTGGTCAGAGTCGTTGGTATTCACACCATGAAGAGCAAAGAGTTCTACTTTTTGTCCATCATGAGTGTGATTCATTTGATGGGTGCCATCTTGATGTGGTTCTACGGATTCCTGTCTGTGCGTCGCTCTGACTTTTTCAACTCACCAGAGTACACTGCTTTCACGCTGTTTGCTGGTATCTGCGTCGTTTTGGATGCCATCATTAACGTCAGTGCTGCCATCTTGTTCTTGAGCATGATTGGCAAAGCGCTGAATGTGCCAACGTCTCAGATCATGAGAGAGATGATGTTCAAGCATGACGGTGCCAAGTGGATCCTCTTGATTCTCTTGAATCTCTACATGACTTACACTGTCATTTTGACATTGTTCATTGGACCCAACGAATGGGTGACTGTGTCTTACCATATTGGACCATTTGCAAACTTTGTAACACTGTATCTGTTTTTGGAGTGTTCTTACGTGGCTGCCAAAGACATCGTCCAAACACACACCACTGCCATGTCTTTCAACAAGTCTAGCAATATGAGCATTTCCATCAACCATTAGAGTAAATACAGTCGGTGCTGATCTGTGCTGTTCCGTGTGGTACAGTGATCATCTGGGTGACACAATGAGCCCGCCTGCTGAGCCCACAAACTGTCAAAGACAACCAGTCATCCACAAACTATTCGAACGAATGCATGCATGAGCCTCTTGCTACATCTGTCACCTTTCGAGACCCACGCCGGCGATTCTGATCCGCGACGCCACAAAATACAAAACACGCATGGCGTTCCTGTTCTTCTCATGACAACTGCACCTAACAGCGGCTTTTACTTGTATCCATCAGCTGTATTCCATGGACTGGCAGTACATGAATTCGCCTCATGCGCTTACTTGCTCTTCAAGAGACTTTCGGACGACTTTAAGGTCATCAAAACGCCATTGTTCTACCTCTCCTGCCTCGCATTGATTGCCAATGTCATTGATTTGGTTGCTTATAGCTTGGCATTGCAATTTCTCATCATTCCCAAAAGTTTGGCAGAATATTCTTCACCTTATTATGTGCGGGTGTTGAACATGTGTGTGTTTGCGTACCAGATTCCTCAATTATTCAACCATGCTGTCATTCTGTTGAGAATCTTGGGTGTACACGAGCAAAAGAGTGGACAGTTTCTCTTTCTGGCTTTCTTGGCAATTTCTCATCTATTGGTGGTGTTGATTGCTTGGTTTTATGGCTACATTGCCACACAGCGGTCTCTTGGTTGATCATAGATTTGACTTTTACTCCTCTCCAGCCTACAACACCTTTATCGTCTTTTCTGGAATGGCAGTTGTCTTTGATGCACTCTTGAACGTCTTTGGAGCTGTCGTCTTTCTACGTGTCATTGGTAAGGCATTGCAGATGTCTGGTGGACAGTTGTTTAGAGAAGTCATCATCAACCACGATGGATTCAGATGGTTTATCGTCATTGGCTTGAACATCTTCATGACGTACTCTGTCGTTTCTGGTGTCCTGTATGGCGGTGGCTCAGATGTCGTTTCAACTGCTTATCGTAACAGGATTGATAGTAGATGTTGGACCATTCAACAACTTTTTGACCTTGTATGTCTTTTTGGAGTGCTCGTACGTTGCTGCCAAGGATATTCTCTTGAAACACACTACCGCACACTCTAACTCTCGGTTCTCAAGTAAATAGCTGTTCATACATGGATCGGAAGCAGGTCCGATCGATATACATTTCAAGTATGGATTGTTTCGGGCTATGGCAAAAACATAGCGTCTGCGAGATAGCTGTGGCAATCATATGTCCAACCAAGGACCCAGCTGCACCAGGACCAAAAGTTCCCGACCTAACTTGTCAGACCCGTGCCACAACACCAGCGCCTTTAGTTGTGGCGTTGTGTGTTTGTGTGACACTCGGCAAAAAGGTCTTTCCGTCACTTGCACTCATGTCCTCAAACACAGTCGATAACTCCACAGGTGCCTCTTACTACTTGTACCCTTCTGCAATTTTTCATGGTCTGGCTGTGCATGAACTGACACAGTGTGTGATGCAGCTTGTGAGTAAGCTCATTCAGGATCGCAATGCCTACAAGATGCCTATTTTCTATGTCTCTGTCTTGGCAGTCATTGCCAACATCATCAACTTGGTTGGTTTCATGGCGACATTGCAATTCCTCATCACACCCTCTGGTAGAACTTACACCGATCCATATTACATGCGCTTGCTGACAATGTGTGTTTTCACTGTCCAGATCCCTATGATTCTGAATCACGCAGTCATCTTGCTTAGAACTATCTCCTTCCACAAACTCAAGTCCAAGGAGTTCATCGGCATTTCCCTCTTTGCAATCGTTCACTTGCTGGCAGCTGTTGTCTCCATGGTCTTTGGATTTTTGTCCACGCGTAGAACAGACTTCTACAACGACAAGCAGTACTATCCTGCGTTTGTGCTCTTTGGCGGTGTTGCGATCTTTGCTGATGCATGCATCAACATCGTCTCTTCCATTCTCTTCATTTTCACTATCGGCAATGCATTGCATGTTCCTCGCAAGGAGCTCTTTTACGAGATGATGATGAACAACCATGGCTTCCGTTGGGTCCTTGTTGTGCTCGTGAACACATACGTTCTCTTCTCTGTGCTCTACACTGTGATTTCGACCACTGGCGGCAACAACTACATTGCGACTGCCTACCACGTCTTGCCATTTTCCAACTTTTTGATTCTGTTCTGCTTCCTGCAAGTGTCCTATCAGGCTGCCAGGGATCTTGTCATCAAGCATACAATGGCCACTGGCAGGACCTCAAGTGGTCGCGGCTCGTACTTGCAGTAAATGTTGTTCGATGGTGTTTTACCGAGATACAAGTGCCTAGACTGTTGGTATATCCAGTACAGTAAATGTATAGGGGTGCACCCGCTTAAATCAGAAAATCCGCCGAACGGTCTGTTGAAAGCCGACGTGGGTCGCGCCACAGCGGTGGCAACCAGTTTCAGATCTCAAAGCCCCGCGGGGATATAATTCGCCTGCTGTTCCTTTCTCTTGCATGTCCTACCTGTACCCAAGTGCTGTCTTCCACGGTCTTGCATTCCACGAACTCATGTCATGCAGTTACCTACTGCTATCAAAGGCAATGTCCTCTGAAGGTGCAAAAGTTGTCAAGACACCCATCTTCATCGTGTCTACCATTGCATTGATTCTCAACACCCTCAACCTGTTTGTCTTTGTGGGAATTCTTGATGAACTGGTTTCACCTCCATCAGTGTTCAACAAAGTCTACGACACTCTGCTCAGAGTAGCCGTCTTTAGTAACCAACTGCCAGTGCTCTTGAACCACTGTGTCATCATGATCCGCATGAGCACGTTTGAAAAATGGCGATCACCAAAGTTCATGACAGTCTTACTCTTGGTTGTCTTGCACTTGATGGCCACAGTCATGACCATGAGTTATGGATTTATTGTGACGCAGCGCTCAGATTTCTATAACCACAAGCTGTACAACTACTTTATCCTGTTTTCTGGTCTCGGACTCTTGTTGGATGCCATTATCAACGTTGTTGCATCCTTCTTTTTCCTGCACACCATTGGCAGTGCTCTAGAAATGACCAGAAACGAAATGTTCAAGGAAATGGTCTTCAATCACGATCTGGGTCGCTGGATGTTGATCGTGGGTGTGAATCTGTTCTATGTCTACACTTGTGTCTACACCATCACCATTGGCAACTCCAACATCGTTGCTACTGCTTACCATGTTGCACCATATTCCAACTTTTTGGTTCTGTACACATTCCTGGAGGGTAGTTATGTTTCTGCCAAAAGCATGGTCCAAAGACACACCATGGCCAACAAGACATCTACAAATTCGCAAATGACATTCAGTGTCAACGGCCATAGAAGTGAGGTCAACATCTTTTCCTCCAAGGCATAAATCAGTTGTCTAGATAATCGTTTGTGAGTTCTTGGATGTTTTGCATCCCAAGAGTACAGAGTGTGGGGAAGCTCCTGTGTGTAGAATCAGAGAATCTTTCCATCTATTTGAGTGCTATCTGCCATGCTGGGTCCAGATCCTTCCTTGGAGAATATAGGAATCTTGCACGGTGGCGGGCTCAGATGAACATGGCTCATGAGATGCGCTCATTCTTGCATCATTGCAACATCCCAATAAAGCGCTATGTAGTCGGTCTTCTGTAGTGTAATAGTGCTTGATCATGCCTTTCTTGGATTGTCATTCACAACTGTGGAGAAGCGAAACACACATCCCTCCCTGCTGTTGCCAAGGCACAATGTCTAGATGAACAATATCAAGCATGTTCTTCAAGAATTCTTGGAACGCCATTCCATCGGCTTGTGTGGCGTCACCCTCGGCCTGAATTTGCCGGTACATGACTTGAGCCCATGACACCAATCTTCATTTTATGCATGATGAACAGTGTACAAGAGCAGACTTCGGCATGGACGCCACTCGGCCGTTCCACCGCCGAAAAGCGGTCGATCACAGAAACAGTCCGATCTCATCAAATATGATAGTGTGAAAAGAAACATATTTTTGATCAACAGACTTTTCTAAAGGTTTTGCCTTTTTGGGAAGTCAACTTGACGCGCCACTTGCGCATCCACCACTTGCCTCCATTTCAAGGCTTTTCGTGCGTCTGAACACAATCAGCACTCATGTCTATCGTTCAACCTTATTACTACTGGTCCACCCTCATGCATGGACTAGGGCTATATGAAGGCTTTGCATGTGCCTCAAAGCTGCTCTCTATCATGGAGCAAAAGAACTACAGACGCTCATCGATTGTGATTACAAGCTGCATCACCATGCTCCTAGCAGCGATACAGCTTGTGGGGGTCATGGTGATTCTGAATTTCATTTATGCCCCTTGGGATTCCTTTGAAGCACCGATTTACTACACACTCTTGAACCTGTGTTTCTATGTGGGATCGATCCCTCCAGTGACGATTCACATTATCATGCTGCAGCGATTGTCTGGCATCTATACCACAAGATCAAGGCAGTTCATCATGATTTTCTCGATGGCAGTGATCCACTTGATCTTGGTATGTATCAGATTGTACTATATCTCTCAAGTGACGATGGTATCCAAATTCTACACTTCTCCGTTGTATGGCACGTATCTGATCATTTCTACAGCAACGATGATTGTCGATAACGTGGTGAACGTGATTGGATCTGCATTTTGTCTCTTGGCCATCGGCAATGTGTACGAACTCAAGGCAAAAACAGTCTTCAGAGAGCTCTATTACAGACACGATGGATTCAAGTGGCTGCTGGTCATTCTCCTGAATCTCTATTCCATCGGTACCATGATCTACTCTCTCTTGACAACTGCAGCCAACAACTATATTACAGTTGCGTACCACATCAGTCCGTATCTTGAGTTTTTGACCATTTACGTGTTCTTGGAGCACAAGTTTGTCGTGCCATCTGCCCTGTTGGAGAGAAATGACAAGAGCAGGAGTCCAAGTGACTCTGGCACGCTCGAAAGGCCGTCCATCATCACAATCACTTGATAAACTTGTTATTCAGATCCAATCTCAACAGTAGCTTTTGCAAGAGCACCAGACGCTCTGCTTTTGAAAAGACTTGGAACAAGAACTGCACTTGCTTTTCAAACTCCTTCAGTAAGATCTGATACCTTGGTCTTTGTCTCCAACAGTTCTTGGTTGGGATATTCCTGACTCAGAATCGTACACGCCTGATCCACACTGAACAGCAACTGCATGATAGAGTCATAGATGGGCTTCAGTTTTGGATCATTCATGAAACAGCCTTGCATCAGTTGCTGTAAAAAGACCAAATGTGTGTCTTGAATCGTGTCTAGTTTGAGATTGGACAAGAGTTGTTGGTAGAGTGGATCAATCAAGTCAATCTAGGATCAGTAAGAGTACTTGAAGGTAAGAGTAGAGGTTTTCGAGGAAAAAGAGCATGCGTTGGCGTGACAAGAGACATTGGATCTGGAATCGTGTTCCAGTTCTGACCAATCTTGAGAGCACGAGTTTGACACAAGAAAGAAAGCTAAAGAGTTGGTTGTAGAGTTTCATGTGCTCTTGTGAGACGTAAAGATCCATTGGCCAGTCAATCAAGAGTTCAAATTGCAATGTGCGAGCAAAAATCCAAGAGCCATAGACACTCGGTTCTTGACTAAAAGACAGATGCACACTGTTCAACTTGTCATAGTAAGGTTTGTCTTGCAGGAGCTGCGATGTCTTGACAAATGCATTTGACAACTCGTATTTGGTCACCATCAGTTGTTGTGCACCATGCTCAATCTTGAGTTGAATCAGCTGTTCCAATAAATGGTCTGCAAAGTCTCCCTGTCCCAACAAAAAGATGTCTCTGAACATTTCAAAGACTTGGATCATGCCACCGTCCTTGACAGTCTGGTACAGCAATTGAGAGATCTTTTCTTTGGTTTCCAGCAACGACTGATCAAACTGCTCTGGATCAAATGATTCCAGAACAGATTCTTGATATTCTCTCAGATCTTGCTTTGTCTTGAGTGCATACACTGCCTTTCCAATATACAACAGATCCAATGCTTGCTTATCAGTCACAAACCAAGGCTGTTGCTCCTCCAAGAGTTTGAAATCGTGAATCATGAAATCTGTCGATTGTGCGTCTAGTATCCATGAAAACAGTCGCTTGAACCACACTTGCTTGCAATCTGAGAGTATCTTCTTGAACACTGACAGTGCTGGCTCCACTTGCATGGATTCTAATTCGTGCAACTGATTCAAGATGGATTTGTCATGATCCAAGTGCAACAGTGGTTCCAGTCGCTTGAACACAAGAGAATACTACAATCATCCCATCTACTTGATCCAATTCAGACAAAATAGTAAACAATTGATTCTCCTTATCTTGCAACACTCGTAACTCTAAATCAACGATTCTCATACAATATTCCTGCAAGTATTCACTCAGACTGTACTTGATTCTGACTAAATAGGGATTGTCGAGTGGATCAAACTGGTCAAGTGCTGTGAATCTGCTTTGGAGTTGATCTAGCTTGTCCAGCGTCTGCTGTTCATGTGGATGCAAGAGTTGGAGTGTTTGTTTGACATTGGATTGGAATCCACTCAAGTGAAACAGAATTTCATGCAGCATGTCCGAAGAGAGAAGACACGGGAAAAGTGAAAGTGGAAGATCACTTCATTTTTGGAAAAGAGAGGGTAATCTCTTCAAGATGCAGCTGCTTGGTCTCCTGAACAACAAAGTGGCTGTAAACAGCAATCAGTAGACACAGGGATCCAGTCCCGAGGAAGACCCATCTGTCAAACATGTCAAACAGAGTGGGTGCAAGAATAAACAAGATCATAAATACAGTCCATCCTACAGCTGTAGCGAGTCCAAAGGCTTGAGCTCTGATTCTCGCTGGGAGGACTTCTGGGAGATAGGTCCATGGCAGATGGCCCCAGGTGCCAGAAAAGCATATCACATAAAAGAAGACCGAGAATGTCCTGGGGATCTGGTCAATCATCACAAACGCATAACTGATCGCCATCAACACAGAGCCAATAACAACAATCGGTCTCCTGCCAAGCTTGTCAATCAATACCATGCCAAGACAGACAGCACCGACATTAGCAAAGTTGAGATAGATGCCATTCTGGAATTGTGTCAAAAACGGCACTTGACGCAGCATAAAAAACGCAAACAATGGAGCACCAGTAAAGGCTTGCATCAATGCCACTTTGATGCACAACGACGTCACTTGAACGTACTCTTTTGAAAACAGCTCAACAAAGTTTGGCGTCGTTTCCATCATCTGTCCAGAGCAAGACTTTTGGATCTCCTGGTAACGCTCACACACTTCTGGATCTACTTCCTGTTTGCTGTAACCCATCAGTTTTGCATGTGCAAACAGTCCGCGTTGGGAATGGCCTCTCAAAGCAAGCCATCTCGGAGATTCTTCGAGCAGAAAGGCAGACACAAGGATGATACCAGAAATCACAGACTGTGTGGCAATCGTGAGTTGATACTCCATCACTGTGCCTCTGTGCGGTGGCAAAACAGTCGACTGGACAAAGAAACTGACAGAAATGCCTTCACACAACATAATGTACAGCCAAGACACCAATCCACCACGACCATCTGGTTTCACAATCTCTGTCAAGTAAACGGCTCCTAGAACAGAGAGAAATCCGGCAAACGAACCCATGAGGAACTGGTAGCCATAAAACCAAGAGACAGAGGTGGTAAATGTCTGCCCAACACCAGCAATGACTGCCAGAAATGATCCGATAAAGAAACTTCTCTTTCTACCGATCGAATCCGCGATCGTGCCCATCATCATGGCTCCAACGAGAGAGCCCACCAAGAACAAGAGAATGCCGAACCGGATAAAGTCATCGATCGACTGTGGAGGCCCATTCGTGCAACCAAAGGGCTGAATCTGCAACTTATTCGCACCAAAACTGACACAATCGCTGATCATGGTTGTTCCAAGCTTTCTTGAGCAGCTCAGATCACTAAACTGTGTCACTGTTCCATCAATGATAGAGATGGAGAAGTTGCCAACTTTGGTGCATTTCTCAGTACGGACAACAGTCTGGTTCAGGATGGTCGAGCATCCAAGAGCTACCATGTAATTACGACAGCTCGTTGCATAATTAAGGGTAATGCTATCATTCTTGTCAATATTTTGAATCCGGAGTTGATAGAGCGGGTTCTTTGCTAATTCAAGTGTCATCATCAAATTATAGCCAAAGAGACAGCTTGACAGCGATGCAATGAAAGCATATGTCCAAGCCCAGAGAATGTGCATGTAGGCAAGTTTGAAAAAACCAAGTTGGAGGCTCGTTTCACGCCCCCCGCCTGGGTCCAACAATGACCCTCGTCGCACAAACCAATGGCGCCATTGTTGCAGTGACGAGGACCCAGTAATCGTTGAGATAAGACTGCAGTGTCGGATATCGGGTCCATGGACCGACTGTTCAACTTTTGTTCTACTGTTGAATGCTGCAGAAAATGGTGTCATTTCATAGATTAGATTGTAGAATTCCTTGGTATCTCTGACATCATGGTGTGAGCCCCCCTGTTTCAGATGAGCCGCAAAGCCCACGCGGCCTTCATTTCGTTGCGGCTCATGCCTTGCGGCCAACATGTGCGGTCATTATTGACAGAGACACGATGTCATAAGCATTCCATTGTACTATCAAAACCACTAGAATCTGCTTCGGAGTGGCCGGTCAAATCATAAGAAATCGCCGCCAATGTTCCTCCAACACCCGGAGTTTATTTTCTCTTCAACAATTTCCATCTGCATTGATAACTATGCGTGGAAATCTCCGAAGATCGTGGCCTGTGAAACTTGCCATGTCGCGTTCGAACACGTCCTATTTGTTTCCTGCTGCTTTTTTGACTGCCTACGGGACCTATGAGATTGTACAAGTCTTGGGCATGCTCTTGAGCCTGAACAAAAAGTCTGGCACACCAATGTTCCGAATGGGTGTTTTGGCTTGCGTTCTGCAATTGACAGCCAACTTGATTTACTGCACCAATCTCGATTACCTCATATCGACTTACACTGTGCCGCCTGGGTTTGTACCCATACTCACGCTCTCGATGGCCGTGATTAATGCAGTTGTGAGAATCATTGTGGCTACCATGTGCCTGCAGCTCATGATGGCCTTCTATGCCAAGGTTTATCGACTGACACGAGACCAACCTTCCAGTGTGGTATGCATGGCTCGGATTGTACTCTGCCACCGTGATTACGCGTCTCATCACGATTGTGTACAGCTTCTTGGCCTACTATCCCTTCTGTATTGGCATCTACCCAGGAACCAATTACAACATCAACCCGGAATTCGGAAACTTGCAAATGGCTTTTATCATCAACAACTTTTTTGATGCTGCTTATATCTTTGGCAGTACTGTTGTGTTTTTGCTCCACATTGTCAATTCCTTGGACATCAAGTCGCATCAATTGGTTAGTGACCTCGTGATCAAGTATGGCTTTTTGAAATTCATGATGCTCTTGATTACGAGATTCTTTGCATTGGCAATCAACATCATGGTCAAACTCGGTGGTGTGTCGAATGCCATCACATCCATGAATTTGGCAACGCAAGCTATTGCCAATCCATTGTCTATTTATGTTGTGATTCAGACTGCGTTTTTCACGTCTGTTGACATGGTATCGAGACGTTCAAGCATGCGGGAAAGCAAAGTCACTTCCAAGGTTGTGAATCGTACCGTTGACAAGAAGGATCTTTCAGGTGAGAAGGAATCCAAGTAAAAGATGATTTGACGCCGGTACAGACCATCTGACGGATAACTCACCGGTCCACTTGATGATAGGCTCTTGAGCCTCAACACCACATTCTCTAACCACTATTGATCAAATCTGTAGTTTATCCACACTTTCCAAATGGCTCGCCCGTGGCTGTTTCCATCTGCGTTTGTTCTTGCAATGGGAATCTACGAACTCTTTCTCTTCCAGTCATTCCTCTTCCAACATCACCAAAACCTCAGACGCTGGTTGTTCCATCTCATTTTTCTGATCTTGGTGCAATGGGTTGGAGTTGGACTTCTGACAACGTATCTCAGTGGCATGATAACACAGTTTGACTGGTTTTTGAGTGTGAATAATGACTTGTATGCATCTGTGAGTATTGTGAATGACTTTTTGGAGACTGGTGTGGGCATTTTGGCCATTCGGTATGTGACAGCCCAACCATCTGTATCACCATTAACAATAGTCTCACAGCCAGTGGATTCTGTATGTTTTGGGAGGACTTGCATTTTCAGGTAGATTTGCGTCTGGTGTGCTCATCTTGAACCAAACAGACTCTTTTATTCGAGCATTGGGTCTGGGATGTGACATTACAGAGAGTCTGTTCCTGTGTGTGTTGGGATACCGAGTCTTGCAAGAGCTAGAAACCAAAAAAGAAGCTTTGTCGTATGCATACAAACACATGATCAAGTACTGGTTCTCTCTGTTGCTCAGGTTGATCCAAATGCTGATTCAAATCTTGGTGCTGTGTGGATTTCATTTGGATCTGGTGTATGCTTCATGGCAGCAGTATGCAAACATCGTTGTTCTTTTTGGACTCTGTCACCTGTCTCTCTCCCAGTAGTCTCTCACAGTTGTGTCTCAAAAGTCGGTGAGTAGTCTCTCTGGCAGGTGTCTTTGTGAGGAGACATCTGCGAGAGACCATAAACATTTCAAATGCTTGACTCACAATCAACAGTCTCAGTCCAGATATACACTCGTAGGTGCATGCATACTCTTGATGTGCGACTCTGACTTGGGATTGGTCCTCAATCGAGAGAGACTGGACGTACTCTGAGACCCAGACGATGTCTCTGGCAGTGCAATGTGATACACAGCATTAAACGTCACTACAAGCAAGATGGTGTGAACATTGGGCAATGCAGTGGCAATACCATTCAATGTCAAAACGAATTCACGGTTGAGACCAGAGAATCTGGCATACACAAAGATCCCAATGGCCAAGACATCCAGCAGCACAATGGTTAGAATGCAGTTTCGCAACAGAATCAGATTCCGAAGTGAAATCACAGAGAGACCAGTCTTCTTGTCTCCCACAAACCGGTACAAACATGCATAGAGATAAAATGCCTGGATGACTTCATACAAGACACAAATCGCGTAGTAGATTGTCTCGCCCACTTGTTGCCACTTTTGTGAGACACATTACCGCAGCAAAAAACAGTCCAGCTTGTGGATTGAGCTCTAATCCAAAGATGACCGTCACTAGTTTGGTATACAACCCAAGATTACATACCAAATGTATCACTATCATGCAAGTGAATGTGAATCTAAAAAAGAACTCTGGCAGTGTGCTGATTTGAGCAAACTTTTTGAATATCGCTAGCTCTCCCATCAGCAACACTGCAGTAAAGACACTGGTTGTGACACTTCCAATGACTTTTGAGACCAATAGAGTAGGCATGGCTTGTTTGATGAAATTGGCAACCAGATTCACTATCGACACTGCCAAAATCACGCACAACAACCGCTTAGCAGTACCAGTCCTAAGCAAGTTTGTGAAGAGGATGACCAGGAGACAAAACAGAGAGCATCCTAAGCAGCAGATAAAAATCGAGTACAAAATGATCTGGAGTAGATCCAACATACCGCGGAAGATTGTTCGCGCCATTGTTCGTTTCCATTGATCGCTTGATACAATCTCTGGCACTGTCAGATCTGCTTTTTGATTTTCGCGACTTTCGCTTCATCATGACCACCAACCTCTACTCATCCAGTGCTTATGTCAATCCAGAATTACTAGAACTAGAGGAGGAAGATGAAATAGTGGAGCAGCCTAAAGTACCTCGTTACGATTTCAAGTACACAAAAGACTTTCAAACCAACAGACGAGATTACTTGTATTTGTATTGACTTGAGCACAGACGATCTCTTGAAACGGATGGCTGAGTTACCAGTCAGGCTGGTTCCGATCAGGTTGGATCTTGAAGTGGAAGGGTTTGAAGATTCATCCAAGGATTATACTGCGAGATGCATTTACTTGGAACCTCAATGAGTCTCTGATGACACCAGAGTACTTTGCACACCAGTTATGTCAGGATTTCGACACACCCATTTCTGCGCAATTCATACCTTTGATTGCTGAGTCAATCCGCAAGCAAGTGCAAGAGTATGGACATGCGGTGGAAGAGGACTGTCCAGGAGACGGTGTGCTTGAGTTTAATATCGACGATGTCAAGGAGGAACTTGCACCAGGCGACCATGCAGAGGAATCGTATGGTGACATGCGCATTGTTGTCAAAGTTTTCTCATTGACCATAGTTGGACATGCATGTTGGTCCTCTGCACCTCAAGGACCAGTTTGAATGGCCGCTCTTCAACACGTACGACATCACACCAGAAGTGTTTAGTAGACGTTATTGTACAGAGTTGGGCATTGCTGGAGAGTTTATTCCAATTGTGGCACATGCCATCAGAGAACAAGTCGTGAATGCGAGGATGAACTTTGGCGAAGCAGAGATCCCACCGTTCTTCAGACAACGTCCCTTGCGAGGACAAGAGGACGATGACATCTGGGAACCAGAACTCCGCCAACTATCTCAACAAGAAGTCGATCAACTCATGAAAGAAGAAGAACGCCAATCACGGTACATGATTTGATCTTAGCAGACGCAGAAGACAAAAACAACTCGCTAATCTCAACGTTCGAGCCACCAGAAACGCTGTCAATACCTCAGCACCACAGATTCAATACAACCACACGCGAGTCCCAATGCCTCCACTGCCAGAGATTCCCATTACATTGGAGACTATTTATGCACCAAGCAAGTACATTACAAGAAATGTGGTTGTGCCGATTCAAGCACCACCCAAACCACCTAAACCAGAGCCACAAAGACAGGAAGTGGAGATCAAGCGGTCGCCTTCCAAGCGACCAGTCAGAAAGCGATTTGTTGTGGATGATTCTGATGAGGAAATACCAGAATCTGAAGAGGAGGAGGATGAAGATGACGAAGAGTTGGAGGATGAAGACACTCCCCCACCTAGGCGCAGAAATAAACGAAAATAGTTCATTTGGAGTGACCGTGGATCCAAGTATTGAAGAACTCGTTCGAGTGCTCTGGTTGGTCGTAAGGCACCTATGATCAAAGACAATACCATGTGTCCAGCTTCAAAGACACGCAAAAAGGCAAGATTGCCAGCCATTCTGAACTCACCAGCTGGCTTGCCAGTCTTTTCAGAGACCCATTCCACATCCTTGGCGTTGTTGAAGTCGTCTTGTCCAGACCATTCAAGAGCCAAGACCCAAGCCTTGTTACCGATCCAGTTGCAGATGTAATCAGCATCACCGGCATAGATCAAGACCTTGACACCTTCTTCGAGCAATGGTGCAATGTACTCGACATAAGGATGCATCCAGTCGCCAGCAAGCAAAAAGTTCATGTTCACGTCCTTCTTGCAGCCTTCGTATTGGACATCGACACCCAATTGCTCTTGGATCTCTGGAATGTTGAGATAAGTCTCAATGTCGTTGAGGATATCGTAGCAGAGTGGGTTGGAAGAGTCGCACTTTTTACGAATGTCGTAAATGTTCAAGCCAGTGGACTGGAATGGCTGGATCATGGCAGAGTTACAGTAAAACGAGCCAGGAACGCAAGAAAAGGCAGTCTTCCACTGGTAACAAGCATCAATCAAGGCAGAGCAAGTCGGGTACTTGCCACGCATTTCTTCACAAGTGGATTCTGGCAAGATTGGTCCATACTTGGTATCGCAAGCCATGTCTGGATAGAACTCGTACTGCACTTTAGGATCAGTCAAGCCGTTGCCGATGGCAAGAGAGTACAAGTTGATGTGAGACAGAGAGTGAGGGTTGCTCTTTCTGATGTTGGAGTTTTGCTCACTGATTTCGTGTCCAATGGCAGGAATGTAGTGACCAGCATACGATTCACCAGATACAGTGAATGGCAGCTTGCTGTACTTTGGATAAGTGCTCAAAAACAACTGCAAGAACGCATAGACATCTTGGGCAGCTTGATCAGAGTTGGAGACTTTGGATCCCTCAGAGTAACTGAAGCCAACGTTCACTGGCTGATCCAAAAAGATGATGTTTGCCTTAGAGTTCCAAGAGTGAGGGTTCACAGTCGTGTTTTGTCCACCCTTGTCGACTCTGCAAGGACCAAGTTCCATGAGCAAGCCCGTGAGAGAAGAGCAACCAGGGCCACCGTTGAGCCAGAGAGCAAGAGGATCAGTCTTTGGCTGAGATCGGGACTCAAAGAACCAAAAGTAAAAGTGCTTATCGTCATCAACATCCAAGTAGCCAGACACTTGCTTGACAGAGGGATCACACAACTGGACGTCTTCCTTGATGCGGAGAGAGTAGCGAGGGAAAGCATCCATCTTGTGGACGTTCCAAGCAACGACTTTACCGGTAGCAGAAGTCTTGACGACAGACTCAGTGTGGACCAAGGGTTGATCCACAAACAGGTCAGTGGCTTGTTCGTTCATGATCATGACTGGGTTCAGGTGCTGGTGGTGCACCTTTGCAGCACAGAGCAGTGGAAATACAAACATCCTGGAAAGAACGCGCCAAGTTTCAACCAGATTGGCTCAACACTCTTCAGGTTTATCCTCCGTTGCCAGTCATCCGTCTTTATTCATCTGTGTGGTCAGGCATCAGTGTGTTCAAGGGTTGATCTTCAGACTGTTCCAAAATCGAGGGTGGGGTAGATGGCTTGGCATGTTTGAGAGACTGCTTCTCTAGTCGCTCAAAAGTGAGCTCACGGTCAGATCGCCGCAATCGCACACTGCAATCGCGAAAGTCATCTGACGCTGAGACGGCACAAATGTCAGTGCTCAACAGACACTTGTTTTTGGTCGATGGAATCCTCAGAGTATCTTCTTTGACTGTGAATCCCAGTTCTTGACAAAATGACTTGACATGCTGTGTGTAGAGTGCGTATCTGCCAACACCTCTTTGTGTCTTGCCAAACTTTGTGCCATCTAGAAGAAAAGGACAGCAGGGGATGATCACAAATCTGGACTGGGATCGCTGTGCAAAGATGGGAATCCACATCGTCAGTTCATCTGCATGGTTGCCAATGATCCAATCAGCATCTGCTTGGTATATCTGTGGCTGGATAGTTTCTTTTCTAAGATCACACGCAAACATGTCCCAAATCTTGCGTTCTGCTAAATCCAGTCCATAACCTTTGAAGCCTTCCTGTGTCAAGATGTGTGTCAGGAATCCATTGCCACATCCAATATCCACAAAGTCAAAAGTCTTTTGTCTTGGATACTTTTTGAACAACAGAATCAGATAAGTCGCGATGCCAATGTCCTCAAACACAAACTTTTGTGGATCTGTTGCTTCTGGCCACTGCTCTACCCAATGCTTGTGTCTCGTCTTGATCTCTTCGTACAAATTCTGAAACTCAATCTTGTCATGGACCAAGTCATGATGGACTCGCTTCTGGTAGCCATTCTTGTGTCCTCTGCCAATCTTGATGATCTTTTTGACCTGTCATCAACAGAAAGACCACTAGCTCAAATACTTTTGTGTGCGCGTATCCTTCAAGTGGATCAACATCCACAGTCACTCTTGCATTGTCATAGGTGTAAGTGTAGGATCGCACCAATGGATAGAACCATGGCAGATCTTGTGTATCACCCAATAACTCAAAAACAACTTGGTTCTCTTGTAAATGAATCAATTGCTCCACAATCCTGTGTCTCTTTTCTCTTGGCACCAATTTCCTCTGTATCAGTGTCTTGTTGTCTGTTTGTGTCCTTGAGACAATTTCAGCTCTTAGAATCTGCTGAGAAGTGATTTCTGGGTTGGTAATATTCAATTCCACAGCAAATTGAAAGTCAATCTCCCCTGCGTCCAAACATAGAACTCTTTCGCCCATTCTGCTCTTTTGCACTCTTTCCTTCATTCTGCTCTTTTGCACTCTTTCCTCCATTCTGCTGTGATGCAAACTTTTCCACCTTTTTACACGTATTCAAGCTGACTCAAGACAACAACCCAACAGTGACACATGGCAAAAGCAACAAGAGCTCTGGACAGACCTGATTCTGCAGTATTGTAGAGACAAGAACAAATTCACGATTTCACTTGAAGACGAGATCTTTAGAAACGATCAAATCAAGAGAAAAGTATCCAAGAGTATGTTTGATTTGCTGATGAAGCACATGAAAGATAAGAAACGAGTCATAGAAGATGGAGTGTATCTAGTGCTTTGGAGATCTGTGCAAGAATGGGCAAATATGTTGTATGATTGGGCACAGACTGTTGGAAAGATGCAGATTGTGTTGACAAAGTATGAGATTTTGGAAGAAACAGACTTGAATGGAATGCATGACAAGCTGTTTCTGCAGGTTGTACAGCATTTGCAAAAGCAGTCGAAAGCCAATGTCTTTTACGTTGATGGCAACATGGGCATCAAGTTTCAATAACATTTTAGTCTGATCTTAGCCGTATCTGGCATTCTTTTGTCCAAACCAGTCTGGCTTCTGTCCATAGTTGATGACAACACTCTTGGGAGTGGTATAAGCCAGATAAGCTTCAATGCCATTCTCACGCCCCATGCCAGAGAGCTTCTCGCCACCCCATGGAGAGCTATGATCAATTGAGGTACCTTGGATCATTGAAGTGGTGTGCATTGACCCAGACAATGCCAACTCGCAACTGCTCAGACACCAAGTGTGCTCTAGAGATGTTTTCAGTCCAGAGAGAAGCTGCCAAGCCAAACTCAGAGTCATTGGCTAGTCTCACTGCTTCTTGATCATCTTTGAAACTTGTGACACTCACAACAGGTCCAAAGACTTCCTTGTGGAAGATATCCATCTGATTCGTGACATTGTCAATGACTGTAGGTGGATAAAAGTAGCCATCAGTGTCTTCATACACTCCACCAGTCACAATTCTGCCACCTTGCTCCTGGGCTCTTTGCACAAACGCATGGATTCTCTGCTTGGATTCCTTTGTAATGACTGGCCCAATCTGTGTCTCTTGGTCCAATGGATCACCCATCTTCAATCCATTCACTTTCTGTCTCAACTTGTCCACAAATTCATCCTTGACAGATTCATGTACCAAAATTCTACTTCCCATGACACATGTCTGTCCAGAAGCAATAAAGGAGGCAAAGCACGCACCATTGACTGCATCTTGGATGTTTGAGTCTTGAAACACGATGACAGGTGCTTTGCCACCGAGTTCAGCAATGCATTCGACCAGATTGTTTCCAGCCTGAGAGGCAATGGTTCTGCCTGTCTCTGTACCACCTGTAATGTCCAGTTTCCTGACAAGTGGATGTCCACAAAGCGTTGGTCCAATCTCTGGTCCATAACCACAAACAACATTCAACACACCTTCTGGCAATCCAGCCTCCTGACACAGCTCAGCAAACTTGACCACATTGATCGGTGCCAGTTCAGATGGCTTCACTACCACTGAATTACCAGCACTGATAGCAGGTGCGATCTTCTTGATCGCAATCAGCAACGGATGATTCCATGGTGTAATCTGACTCACCACACCCAACGGATACCTCTTCACATAATTCAACACTTGTCCCTTGAATGGATTGACGTTGCCTTGATGTGTGCGTTGCAAAGCAGCAAAGTACTCGATCCACTCTGGCAACCTAGACAGTTGTGTTTGCATCTCTCTGATGGGTCTTCCTGTCTGCAGTGTCTCCAAATGTGCGAATTCTTGAATCTTTGATTGCAATAATGTGGCAATGCGGGTCATGATTCTGAATCTGTCTGTAGTGTCCATGCGAGACCACACTCCCGACTCGAACGTCCTTTGACTATCATTAGCGTACTTGCCCGAGTGAAATGGCGGCGTTGACAGTTTCTTTGTTGGCTCTTGCTATTTGACCCATTTCTTTGCCGATTGCTGGGTTGATGATTTTGATCCAGTCGGATTCTATTCGCAGTTTGCCAATCCAGTTTCCGAGTTTCATGGAAGGTTTGAAACGCGGTTTTCTGGCATGTCAGTATGGCAACTGGCTTTATTGATCAGTAGAGCATCTCAAAGCAAAAGACAACAAACGTAAATGTGATCGAGAGAATGGAAACCGTGAAAAACTCTTGGAGTGGCCAGAGAAGCAAGTAAAAGCCAGAAGACAGTTGAAGAACCAGTTCAGAGAGAGTGTTGTTCAAGATGAGAGCAATGATGAGCATGCCAGAGAACGAGTGCAAGAGCAATCCTCCCAAGAGATCTTTTGGTTCTAGTCTAGTGTCTACTGCGATTTCTCTCTTTTCTACGGTTTCTAATACAATTGGTTCAGTAAATGTGTCAGTTCTTTGGATTGGACTGCTTTGTGTTGACATGTCTCTTGTCGATCGCTTCACATTCACAGTAATCTCAGACTCTGTGGACACGACAGAGGCAGAACTGTGCTTTGAGAGTGGTCGGTGGACTAATGGCTCGCAATGCAGACTTGGTGGCAAGATGGGTGCTTGACTTGGCATCTCGTGCTGGTCCATGGTGTCATAGATGGAGAGTGTCCAATCACGGATGGTAGAGCGTCTAGAATCCACACTGTTGCTCGACACTCGCTTCATGGAGATACCAGAATCATCGTCAGAATCCAGATCCAGGTGCTTGAGCAACAGATTCGTGCAAAGTTCCAGTTGCTGCTGATCAATCTCAAATTCCAGTCTTTCCTGCTCCTTTTCAACCACCAATGGTGGTACATAGTACTTTTGCACTCGAAGCACATCCACAGTTGCTGTTGTGTACCGACAATACTTGTTACAGACGATAAAGTAGTTCCAATCATGATCAGCATCCTCAATCACATCCAAGTCTCTGTCCACTGCCCATTCGTCATCCACAATGAAGCAATAAAAGCAAATTGCTCCATGTTCCAGTCCACTCTCCAAAAAGCAAATGTACTTGTTTGTGAGTGGATCAAAGACCATGGGTTTGACATTGGGGTCAAAGTTGCCATACAAGAGTACATTTTGTCCCTGTGACTCCAGTTCGAAATACAGTGTCGTTGGCGTCGTGTCCAACGAGTGGCATGGGTTTGGTTTCTTCATCTTTTTGAGCTGTTTCAACGAAATAACTTCTGGAAATGGATCCACTTCTCTTGGAGACATGATCGACGGAGACAGAGGGTCCTTGTCCATGGCAATCAGGCACTCGGCAGGAATCAAACCCACTTGGTCTCTGAATGTCGCTAGTACCCAGTCTCCCTTTTGGCCAAACACTGTCACTTTGTCTCCCAGTTCAAGCTGTAAATCGTCTGTTTTGAACTCGTGCACACAAATGTACTCCATCGTCAAACTGGGAAAGAGTCAAGCAAAAACTTCTTTCCCTCAAATGTTACAGGAGCCCCTCGTAGACCATATTTACCAGACTGGATTCATCAACAAGAAATACTCTGACTGGACATTGTTTGTGCAGCCGTTTGGTTTGGAAGTGAATGTACACAAAATTGTTGTTTCAAGATCTCCTCTTTTGCAAAAGCTGTTAAATTTGGAGCAGAACACACTGGTTGTGAATGATCCCTGGATCACTCCTCAAGGGTTTCTAACTGTTCTTGGCTATCTCTACACTGGGCACTACAGCGTCCAAGGGGATCCTACTTTCCTCAAGTCTGTGTATCAGTCTTGTCTCTTGCTTGGGTTGGATGCTTTTGCATTACATGTGCGTGACATCATTCTCGCTGATATCTCGCCCAAAACTTGCTTTGAGTATGCAGATTTCCCACTGTCAAAGGATCAAGTCATGGACTATATGATCCATCACTTGGTGCAGGATCTGATCACCCAGTTTGGCCCCATCTGGGGATTCCCTGCCTCTGAAGGTTACCAGGAGCTCGTTCAAGTGTTTGACCATCTCTCGTTTGAGACCTACAAACAAGTGCTTGAGTCTCCCTCGTTTACTGTCCCAAGTGACATGGAGCGCTTCCAGTTTGCCAAACACGTTTGTCAAGTCAGAAGCAAGAACAGAGGTATAAGATCTTATGATAGAACAAGAAAACGTGCTCTTGTCCTTCTCGAGTGGCAAGTCTGGCATCACCATTGTTCGCAAACAAGTCCAGAAACAGAAATCGGAGAGACGTTTATGGCTTTCTGGAGCATTGCAGAACTAAGTAAATCTGGAAACCAGGGAATCAATCGACCACCAGATCCCACCAATGATCCACAACACATTCGTAAAGATCATTCCGCCAATTGGAGATTTCTGGTGGATGCGGTTCGTGTTGCCGACAGATAATCCCACCACTTGCTTACAATGCTTGAGTGACTCTTTTTCATAAGTTCTCAAAGCCTGTTTGTTGATACCGTGTTTGATCAGATGCTGCACCAATCGCTCTGAATCCTGCAATGCCGCAGTTGCTCCTAAGCCAGCTTGTGTGGTTGTTTTGTGCAATGCATCTCCCAAGAGTGTCACTGGTTCGTCAGATTCGATTGGTTGGTCATAGAAAGAGGTTTGGACGGATGAAAAGTCATAGCCTCGGAACATGTCTTGGTCTAATGTTGCCTCTACAATCTGTTGTGCAGCTGGATGGATTTCCTTTTCTGCAAGAAGAATTGTCTTTTGGCGCATCGTGTGTGGATCCAATCCAGAATGCAAGCCATACTCCAGTGCGAGGTCTTTGGGAAGAGAGATAGACCAGAGCATGCGCTTGCCAGTGGGAGATTGGTAACAGAAGCTCAGCCAGCTACAACCGCTTTTTCCGGATTTTCTGACCAAAGCATTGAGAGAAGCCTGAACGAGTGGATTTGTTGTTTCTTTGATGTCGATGGAACCTGCGTTTGTCCATAAAGGCATCTCCACTGGCTTCAATCTTGGACAAAACTGGTCCCGAACCACGCTGTTCGCGCCATCGGCACCGATCAAGATATCGCCTTGATAAGACGTACCATCTTCAAAGTAGAGTGTGATTTTGTCACCGACAGTGTATCTCACGAGCTTCTTGTCATACAAGACTGGAATTTGCTTTGCCATGTGGTTTCGCAGGATGCTTCTGTCCACAAGTCCACTCTTGACACCAGAAGTTTTAACAGAGAGCACGTTCCTGACAACCAACAGCGGCACACAAGATACATTGCCCATCATACACAGATTCTTTGAAGATTCCGCACTAAACAAGTCATTGGGTTGAAAATCTTGGAGCAAATCAACAGCTTCCTGTCTCAAGCCAATGACAAGTCCTTGGTGACGATTGACTCTGTCCCGTTCAAAGATTTGGACTTGATATCCCAAGTCAATGAGTCGCTTTGCAAGATGGCACCCACCGATGCCTGCACCCACAATCAGAATCATGTGGCAAGTGTCGAGTCACTCACGCGCCAAGCAGTCCAGGCTTTCCACCAGAGATGTTTTCTGGAAAGCCTCACTGTCTTGTCAGTTGGAGTATTGGAGAGTCTGGTTTCTGTACAGTAGCGTTGCTTCAGTAAAGTGATCAACACACTCTCAAACAGACTTTTGCCTTCAACAATTTCAGAAATTGATGGAACCTTGCAAGGAGTGCCACGTACACTGCAGAAGCCACGAAAATCTTCAAAATACTTTGACTGCGAATGGACAACGCCTTTACAAAAACAGTCAAAGAGACACTCAAGGAACTGTCCACAGACGAAAACAAGGGTCTGGGACAATCAGAAGCACAATCCAGACTCATCAAACACGGAAAAAATGGTTCATGATCTGACCATAGAATTGCCTCAGGAACCACCCAAGCCCATTTGGGAACTGGTGCTAGAGCAGTTTCAGGACCAGTTGGTGCTCATCTTGCTTGGTGCTGCAGTCATTTCTTTTGTCCTAGCAGCACTCGAGGAAGATAATGACGGCACTGCGTTTGTGGAGCCCATTGTCATTTTACTGATTTTGATTGCCAACGCTGTTGTGGGGGTTGTGCAAGAAACGAACGCGGAGAAAGCCATCGAAGCTTTGAAGGAGTATGCACCAGACGAGACACAGGTCTTGAGAGAAGGTCAGCAACAGACCCTGGACGCCAGAAATCTTGTTCCTGGTGATGTTGTCATCCTGTCAGTCGGAGACAAAGTGCCAGCTGACTGCAGATTGGTCAAGATCATGTCTTCGTCTTTCAAAGTCGACCAGTCGATTTTGACAGGTGAACCATTCTCGATTTCCAAAGAAGCCGATGCCATTGTCAAAGATGCACAAGCTGTCAAGCAGGATCAAATCAACATTGTCTTTTCTGGAACGACTGTGACTGTTGGAAAAGCAAAAGCAGTTGTTGTTCAAACTGGTACCAAGACTGCGATTGGTGAGATTCATGACTCGATTTCGTCGCAGATTGAAGAAAAAACACCATTGAAACAGGCTCTGGATGACTTTGGTGACCAATTGGCCAAGATTATCTCCATTATCTGCATTCTCGTTTGGTTGATCAACATTCGCCACTTTGGTGATGCTGTGCATGGTGGATGGGTCAAAGGAGGCATTTACTACTTCAAAATCGCTGTTGCTCTTGCCGTTGCTGCCATTCCAGAAGGTCTGGCAGTGATTATCACGACTTGTCTTGCTCTTGGAACCCAAAAGATGGCTGCCCAAGGTGCCATTGTCAGAAAGTTGCGTTCTGTTGAAACCCTTGGCTGCACTTCAGTCATTTGCTCTGACAAGACTGGCACCCTTACCACAAACCAGATGAGTGTGAGAAGAATTGTTGTCTTTGACAAACCCAACCAGTTTGGAGAATTCAATGTTCAAGGAAACACTTATGCGCCTGTTGGCACTGTTTCTTCAAACGGCACCGTCGATCGTGACTTTTTGACCAAGAATCCAGTCTTGAACGAACTCTCTCACATCTGCTCTCTTTGCAACGAATCCAAGATTCTCTATGATGAAAACCATGATCAGTTTATCAAAGCTGGTGAACCTACAGAAGCTGCTCTCAAATGTGTTGTTGAAAAGCTTGGAACTGATGATCAAGCCTTTAATGCAACCATTCCGTTCCTAACAGAACAGGAACTGGATCAGATGGACAAGAAAACCAAGCTGTGGAGACAAGGACAAGTGGACGACAAAATCGCTAGCCAGTACAACAGAATCACGACTCTGGAATTCTCAAGAGACCGTAAATCCATGTCTGTGTTGGTGGAGAGAAAGGGATCGTCTGCTTACTTTACCAGAAGAACTGCAGATGGCAAACGCCTGCTGTATGTCAAGGGAGCACCTGAAGAGATTTTGGAGCGTTGTACGTTTGTGAGAACAAATGCCAACTATGACAAGCCAACACCCATGACACCAGCCATCAAGGAACTGATTTTGAGTCGTGTTGCGCAGTGGGGTGAACAAGAGTCTTTGCGTGTGCTTGGATTGGCTACTGTGGATAAGCCTAATGTGCCAGAGAAGCCAGATGCAACCCAGTACAGCAAGTACGAGTCTGGAATGACATTTGTTGGACTGGTTGGTATGTTGGATCCACCAAGACCAGAAGTCAAAGATTCCATTGCTAGGTGTAGAGCAGCTGGTATCAGAGTCATTGTCATCACTGGTGACAACAAAAAGACTGCTGAAGCCATTTGCAAGTCTATTGGTGTCTTTACCAAAGATCAGGATCTACAAGGCTTGTCTTACACTGGCCGTGAGTTTGATCAGTTGTCTCCAGAAGAAAAGAGAGCTGCTGTCTTGAGAGCCAATCTCTTTTCAAGAACTGAACCAACACACAAATCTGAGCTCGTTGATCTGTTGAAGCAAGAAGGATTGATTGTTGCGATGACGGGTGATGGTGTCAATGATGCTCCTGCATTGAAGAAGGCTGATATTGGTGTTGCCATGGGTACTGGTACAGATGTTGCCAAGTTGGCTTCAGATATGGTCTTGGCAGACGACAACTTTGCTACCATCGTGTCTGCTGTTGAAGAAGGCAGAAGCATTTATTCCAACACCAAGCAATTTATCAGATACTTGATTTCATCCAACATTGGTGAAGTGGTTTCGATCTTTTTGACTGTTTTGCTTGGTATGCCAGAAGCCTTGATTCCAGTCCAGTTGTTGTGGGTGAATCTTGTGACAGATGGTCTTCCAGCAACCGCTCTTGGATTCAATCCACCAGACAATGATATCATGCGTCAAGCACCAAGAGATTCCAAGGAACCAATTGTTACTGGATGGCTCTTCTTTAGATACATGGTCATTGGTACCTTTGTTGGTTGTGCAACAGTCTTTGGTTACCTGTGGTGGTTCATGTTTTATCCAGCTGGCCCACAGATCTCGTTCTATCAACTCACACACTTTCACCAGTGTCAGACATTGTTCCCAGAGATTGGCTGTGACATGTTTGTGAACGAAATGGCACACAAAGCCACAACCATGTCACTCTCCATTCTCGTGGTTGTTGAAATGTTCAACGCCATCAACAGGTCCATCAATTGACAATAGTTTGTCTGAAAACGAGTCTCTCTTGACATTCCCGATCTGGAAGAACATGTATCTCGTTGGATCCATCATTCTGTCGATGCTCTTGCACTTTATGATCCTCTACGTGCCATTCTTTACTGTATCTTGACTCATGTTAGCGTCTCTTTGCGATCACCCCTCTCAACTATGACGAATGGATTGCAGTCTTGTGGATCTCGTTCCCAGTGATCATCTTGGACGAACTCTTGAAGCTTTTGAGTCGCGCAAGACAGACACGTCTCAAGCAGGATTAGCCACCCCACAGTAAAGAACCTGCAGAAACTGATTTCAATTCTTTTGTCTCGCATGTTGTTTCAATGGGTGTGATCAACACAATCTTGACACATCTGTAGACGAATCCAATGACAAAGATATGCACCAAGATCAGAATAGAAGCCAGATTACCCAACTGCACACCCAATTCACACTCTTGTGACTTGCACAGCAAATGCGGAATGGAAATCACAAAGCACACCAAATCCAACAGAAAAAGCATCAAACTACATTGTCTGATGGATTTGTAAATGGATCTTAGTTGCTCTTGTTTTGGTAGAAAGTAGAACCAGACAAAACAGCACTGCCACAGTTCATAGACGATGCCAAAGATGTAAATGAGATAAGGGAGGTAGAATGACCAAGTGTGAAAGATGAGCAGCTTTTGATCGTGCAAGAATTCATCCAAGATTGTCATGAATCTGGGAAACCCATCTGCGAGAATGTACAACACAAGAACCAACAGTTGCAGATACTTGTATCTTGGGTGTGGAGAGAGTGCCATGAGAAACTCTATTTCCGCACAAATGCCCAAAGAGATCACGAGTGAGCAGGAGCCAGTTGCTAGATGGTGCAAGAGTGATGGTGAGAGTGTGGTCCAGTAGAAGAGACCATACACTGTTTGACTGTACAAGGAAAGTAGAAGAATGACTTGCATGATTTTTGAGAGTCTTCCAGTCAGCCAACCCAAGCCTATCCATGCGAGCATGAAAAGGGTGCCAATAGCAACCAGGATTTCAGTTCCCAAGAGCAGGCTGTTCAGAATGAGTGGCATCACGGAAAGTGCCCGTAAAAGGGTCGTACCCTACGTTTCACGAGCACAACACTCCTCTCACACCTGAGATGGTCCTGCCAATCCACAGAGATACCCCTGGATATCTTATAGAGACTTGCAGAGATATATCTGTGAGACATCCAAGAGATTCCATGTGCAAGTCAATCTGACTCTGAATCTTGGTAAATCTTGGCCGATCTCTAGATGTAGCAACACAAGCTTCCTCTGCGCGACTTTCCACATCATGCAAGCACTCGAACAAAAGTACCAACAGGCAGGCCAGGGACAAGTGTTCCAGTTCAAAGACAGTCTCTCTCAAACTGAAAAGGAGCAGCTCCAAAAAACACTCTCTTCCATTGATATCGATCGTTGCAATCGCATCTTCAAGACAGCAACGACAGCACCGCCCAACAGCAATGCCAGTGTCAGTCCTTTGCCAGATGCAGCATTTGATTCCACGATTTCAAACCCTGAAAAGGTCAAGCACTGGCGAGAGATTGGTCTCAAGTTGATTGCTCAAAACAAAGTCGGTGTGATTTTGTTGGCTGGTGGGCAAGGAACCAGATTAGGTTCTTCTGCACCAAAGGGATGCTATGACATTGGGTTACCATCACACAAGAGTTTGTTCCAGCTCCAAGGAGAGCGTATCTTGCGTTTGCAGCAAGTAAGATGGTTAAGAATAGGTGGCATCGCAGTACAGCAACGGCCAAAAAGTTGTCATTCCATGGTATGTCATGACATCTGGACCAACACACGACAACACTGTCGAGTTTTTCAAATCCAAGCATTTCTTTGGTCTTGATCCACAAAACGTGATCTTCTTCCAGCAAGGTGTCCTTCCAGCATTCACACCTGAAGGCAAGATCTTTATGGAAACCAAGTCTTCTCCAGCACTGTCTCCAGATGGCAACGGTGGCATCTATGCAGCACTCAGAAAGGAGGGTGTGATTGATGATCTTGAAAAGAGAGGCATTCCATACGTCCACTGCTACTGTGTGGACAATTGTTTGGTCAAAGTCGGTGATCCAGTCTTTATTGGATACTGTGTTGAAAAGAACGCAGACTGCGGTGCCAAATCTGTGCCAAAGGTCTCTCCTACTGAGAGTGTCGGTGTCATCTGTCTCAGAAACAACAAATTCGCAGTCGTCGAGTACTCTGAGATTGATCCAAAACTCGCTGAACAGCGCAAACCAGATGGTACGCTGGTCTACAATGCAGCTAACATTGCCAACCACTTTTACACGACTGCGTTTTTGAAAAAGATTGAAGAGTTTGAATCCAAGCTCGAATATCACATTGCCAAAAAGAAGATCACACACGTGGATGCACAAGGAAAAACAGTCAAGCCAAACGAAGCCAATGGCATCAAACTCGAGTTGTTCATCTTTGACGTCTTTCCATTCACCGAGCGCATGGCTGTCTTGGAAGTCGCAAGAAAGGATGAGTTCTCGCCACTCAAGAATGCACCAGGTAGCAAGGACGGAGACTCTCCAGAGACGTCAAGACACGATATTATGGCACAACATGTGCGATTTGTCCAAGCTCATGGTGGTGTTGTTGCCAGTACTCCTGGATATGACACACCACAGTTTGAGATTAGTCCATTGGTGACTTATGACGGCGAAGGATTGGAGAAGCTCAATGGTGTCACGATTCCAACACCAAAGTTGATTTCGTCTCAGGCAGACATTCAAGCCATGCTTCAGTAAACTCTGCTTACACTGACACTATCACATCTGTGCATGCGCTTAGAAGTGTTGCAGCTCAGCATAGGCTTTTCTCCGAATGCGAGAAATTGTTAAAAACCACCAACCAGACACACTCAAGATACCACATACATGTAAAGGAGTCAACCATCTGGCAAATGGACCACTGGAATCAAGTCGCGTCCAGCGACATCCAAAAGCCAGCAAGAGCTCATGGGTACAACATTTGACAATAGCTTGCTTCAGAAGAAGAGAGAAAGCGACTTCAAGACCAGATGGAACAGAAACACAAACGAATGGTAGAAGACAGAGCCAAACTCAAGACACGACTTCAGGAGGGGGAACTCAAGCGACAGGAAGCATTTAGAAAAGTCTTGTCATCGATAGAAGGCATTGAGCTTGAGAATAGAGAAAGCGCTGGAAAATCACGCGCCAAAGAGGAGACAGAGACAGCAGAAGAAGATGATCAAGCAATTGTCATCAGAGAGTCTAGAGATAGTGGACATTCCACCAGAGAGAACATACTTTGTGTTTCCAGAGGAAAAGTATGATTTGAATCTGCAATACTTTCCAATCCAACAAATTCACAAGAAACCAACGGTCAAGGATCCAGAAAAGGAACTGCGGATGTCTTATCGCGCTGGGCATCTAGATGAAATCAAAAGGAGGCAGTTTGGCAAAGTCTTTGACTTTACTAGGAGGCATTACATGGAACAAGAGCTGAAATCCATCAGAAAATGAACTTTCCCAATGTCACATTTGGTCAAGGAAATGTATGAGCTAGAACTCGAGGATCCTGATCCAGACCTCAAGATTGCTCATGGACAGGATCATTTTGAGCAAAGGACTAGGAAAAATGTACTTGGGTTGACACAAGTCACAGTCTTCGAGAAATCAGCAACCTCGACGGAGGAGAGCAAGCCATGACCCTAGCTTCAAAGAGCGGAGGTTCCTGATTGATGTTGAAAAGACATTGGGTATCTAGATTCATCAGAGCTCAAATCTTGATGCAGGAAGACACAGATGGCAACTTTCAGATAACCATCCAGGATGCTGGGCCAAAGTCTTTTCAGCTACCTACCCTGGATTCTGGTGGATTCAATTCATTTGAAGTCAGGGGCACGTACCAAATCTCAAATCTGCTTCAGGAGCTTGCTTTGGCTTCCGATTTGGGCAGAACACACATCATCCTCACTGAAAGCAGATTGACAGAGAATCCAGTCGACAGGATCCAACGACTGATCAAGTATCACTTTTGGGATGCCCTCACAAGAAGAATCGATGCCTCTGGACTGGAAAAGATCTGTCATGACTCCAAGAACAGACAAGATGACCAAAAGAACAGGATTTATATCCCATTTGGAGACAAACTCGCTTTAGACTACTTTGAACGCACAAGTTTGGAGCGACCGCATCTTGGACTTGAAGTTGTGCGTCTGCCAGAAGATATTACACCAGAGTATGTCAAGTCACTCAACCACCATCCAGGCATTCTGTCTCTTGGCTTGCGATTGGTGAAATCTGATGATGAAGTCAAGATCAAAGGCACACCCTTCATTGTTCCAGGCGGCAGATTCAACGAAATGTACGGCTGGGATAGTTACTTTGAAGCACTTGGATTGTTGGAAGACAGTCGAGTGGAACTGGCTCGTGGTATGGTTGAAAACTTTTGCTACGAAATCGAACACTATGGCAAGATCTTGAACGCCAACAGATCCTACTATCTCTGCAGATCTCAACCACCTTTTCTCACTGACATGTTTATCCAAACACGAAAACAACTCTTGAAAAAGCAGGAATGGACACAAGAGCGAGTGAAAGAATGGACTACCAATGTCTTGTTTGCCTGTTTGAAAGAGTTGCTGAGTGTCTGGCTCAACAATCTGCGACTGGACAGAACCACTGGGTTGTCAAAGTATCATCCAGACGGCATCGGTGTCCCACCAGAGACAGAATCATCCCACTTTGATCATATTCTGCAGCCTTATGCAGACAAGCACCATCTTCCGATTGAACAGTTTGTGGAGCGATACAACGACCAAAAGATTCACGAACCTGAACTGGACGAGTATTTTATGCACGACAGAGCAGTCAGAGAAAGTGGTCATGACACTACTTATCGCTTTGAAGGCAAGTGCGCACACCTGGCAACTGTGGATCTCAACACACTTGTGTACAAGTATGAGGAAGATCTAGCAAATGTCATTGAGACCGAATATAGCGGCATGTAACATCATTGAGAGTAGATTTGTGCTCAGTGTCAAGAGGGGCAAACAAAACGAGTACTTGGAAAATTTCATCAAGTGGCATGATCTTGTCAACAACGGCGGCACACAGCAACATCCAGATTGGGATTCTGAATGGTCCAAAGGCATCATATTTGCTATTCCAGAAACGCGCGTGGAGTTGAAAGGACTGGTGTCGTATCATCTCGTTGATTCTCAACGCTTTGTCATTTGCCTTTCCTCCCAGCTCTTGAAATCTCTGGCAAATGTCACAAAAGATGCCATCAACGAGTATCTGTGGTCTCCTGAAGAACAATTATACTTTGATTGGGATTGCAAACTCCAGAAACGCACAGACTATGAATCGGCTACCGCTCTGTGGCCATTGTGGGCAAAGATCCCATCAGAAGCCAGAGCGGCACTCTTGGTTCCCCGCTGCTTGGAAGCGTTTGAAGTCGCAGGTGGCCTTGTCAGTGGCACTGAGAAATCAAGAGGCATCATTGGTCTCGACAGACCCAACAGACAATGGGACTATCCATTTGGATGGGCACCACACCAGATCCTCGCCTGGAAAGGGCTCGAGTACTATGGCTTCAAATCAGCTCAAGATCGACTCACTTACAAATGGCTCTATCTCATCATCAAAGCCTTTGTCGATTTCAACGGTGTCGTGCCTGAAAAGTTTGATGTCGTCAACATGACCCACCAATTCAATGTCGAAGTATTGATCTTGACTCTAGTACGGAAATGTCGGTAGCGATTTCAAATGTGTCGTCAAAGAAGGCTTTGGATGGATGAATGCCTCCATTCAGGTGCAAAGATTCAATGTAGATTGGAATTGCTTCGTTGCCTGTGCATCTCAAGAGGGCTCTGGGTACTTTGACAGATCCGCACCAGCTCTTTACATCCTTGTGAATATCACTAAACACCATTGATTTCAAAACATTCAGAATTGGGGTAGTGTGGAATGGATGGAGGAAAGCGTAGTATAACAACATACTATTATGAGCGAGAGGGGGAATAACAGCGGGGTAGCGCAGTGGTAGCGCGTTGGGCCCATAACCCAAAGGTCGGTGGATCAAAACCACTCTCCGCTACTTTTTGTTTTTTTCATACATTTGAAAGATCTTTCAGAGTTATTTACTACACTTATTGGGGCAACTCCATCTGAGAAGCTCTTCGGCGTCTGTAAAACGCAAAGGCAGCAGATCCAACAGCACCGGCACCGACAGGAAGAACAATCCACCAAAGAGGAGATGCTGGAGGAGGAAGAGAGGCATCCACTGGCAAAGTGGTGAAAGAAGCAGGAGCGCTCATCTGTGAAGAGGCTGACGAGGTCGATAGAGGAGCAGCAGATAGAACAGACGATCCAGTAGCAGAGGAAGAGGTGGTGGGAGATGGTGACAATGAAATGGTCACAGAGACAGTGCTGGATCGCGTAGAAGACACACTCGATGCTATCAAAGGCAAGGTTGTTACAGAAGAGACAGAGAGTGTTGCCGAAGAAGAATTCTGGGTAGCAGATACTGCCAAGGAAGACGTCTGGGTCGTAAAGGCTGCAGTGGAGGATGTCTGAGTAGCAGATACTAGCAAAGAGGACGTGAGAGTCGTAGAATCAAGAGAGGAAGACGTGAGAGTGGTGTAGGGCTCAGAGGAAGACTGACTGGTCACATAAGCAAAGGGCACTGACGTGGTTGTTGGACTTTCGGAGCTAGTAGCCACAGTAGTAGAGACAGTAGTAGAGATAGCAGTGGAACTGAGAGTAGTAGAGACAGCAGTCGTTGTCACAAAAGTGATCTGACGAATGCGATTGTTGTTGAAATCAGCAATGAACAAGACACCAGAACTGTTGAAAGCCAAGCCGGTAGGATTTCGCAATCTGGCAACAGTTTCGTCACCATTAATGTAACCAGAGACCGTTCCAGCAATCGTCGTCACAACTCCACTCAAAGTAACCTTTCGTACGCGATGCTGCAAGCCTTCAACAACATACAAGTCTCCAGATGGTCCAAAGGCAATGCCTTGCGGTGCATCGAAACTGGCAGAAGTTCCAGTCCCATCCACCACGGCTTGCGATCCATCACCAGCCAACGTAGTCACGACCCCATCAAGTGTGACTTTTCTGATTCTACGGTTCACATTTTCAGCAATGTATAGATCATCAGATGGACTAATAACCAGATTGTAAGGATATGTGAACCTCGCATCTGTGCCATTGGCATCTAGAAACCCAGCCAAACCACCAACCAATGTCGTCACACTCCCACTTGGAGTGACTTTTCTGATCCTGTGATTGGATGAATCCACGACATACATGTTGCCTTGTGAATCAAATTCACAATCGGTTGGATAGTTGAACTTGGCAGATGTTCCAACTGCATTTGTGGTACCAGATGTGCCAGTCAGAGATCCAACAAAGGTTGAAACGGTGCCATCGAGAGATATCATTCGAATGCAATGGTTGTTGTAATCAGCAACGTAGACATTTCCAGTAGTATCAAGACAGAGGCCACTGGGATAGCTAAAAGCTGCACTAGCAGCGTTGCCATTCGTATAACCATAGTTTCCGTTGCCAGCCAGAGTAGATACAAGGCCAGAAGGAGATATCACTCGAATCTTGTAGCCGGAATAATCGGCAACAAACAAATACCCAGATGCGTTGGATTTAATCGCATATGGGCCATTGAATCGCGCAGCAATACCATCGCCATCGGTAGATTGTCCAGTGCCATCTCCAGCAAAAGTAGATACAGTCAGCAGGGCAGCATTCACAAAAGAAATCAAAAGCAGAGGAGGCGAAAGACACATGATTGGAAAACGTCATCAGCCCGATGAACCTTAAACCGTATTTCATAAGAATCAAGAAAATATTGAGTTTCACACAGATGAGAGACACAAAGATGGTGGAGAAGCCTTATTAGATACATTCCAAGTTTCGGAGCATTCCAACACTCTTCTCAGAACTAGAATGATGATATAGAGTCTATATCATCTCAAGACACTGTATTCAAGACAAGAGACTGATTGGTCTTGATGCGCGTGATCCATCTTTATCACACATAAGTTTCGGACAAGCGCTGTGTCAAATACTCGTAGGCATTGATACCTTTGTATTTTGGTGGATTGGATTGAGATGGTTGAAGACACTCGATCCACGCCTCTTGATTTGGATTGCAGAAGAAAGCGACAGAGTAACGCTCTGGATAGTATTCATCCTGTGGCTCAGAGGGTGCTAAGATCAAGCAATATACGATTGACTACACGATGGTCAGTGGATTTGATGACATCGTTAGACCAACGCGCCAAAAGGTCACCAGCATTGACAACGATGGTGCCTGGAATGGGTGGAGCTGGTTGAAAGACACCCTCTGGATCTTTGACTTGCAATCCACCCTTATCGTCCTGAAATAAGAGAGTGAGTGTGCCATAATCTGAATGTGCTCCAGCACGGGTTGCTTTTCCTCCAAGGAGTGTTTCCTTTTTGGCTTTTGGGTAGTGCAACAAGCGCAGATTGTGATCCTTCTTGTCACAGAACTTAACAAAGTACTGATCTGGCAGATCCAATCCAAGTGCGATCGCATTCATGACTTGTAAATGCAAACCGTGACACTGATCATAAAATGACATCATCTGATCTCTGAATCCAGGCAAGTGTGGCCATCTGTTTTGAAACTTGCTAGATGGTTCTTTGCCAATCTCGAGTGATTCCTTGAGATCAGGCAGTGATTCTCTGAGTTTCTTGATGTCCTCTGCATTTGTCAGTTGGGTGACTTTTTCTCTGCCTGGACTGACATAGCCTCGGTTGGATTCAGGTGTTTCCCACGCCAATTGGTCTTTCTTTGCTTGATCTAGCTGGAAGAATGTCTTTGAGTGCTGGAACACACTATCGACAGTTGCCTGTGGAATCGAATGGTTCTTGAGATAAATGAAGCCAACATCACGAAATGCCTCAACCACAGACTTAGACACTTGCAGTCGTTCGATGGGGTTGCCTCTGAGGTACTTGGCAAAGTCAATAATCGGAATCTGAGACAGACGCTTCATTCAACAAAGTGCTAATTTCGGGAGAAAAAGACACTGCCAAGCCACAAGAGTAGCAAGAACAGGATACGGAACTGATTGACACGCAAGATAAACAAGAGACGTCTCTGTATCCATGAAGAGACTTGAGATGCCTTGTTTGGCTCTTGAGGCTCAAACATAAACATGGCAATCACAGGATCATGGTCTGATAGACTAAAGGGCACTCTATCATAAGACATGGGCTGTACAGACTCTGAATTGTACAAGATACGGTCACAGTAAGCAGGCAGCCTTTTTTTGCTGTACTCTCTCTTGGAATCCAGTTTGTACGTTGGTAGAAATGTAATCTTGGGTTCCATGAATCTAGACAGCAAGTGCTTGGATTTCTCCAACGCCTTGAGTTCATCTCTCTGTAGCAACATATCAATTTGCTTGTCTTGAATCCAACCCAGAATGTCGTCTCTCTTACAGTCATGCATTCTGTAATTCAAGTCTCCAAACAGAAAGAGGGTGGGATGCTCAATGAGCAGTCGGTTGCCAACTGCCATCTGACTCAGAATGTGGTCAGATTCAGTGTTGCGCCATTCAAAGTTCTTGAAACCTTCATGTGGTCCTAGATGTGCACTACACAAACACACCAATGCTTGAGTTTGTTGTTTCTGAGCCACAAAAGAGATTGCAACAGCTCCTACAGTCATTGTTAAGACCTTTGTTGTGATGCACACCCAACAACCCAGTCCCGATGCTTCCATACTGCACTTGAGACACCATTAAGCCCTGTTTGACAAACACCAACAGTCCAATCGCACCGTGTCTCGCACATGTCTCAAACCTGTAGAGTGAACCGTGTATCTCTTTTAGTCCAGCCTCTAGTTGCTGTATCCAAATCTGCAAGTGGTTTGTCTTTCGTCCATACTCTGTTCGCAAGACTTGAAACTGCGAACACACTTCCTGCAACCCAACAGCAATGATATCCGGTGTAGGAGAGACTGTGCGTTCAAAGAGCTTGGATAAGCTTGGAATCTTGTTTTTCTTTTCAACGTTCCAACTGACAACGCTCAAAAGCATGAAAGTCCAAATCAAAGAAAGAGGATTGCTGTTTCCAGACACTAAAATGGAGATCAAGATGGGACAGAGCAGAGTAGAGACTGTCAATCAACTTTTGATGATTTCAGAGTTTGGAACGATTTCATTGGACAGTGATGTCAAGTTTCTGTGCTTTACGTTGCACTTTGAGGATCATTGCTTGACCAGGATCGATATTGACATGGACAGACAGCACACCATCCTCTTTAACAACACAATCTCTTCTCCAGAACAAGAGCCACAGTTTAAGCTTTTGTATCACTCGTTTGGACCAACGTTTCCAGGGGAGTACAGAAAGGGTCACTACATTGTCAAATATCCCCATTTCGTGCTTGATTTCGTGTCAAATGACATCAAGGACACTGATCTCCTCAAAACCCTCTCAATCTGCTCTGAAAAGAAACTGGTAGAGAGAATAGTGTTCCACAATGGCTTTGAATACCAGGAAAAACATGTGTATTTCAAAATGTCACCTGGTCAAACCTGTGCTGTCCTTGGCAAGCCATCCAAGATCCTGAACAAGAAGAAACTGTACCATTCTTGTACGCTTGCTTATACTAGATGTCAATCTAGGACTAGATCTCGTCTTTGAGCAAAACGAACTCACAAAGATTGTTGGACATTTGGGCAAGCAACACTATCTCCTCACTTACAATCCACTCAGATTTCAGTTTGGCAAGTTGAACGAGCAATCCAATTACCAACAATTCGTGGAAGAACACAAGCCATTGGGACCACCAGTGATTTCAAAGCAAGATTTGGGATTTCAGTCGACAGAGTGGTACTGCTTTAATGGATTTGGATTGGAAGTCTGTCAGAATGACATCATCACCATTCTCTTCTTTCCCTAGGTTTGCTTTTTTCTTGGTGGTTTGGGTGGTCCATCATCGTAATAATACTGCAGTGCTGATGTCGTTGTAGAGTTGGATGGCAGGTCAGAAGTGGTGCTGTCGAGATACTGTCCATAGTTTGGCTGTGAGATGAGTGATTCTTGGTCAGAATCTGAGATGATTGACAGTGGGTATACTTCGCTGTCTCCAATGAATCCAATCGGTCGCAGAGAAGATACTCTGGGTGGAGAGAGTGCGTTTCCATCTTGCAGGATACTCGACAAGTCTCCCAATGCACTTTCTAGATCCAGTGTCAGCTTTTCTGTCTCTGGAAGTGTGTTGATGAGTCTGTGGGATGAACTTCTTGGTGAGATGACATGTGCTGGAATCGCAGACTTTGTAAACAGCACTGATTGTCTGTTTTTGTTTTGTTCCCTTTCTGGACTTGGCAAAAGCTGTTCACTCTTTGACAGTTGGACCAGTGGTTGCTGTGTTGGTCGTTCTTCCACAGACACACTCGATCCAACTGTTGCTTGTACCGATGGTTGCACAGATGTCTGTCCAGCAGATGGAATTGCAGAAGACTGAAGAGACTGCTGGAGATCTGGCACGTCCAACAGGAACTCATGCTGCACAATCATGGTAATCAACAAGGCACTGCCAAACATCAACGTAGGAGACCACACCAGCTGCAGATTGTTCAATCCCATCTTGTTTGTTGTGTGATTCTTGGCAACACGATTCAAATGTGGCAGAAATTTGCTCAGCAACCTCTTGTTTTCATCAGGCAAGAGTCTGATGAGTGATTTGAGATCACGCAGAATGTTCTGGTTGCTTGTGATTGGATGTGAATCTGTTGGTGCAATGTAATCTGGGAATTCTACATTTTCTGTCCTGTAATGCACAAACACTTGGATCATTCTCAGTCTCAGTTGCTCTGTCAGGATGCATTCTGGCACTACTATGAATCAAGATACGTGATCTGAACCATGCTTTCAGTAGAGAAGCGACACAATGTGGATCTGGCTGTTTCTCATCTAGATTGATCTTTTGATCCATTTCAAACTGATACTGCAGCTGTTTGATCTGAGACTGTGCACCAGAAAGTCTGTAAATTCCGACTTCATCGACTTGCATCAACAAGTGTACCATATCGATCCAAGTAGTCAATACACAGCTCATACAAAATTGACTTTTTGAGCATACACATCCCCAACGGCTGTCCAAACAGCCCCAACTCTAGTTTCTCCTTTTCTGATAACGGAGGCGGCTCATCAATGTTCTCTACTGGCTTATCCATCCGCTGTTTCATCTCCATGGTCTTTTCTGATGCCTTGCGTTGAAACTCGAGTGTCTTTTCCTGTGCTATTTTGGCAACGTTGATTGCCTTTTGTTTGAGGTTTGAGAACATTCCCTTTTCATCTCCAAATATCTGTCCCAGTGACTGTTTGCGTTGTTGTATTGGTGGGTCTGACATAATTGTCTCACGGTGAAAGAGTGAAACTGCGGCACGCCCCCAAATCTACACAAACCATCAGTCCATCTACCTAGCGCTCCATAGCGTATTTCTTGAACTGTCTAAATCTCATTAGAGCGACCACTCACTACTTCACAGCAATGTGCTACCAATTTTGTCGCATTCTTGTCTCCACACAGAAGATACAGTCTACACAATCACAGATGTCAGACCATTGAGCACAACTGAACAGCTACTGCTTCAACCACTACAAACCGCATTGCGGATCAGATGCAACCTCTCATATTCTGATACACTCTTGTACAAGCACTCCTTGTGACTGCCAGTGTACTCTCTGACAGTCAATGGCAGTGTGGGCAGACAACAGTAGCTGCAGCAGAGTGATGGTACAGAAGCAGGAGTGGAATGGCAGCTGTGCTAGACTCAGGAGACATCTGATGCAACTCCAGGACATACATCCTGAACAAGTGACCAGATGGCTGGTCGGTGCGTGTTGAGTGTGGATGATGGACACGAGTCGAGCGAGATGCATTGTGGATGGGATTCAAGACAGTCTGGCGATCAAGAATGGCTGAAATGTGCGACACTGCAGAGATGGTTGGAATGCCAACAGGAAGCAGTGTCAGCACAGCCTTCATCGGATCGTGTCGAGCAAAGAGCCAACAAGCAACCAATCTACTCAAAACAACTGCCCAGACACCCAAAGGTCTGCACACCAACGTATGATCAATCATTTGATGGCTCCGTGCGTAAGATTGGCCTAAATCTGCAAAGATTGATAAAGTAGTACTATGCAGTCAGCCTTCTGTAGTGTACACAGACAACAGAGACTCTCAGGGAACAAAGACTTTATGACATGGACATCAAGACTTGCTTGAAACGAGCATGCTTGTCCTTCTTGTCTCTCTTGCGCAGCATCTCCTGCACAGACTGCTTCGATCAACTAAAATACCCACACTGGCAACTCCTTTGGCTTCTCACTCTGGGTTTCCTTGTTCTTTTGAATCTGCTTTGCTTTCTTCTCATTGTACTCTGCATAGAACTTCTCCAAGTTCTCTTGTGCCTTCTTCAAGAGAATATCGTGTCTGTCCTTGGAACGCAGATCGCGCATCTCAATTTGCTGCTGGAAGCGTTGTTTCCACTCCCTTGTGTCAGTAAACATACGTGATGGCTTCTGGTTCAATGTATTGCACTGGTTCTGGTTGGAACACTGGTGCAGGTTGCGAGAACTGTTCCTGTTGAAAGACTGGTTCTGGTTGAAAGACTGGTTCCTGTTGAAAGACTTGAGTGACTGGCTCCTGTAAAAGTACTTGAGTGACTGGTTCTGGTTCAAACAAGGGCTCAGATGGTTGAAGCAAATCCTGTGTTGGAACCTGAGCATCTGTTGCTAGTGGGTTTCCAAACAGTGCTGCTTCAGCACCTAGAATCGCTTGCTCTCTGGCAAGGAAATCAGCTGTTGGATCGTCAAACTCGCTCATTCACAAACTTGGAGAAGTGCGCGATGGATAATCAAAAGAAGAGTAAGCATCTTGATCTCTGATGAGTGGACATCTCTTTGCGCGCTTGTCAGTGGATGGGCAATTCAAATCAAAAAGAGAGAGTGGACCACGGCCAAGTGAAACCATTTGGAAAACTATATCCAAATCCACCAGAGTACAACCCTCAGTTACTAGCGCAGCTCATTCAAAAGCGGCGACTGGCGCCATTTTACCCTGGACAGGATACAGACCAACTGGATTACAAAATCAAGAAATCAGCCTCTTTTGAGTCACTGGACAAGCGGCGATCAGTCGTTGACATCTCCACATTGGTACAAGACCCAATAGAATGTCCCATCTGCTTTTTGTACTATCCAAAGAACATCAACTACACACAATGCTGCACTCAACCCATTTGTACAGATTGCTTCCTGCAAATCAGGCGTCCAGAGACAAACTATGAAGTTTGTTGCTGCCCTTACTGTGTTACAGAGAACTTTGCAGTTGTTTACACTCCACCACTTTCAGACAAGCCTAATGCACCCGTTACCAGTGGTATTTACTCTTAATCTAGATGATTTGCGTCCAGATTGGCGCGAAAGGATGCAAGAGCAAGAAATCCGCCGTTACAGACAACAGCAGCAGTTGGAACTCAACCAATCTCGTCTGAGACACTTTCAGTTGTTCGAGTACTTGGATTGACGGTAGAGAACAGCAATTGCAATCTGCAGCACAAGCAGCAGCCACGCTTCTCGAAGGCAATCCACGGCAGTTGAGACATATCATGTCTCAGCATCAGGCAAGAGATTCCTTTGGTTATCTGCAAGGTATTCCATTTCATTGAAGCCATGACACACATGGGTGCTGACATTGAAGAGTTGATGATGATGGAAGCCATCAGACAGAGTTTGCAGGAAGCACCACCTGAGAACTTTGCTGATCTCACTCTTGAAGATCCACCACAGTCTCCAGATGGACAGCAACCAGAACAGCACCCTCAGACATGAGAACCTCTTCAATACATTTTTCTTCAAATTTGAACAATATCTTCAAAATCACTCTCTTCTGGCTCCAATTCCTTGAAGACAGCACTCTACAATCAACAATGTCACCAATGGCTGTGCGTTCAAGAACTGTATCAGCATCGATTCACGCTTGTCTTTCATATCTTGGAATAATTGCTCATACGACTACAATCATTCATCCTACCTGACTCTTGCTCATGGCGCCTTTGCCCTTTTGTGCTCTCTTGAGTGCTTGCTCATCTTTGCCACAGACAATGCACCAAAGTGTTGCCTTTTCGTTGAACGGATGATCCACAACCAACGCAATGCCTTCCACCAGACACTGCATGTGATAACAGTGCCTACACGAAAACACAACCAATTTCTCTGACTTTTCATCTTCGTTCATGGCTCTCACATGCAGCAATCGCTTACACAACTGACACTGTCCATATCTTGGAGAGTATGCTCTTGTTTGCTTCCTGATCTTACGTTCCAAATCAACAAACCAAGCATCTTGTTGCACCTGAACTCCCATCTCCAGCGTTTCAATCTGTTTTCTCAGTGTATTGTAGAGTCCTTGGATCATCTGTGAGTTGTCTTCCAATCGCTCGTGTTGCTTCATGTCAATCAAATGCTCTAGAATCTTGTAGATGGATATATGGTCACTTAGAATGGGAATCAGTCGATCTGTGAGTCCCAACTCTGGTCTAAAGCACAAACGATGTAGTAGTTTGATCCAAAGTGGCTCACTGTCTTGCACATGTGGTTTTAGCGTCTCTAGACATAAATCAAGCATCTGGTGTGCATTCTCTGGAGTGGTACGCTCCAAGAGACGATCTAGTGCACCTTCATAGTCACCTGTGCGTTCCATCAACCAGATGAGTGCATCTAGAATGTCATGTTCTTGACAGAGCTGAATTGTCTTTTGTACATTGTATGGAATCGATTGTCGCTGCTCTTGCTTCAACAACCAAGGTTTCACATCTTGTGGTTGGAACTTGCACAGCAGTTGCAGATACAGGTCATACAAGTCTTGTGGACAGTCTTCCTGCAAAAGACCAGTCAGGTACTTGAGTTGCAACCTCTGATCTTCCATCTTTTCCAACACTCGCATGTGATCCTGTGGCCAGAATCTGTGATACAAGTCACTGGTTTTGGTACCATCAATCGAAACGATCAAAGCTAGGTTGCGTTCAACTGTTGTCTTGACCAGTTGCTGCTTTTCATAGTCAATCGAGTTCAACCACTCAAACAGAGACTCAAACAGCTGAGATTGTCTTTTGGGATCCAAGAGATAGGATTCAATCGCTAGATCGTATCGTTCTTGCAATAATACCAATCGCTCATAAACTCTCCAGAGTTTCATTTCTCTGAATTTGTCCTGTTCAATACCAATGGGTGTTCCAGTTTCCAAGAGTAAGAGTAGTGCTTGTTCGCGTTCTTTGAAATACTCTTGATCTTCCACCAATCTCTTTGTCAATCCAGTCAGTTGGTCTTGAGACAGTTGCAGATGCTTTCTGAAGCCATGAAATGCTTTGACAACAAAGCAATCAATCAGTGGATTTGGCTTTTTCAAGAGTCGATCGACGATAAACTGTCTGTTGATGGTTGCCTGTTTTGTTTGCACACCCAGATCCAAGATGGAGTCTTCAAATGCCAACAGCAACACACCGAGCATCTGTTGTGCGTCAATCTCAAGCAGCAGATCAATCATTCGGTCCTGAGAGAACAGAAAACAGTAAATGTCAGACTTGGCAACTAGTGCTTCCTGCAATTCTAGAAATCCGAGTGGAAATGCTTTGCCAGAGAGTGTGTAAGCCAGATAAACAAAGACAGTGTACATGTCACTCTGATCTTCTATCAGGATCTTGAGTGGTGTCACATAATCTGACAATGCCTTGTTAAAAGTGTAAATCAGCGCTTGATGCAACTTGGCTTGAATGCACACTTGCACAATGTGGTTGATATCCATGCCTCTTGGATCCAGAGACAGCAAAATGTGTTCCAAGCGCTTGTTCAAGCCTCTAGACTGATATTCTACAAGCATCTGTTGGACCATCTGTGGATTCAAAATAATGTCCAACAATCCAATCTGTACACAGTGCTCAACTGCTTCTAGGTAGTAAAAGCTTTCAAATCTCTCGTAAAACTCAAAAAACAAGAGATCCAAACGCTCAATCTTGCATAATGTCTCAACGACAGTCTTGCAGCAATTTGACAGTACATCTGGATCTGCATCTGTTCCAAGTGTCATATTGACCATCTTGTCTAGATACGCAACAGTGGTTTCTACAATCTCTGGTTGTTCCAGTCTGGTTAATCCAGCCAACGGATGCACAATGTTCTGGTACAACTGTGTACAGATCTGAAAGACTTGCTTAAAGTCACCAGCATGCATCAATGTCTCCAATCGCTGGTTCCAATCAGGCAGACTCCAGATCTCAATGCTCTCCTGAAACAACAGAAACATTCTGCTCTTGTACAACGACACAAACACGTTTTCAAGAGATTTCAGATGCGATGGTCCATCTTGCAAATACAGTCGATCTGTTTGTGTCTCTTGCAAGATTTTCAATCGGTTATTAAGAATGTAAATCTTGTCCAAGCAAATACACACAATCAACTACTGTCACAATCGATACTTGAGGTGTGATAAAGTCTAGATACAAGACATCTGATTCCAATGCTTGCTGATACAAGATCTTGAACTTGAGACGCTTTGCTTGACTGTTGATGTCCAACAAACAGACTTGATTGTTGCATGAAAACAGCAACTGTCCTTGTTGAAGGAGAAACTTGCAACACGCTTTTTGGATCCGTGTCTTGCAGATCTCATCAAACGTGAGTCTGTACTGGATCTGTGGCACTGGGTTAATAGTCGCAATCGCAAGTTTGAAGGGTGAACACATGCACACGAGTTGATGATCAGTTGCTTTCAGATGCCCAGTATCCATGGCAAACAATGTCGTTGGTACTTTTGGCTGTGGCTGTCCATGAATACGCGTCGATTTGAACTGGACAGACAGAAAGCCAGAAACGAGTTGATGTAGAAATCCAGACCCCAGACTGTCACCAGACACTAGATCATCTCCAATAAAGTGCAGCTGTACAACAGGAACCCTTTCAAGCTTGATCTTGCGACAAGACCGCTTATCCAAGTCCCAGACACAAATAAATCCCTTGGAATGCCCCACTCCCAACTTCCTTCCATTCAAACACATGCTAGTGACTGATCCCACATCAGCTACCATCAATCCAATCACATTCATGCAAAACCATCAATAACTGCTGAGACTCATAAACGAGCACAAATCCAGTGCTAAATCCAACACAAATGTATCCATTCACAGTCATACAACATACTTTTCCATACTGATTCTCAAAAGCCTTTGAAAACAGTTGAATCGACAATTCAGACAACAGTTGGTGCTTGAATGTGTCTAGTGGGCCAGGAGGCACTGGTACCACTTGTTCTTCTACTGGTTCAATGGGTTTAGAGAGTGAGATCACTGATTCTTGCTTATCCAGCTGCTCCATCACATATCTGTAATCTCGCTGTTGCTCTAGGATCAACCGCAGTGCCAGTGGCATTCAGGAAATAGAGATACAACTGGATTTCATCTTGAATTGCTTGGTGTGGTTGATCTGGTTTTGTCAAAAGTCGTTCGAGGTCTTGAATGGCAGCCTGCAGCTTAGCATGAGATGCTTCCACAATCTCCTCTTCTGGAATCCTCAGACTCTCAAAGTCATCTTCCAGATCACTCAAATTGGACATTGTCAAGTCAACCATCAAGAAAAGAGTAAACCCAACGGCGATTTTAATCCCTTAGAAGCACTTTCTGTGGACGATGGATGGACCAGACTCATCGTACTCCTGCTTGGAGATCCACATCTGCTGGAAGGTAGACAAGGAAGAGAGAATGGAACCACCGATCCAGACAGAGTACTTGCGCTCTGGAGGAGCAACGATCTTGATCTTCATAGAGGAAGGAGCAAGAGCAGTGATTTCACGCTGCATACGGTCAGCAATACCTGGGTACATGGTAGTACCACCAGAGAGGACAATGTTGCCGTACAAGTCCTTACGGATATCGACATCACACTTCATGATGGAGTTGTAAGTGGTCTCGTGGATACCAGCAGATTCAAGGCCGATCAAAGATGGCTGGAAGAGGGCTTCTGGAGCACGGAAACGTTCGTTACCGATGGTGATAACCTGTCCATCAGGAAGTTCATAAGACTTCTCCAAGGCAGAGGATTCAGCAGCGGTGGCCATTTCCTTTTCGAACTCAAGGGCAACGTAGCAGAGCTTCTCCTTGATGTCACGGACGATTTCACGCTCTGCGGTGGTGGTGTAGGTGTAACCACGCTCAGTGAGGATCTTCATGAGGTAATCAGTCAAGTCACGGCCAGCCAAATCCAAACGGAGGATGGCGTGAGGAAGCTAGAGTCAACGGAGATACAGCATAGCCTTCGTAGATAGGGACAGTGTGGGTAACACCATCACCGGAATCCAAAACGATACCGGTAGTACGACCGGAAGCGTACAAGGACAGAACGGCCTGGATAGCAACGTAGAAGGCAGGAGAGTTGAAGGTCTCGAACATGATCTGGGTCATCTTCTCACGGTTGGACTTAGGGTTCAAAGGAGCCTCAGTCAAAAGGACTGGGTGTTCCTCAGGAGCGACACGAAGTTCGTTGTAGAAGGTATGGTGCCTAGAGTCAAGAACAGTACCAGATCTTCTCCATATCGTCCCAGTTGGTAACGATACCGTGCTCAATTGGGTACTTGAGGGTCAAGATACCTCTCTTGGACTGTGCTTCATCACCGACATAGGAGTCTTTCTGACCCATGCCAACCATGACACCCTGGTGACGAGGACGACCAACAATAGATGGGAAGACCTGCGGTAAGATCAAGTACAGCACGAGGAGCGTCGTCACCAGCAAAGCCAGCCTTGCACATACCAGAGCCGTTGTCAATAACAAGTGCGGTTACTTCGTTTTCAGCCATCTAAAGTTACAAGGCGTACTTGATGAGAGATGAGGCAAAGTTTGGCGCGCGTTCGCCGCTTTTGAATGTTTATCAACCGCATCCACCCCCAAACAAATGCCAGTCCACACGATTTCCACCCCACACACACTCGTTCGAGACTCTGGAATCACGTGAGGATGCACCGACCACGCTTCGGAGATTTTCGATTCGGTGCTGCACAGTGCTTTGAAGGGTCGCGTCAGCAAAGGTGTCTTCAAAGGGTGATACTATGATCTTGACCACTAGGGATTCAGATCAAGGCTCTTTCCTGAATGTCAAGCGCGCAAGAGAGACTCAAGGCACTGCAGAAACTGCGCAAGGAGAGCATCCAGCTCAACAAAAAGGCATTGACAAAAGATGTCCAGCCAAAGAAGGACACCAAGAGAGAAGAAAGACTGCAACAAAAGAGAGAAGAGGCCAAAAAGGAGCTTGAAATCCAGGTTTATCGTTTGACTGTAGGATCTAGAAAGGCAAGGAGTAGATGTTGAGCGTCTGAGGAACCTGCAGTACACTGTTTTGGACGTTGAGCGCTGGGAAGAGAAGCAAGCTGAAAAGGCAGCCAGAAGAGACAATGGATTCACTGATTACCAACAAAAGTCTCACAAAAAGTACGAAAAGATGGTCTCACAGATCAAACCCAATCTCAAAGAGTACAAAACAAGAGAAACATTGGATACACTGGACTACAGAGAGCATCAGCCAACAGAAGAAGGTGCTTCCAAACTCTCGGCCGTCATTGACGAATTGTAATGTTGTTAACAACAGACGCGAGCAGAGAGCCAATTTCAGCAAACGTAAGTTCAAAAAGGATGACACTGTTGACTACATCAACGACAGGAACAAGCGATTCAACAAAAAAGTGGCTCGTGCATTTGATGCACATACAAAAGAAATCAAGGATAATCTGGAACGAGGAACGGCTCTTTAATCATCTAACACTGTTGTCATTTGACAAAGCGCTGAGGCAGCAATGTTGAGGTCACCAGGCGCTGATTGCTTTCGCGGCGACGCAAAACTATGCAGTAAATCACTCTCTGACTGATTCGAAAACGAAGCCCTAGTTTCAGATCAAGTACCAAGAGTTGACGCCAGGAAGTAAGCCCACTGGTCTGTAGATGGTTGCAAAGTCTTTGGAGTTGGGTCCCATGTAAAAGAGTACATATGAATTGAAGAGGTGTGGTCCTGTTTCGGTAACAGATGAGAACGAAGGTAAGTGTCTCAGTACAACGTACGGATGTTGAAGCAATGGCGTGAACCAATCTGCTCCAAACTCGGCACGGACGATGAAGAGGCCTTCTGTGTAATCCTTGTTCGCAAAGCGAGTGAAAATGATCTGCAGCAAGCGCTCGATGCCACCATAGCTCTGGACTTCGGGCAGCTTGCAGGTAGAAAAGGGTAGACAATCAGCGAGATTGCAGTAAACACGACCAAACCAGCTGTGCTCTTCAATCTGCAAAAAGTCTTTGTGGTTGTGTGCAACAAAATCAAAATGACCCGTCAGAGACATGTTCTTGCCAAGCTCAAAGACCACAGATTCGTCAAAGGGGAGATTCGATACAGAGATGGTGTGGGACTGCGTGCGTGATTTCAGTTGCATCGGTTTCTGTGGCGACAGCAGGCTTGGTTGGACTTCCAGAACACGGTCTTGTGAGTCGAAAACATTTGCCAAAAGGTTGGGATGGGAAGGATCTTCAGCCATCTCATTGGAAACCAGCTCACGTATCAACAAGCCAGATCTGTTTCTGGTGCGTTTCTTGGGTGGTGTGCGTTCCATGAGGTCCATGATGTCAGCTGCGGCAGCAAGTACATCTGGGGCTTGGGGTGTGGAAGGGGGCTCTTCCTTGAGCATAGGCTTCATCTTACGTTTTGATGGAGTCTGTGCAATCGGTTCTGGAGTGTCTTCTCTGTCCTCTTCCGTTTCCTGTTCAGACTCTTCGCTTGATTCGTCCCTTCGCTTTCTGCCCTTTTTGTTTTCCTTCTTGGCAGATCTAAATGGTGTTCTTGTCTTGGTGATCAGCTGTCTGTCCACCAAAAAGCCTTCAAGGAATCCAGTGGTGACTTGGCCACCAGGCGCTGGTGTGAAATAGTTGACCTTCCTTGAATGCATCCACCCACGTCTGTACCAGCTGGTCCTCGGGGACCTTTGCGAGCAATTGACAGTGCGACTGGAACATTGGCGGACGAACAGTGTCTGGTATTTTCGAAGCGATTTCAGAGTAAATGCGGTAGGAAATGATGTATTCGTACGTCGTTGACTTGGAGAATCCTAAATTCTGCTTTGTCCATTGCAGAAACTCCTTTTGGTTCTTGACCAACTTGTCCTCGTAGTACAACTTGTGCAGGGTCTCTCCAATGACAACAAATGATGACACATTCTTCGTCTCACTCAGAATCCTTGTCTTGACGTTCTCTAGCGGTGTTGTCGTCATCCGTCCGAAGTGAGAGAAAAAGTGTCGTTGCACAATTGCTGCACGTGGCGCCTGACTTGCGACTGAAATTGTTGCTCCGTCCTGTCAACGGAGTGATCAAGACCGATCCTGTTCGATTCCTGCAGCTGAATGCATTTATTCAGACACTATTGACTCTCTGCTTTTTTGGCAATGGCTTGCTTGCGTCTCTCTTTCTTTTCCTTGCGTTCAATCTTCTTGGCTTTTGCTTCCTTGTTCTTGGACCACGCCACGGTTTTGGTCCTCTTCGGTGCCTTTGGGATCAAGAGCTGCTGCTGTCGCTTCTTTTCTCGCTGCTTTTCCTTGAAAGGGATGCTGTTGGGATCGATCTCCAGTGTTGGATACTCCACATTGGCAAGTTTGAGTTCTGGCATCTTTGGCAGATGCAAGATCCCCATCGATCTGCATGTCTCTTTGAAATTCACTTGCTTGAGTTGAAAGATGTAAGTCGCTTGGTGCTCCTTGTATGCTCTGACCCAAGACACAAACGCTTTGATCGATTTCTCGTAAATGTCTCTGTCCTGCAACGACTGCTCTCTCAAAAACGCACAGACTTTGTCGGCATCTAATCCTAGTGTATCCAGCGACTCTTGCTTCTTCATTTCCATCAATGGCACATCCCTGATGCCCATAAAATCAACATACGTGTCTTCGTGCGGTGACAAGAACACGATCGCTTGTCCCTTTCGACCAATGCGTGCTGTCCTGCCACATCTGTGTGAAAACTGCTTTGGATCCTGTGGTGGATCAAACTGCACGACAACATCAATGTCTGGCACATCTAGTCCTCTTGCTGCTACGTCTGTGCAAAACAAGACACCTCCAATGGCTGCTTGATACTTTTGATAGAGTGTGTCTCTCTTCTTTTGCTCCATCTTGCCATGCAAACTAAAGAATGGTCTGTTTGCAAACGGATTGTTGACCATGACCTTGTTTGAGTAAAATTACTTTGTGAAAGTAGTCTACACAAGCACCTGTGCTGAAATATACGATAAACTTGCTCTCTGGCTGAGAATGCAGCATGTAAAGCAGCTGAGAGATCTTTTCCTGTGGCTCACAGATCATATAATAGATGTCCAATGTTTTTGGGATGCGCTGCTCTCTAATGATCTTTCCATCGTTCGTTTGCACTTTCACATTCACAGAGACTGGGTTTCTGAGACCAGTACGGATGAGCTTTCCCAAGGCTTCGTTCATGGTTGCTGAAAAGAGACCAGTGCGTCTCTGTTTTGGCAGTCTTCTGATGATAGCAGTCACTTGCTGTTCAAAACCAAGATCCAACAATCTGTCAGCTTCATCCATGACCAAAACTTCAACTTCTTTGATATTAAAGATCTGTGTTCGCTTCAAGAGTTCATCTAGTCTGCCAGGAGTGCCAATGACAATGTGCCCGCCTTCCTTTTGAAAGTGCTCGACATCGTTCTTGACATCGCTGCCGCCAATGAACAATGCATCCAGAATCTTGTCTTCTCTCTCTGAATTCACTAGATCCAACAGTGTCTTGAGGTTCTGGTGGATCTGCGTTGCCAATTCCCGAGTTGGTGCAATCACTATTGCTCCCACTTGGTTCCTCTTGAGCTTTTCCTCTTGAAACCTGCGAATCATCATCTCCACTATCGGAACAAGGAAGCTGAGTGTCTTTCCAGAGCCAGTGACTGCTTCAACGACAACATCCTTGTGGGACAAAAACAACGGAATGGTTGCTGCTTGCACTGGTGTCATTTGCTCATAGCCAAGCAGTCCAAGTGTCTGTACCATGTCTTGGCTGAGTTTCTCAATGTCTCTCCAAGGGCCAGCATTCGCAACGTCTTGCATCGTGAAAAAAAGAATTCACAGTCGTTCAAGATCTGTAACCACAGATATGCCCATACAAATGGATGCAATCTAGCAGATTCACACAGATAATGCACTCGACAACTGCTGGCACATTCACTCAGATGAGCGCAATCAATAACCGCAGACAGATATGCTCTGAGAGACTACGGCATCTCTAGACAATGGGATCAAGAATACAATGAAAACAATAATGTTAATGAGAATGCTGCTGTTCATATGCTGGCGGTGGCGACTCTACATCCACTGGCTTCAACTCTGCCTCATACGGTGGCAGTGTGTTGACTGACCTCACTATCAGGAAGCTTCTGATGTGATCCCAAGGGTTTCTGGTCGTTTCTTGCTGTGAAGTCGGTCTGGGTTCGTCCTCTCTGGCAATCCTCAGATACTGCCTCAGGGATATAAAGAACAGAACCACAAACGCTAGGCATCCTATTGCAAACCCAGCAATCAGGGGCACTCCTGAATCCATTTCAAACAAAGAGTGGCGTCAACGCCGTTTCACCGTGATTCACTAGCAACAGCCGCAGATGTCCACAGCCACTGTTCATACCGCATGTGAAACGATTTGCGTGTTTGCCCATGCATCTGCAAGACTTTGAAAAGTTCATCTGCCCCAACGTAGATCAACTGACTTGTTCTCCACTGGATCAGATCAAGTTCTTTCACACTGTCTCTGCCATCTACTGGATCCTCAAACTGCGTCTGGCAACACCTTCCATTGCCAAGTTCTTCAAGTCGCACTTTCAACTGTCCAATGCCAAAGTTTATCTGCTCAGAGACTGCTATCCCACACTCCAGGTGCTCTTCATGACTTTAGAAGTTGAGACCATCACGTGCGTGGCCACATTGTGTCCGAGCGTGCAGACTTGCTGGACAATTGTCATTTCAAGAATGGAACTTGCTCCTTGACGAACATCCCTTTGATAATGGTCTAGAGACTCATGTCATTGAAGCCTTTGTGCAGAGGAAGCTCTTGTCTGTGATTCAAACACCACCACAGTCTCATCTCACAATGGATCCAGATCTGACTACTGGACACGACACGACGATGGACCAAAATCTGACTACAAGACACAACACGACGATGGATCTCATGGAACAACTGGTGCCAGAACCATTGGCACTCGGAGAAAGCATCGACTGGCCGTCTCCCATTTCCCAAGTGACTGACACCAGAGATATGACAAAGGACTACTGGATCTCTATTTGCAATGCCATTCATGAACTCAGACGGATGGGATTCCGTTTCCAAGTCTTGATTGACAACGAATGGCGCGAGCCTGAATCCTTTCAGATCTCTCAAAGCCAATGATCAAAAGAACGCTATTCATTGGTAGATTGCTATTAAAGTGCTGGGTTCAAAGCCTTGGTATAAGCACCAGGCACGTTGTTTGTTCCAGAGTTGGTCGCAGATGCCTTGTTTCTCAGCACAGCGCATCCAGCTTGCTTCACAAAGGCACTACCTTGCGGCCTGTCTCTCTCAATCGACCAAAAGCTCACAAAGTTCACCCATGACTGCTTGACTGCAAAGCTCTTGAGCTTTTGTGCATCAGTCAATTGAAACACATTTGTAGAGACATCATTGACACCTATCATTGGCACCAGGCCAATCTTGATGTTTGGATAAAAGGCTTTGATTTGAGTATAAGCATTCTGTGCTGCCTTGATGCATGTGTCTCCCATGTTGCCATTCACCAAACCAACACTGTATCCAAAGTTCATGAGCATCAGATTGACAGATGACAAGACCAGTTTCTTTGAAGCAGCATCTTTTAAGAGATCCAATGCAGTCTTTTCTAATCCAGACAGACCCACTGGAATGGTATAAGAGACTTTCAAACTGCGTCGCTTTTGTTGCATGATTCTGATGGCACCATTGCGTCTCTTGGTTGTCTTGATATCTGTCAAACGAGCACCCTCTTCAATGTCAAAGTCAACAGATGTGATATTGTACTGGTCAATGAATGACAGATACATGTTGGCGAGTACATTCCAGTCGTAAACCATGCCAGCAATCTCGACACCCTTTGGGAACAATTGTTCAGAAGCAGCACCGCCAAAGCTTGCAGTCACTTGGTAGCCTTTGGATTGCAATGACTTGATCAAGGGACCAAGATCCATGCCTTCATCTCCGTTCCAAGCAAGCGAGACAGGTTCGTGTACTTTGACGTTTGGGTTGCATTGAGATGGATAGTCCAATCTGGCGATGGCAAAAGCAAGATTGATCGAGTTGACGCTGAACTCAGACATTTGTGTCATCAGTTGGCTGTGGTCAGCCCAGGCTTGGACGTACGGCGAGTAAGTGATAGATCCTGCTTGGACGACTGGAAAGAGCATACGGAGGAAAGAACGGCTGTGTTTTAATATTCCACCAGCTATCCAAATATCATCGAAATCGTTGATTTGTGTGCGCGATGGGCGGTGAACGAGCGGCGAAGTCGGAGTTTTGGTTGAGCCCACGAGTTGAAATTCTGTGAGATCCCAATGGATGACATCATGTCTACTGTTGGAATTCTCCTTGTGCAATCACTATCTCTTCCTTGACAGTGATTCCATCCGTGTGACAGTCATTCTCACACACAAACACAATCAAAGTAGCCCAGTCCATGCCGGAATCAATCAGATTCTCAACAGTGACTTTTTGGATTCCTATTTGCGCATCGACTTTAAACAGTGACAAGAGCGGTGGAAGCAACTGGATCTCAAACACTCTCTTTGATCCACAGTCGCAATCTGGAGGCTGGACAACGCGTGAATAAAAATATGGATTCCCTCCAAAATGGTACAGACAGCATGCTTCTGGATCATTTTCTACCATCGATTGAAAGCGCATAAACAGCTTGGCAGCCTCTGGTGTCTGTTCGTACTGTTCTTGCCATTCTCCTTGTGGTTTTTGATCTGTTTGTTCAAGAGCATTCGCATCCTCTGGATTCTCAAGCCTGTACTTTTCTGCTAGCTGTTGTTCATACGTATAGTCATTCGAGAAGCAAGGAGTCTTGCCAAACTCGAGTCCAAAGCACGGAAATGCCTTTTGCTTCTGGATCACCAATTCCTTCCTTTCTTGTTTCTTTTCTTGCTTCTTTGGAGTGCCAAAGCTGCCACTTGCAAACGAAACAGAGTCGCTTTCGTCTTCTCCCCATCCACCAACGCTAAAGAGTGCCTGCTGCTTACTGACAGTCTTTTTGACTTTGATTTCTTGTCTCATCACTCTTTTGCAGAGAAAGTAGTTGCATTTGAGCTGATTGCATCCAAAAATGTACAAGTATCTGTCGTAAGCTGTTCCTGTTTGTACTTGCAGCAGTAAATAGAGTTCCTGTGAGCAATGTGGGCATTTTGCTTCTATTGTCTCTAGCACTGCTGGCAAGCCCCCCAATTGGTCAAATCCACTTTTTTCAACAGCATATCCCGATTCCATCTACGGAAAGTTTCACACGATCGCAGTGTGTTGTATCTGATGCATCAGTGTTTACTGCCAATGGGAACTAGTGATTTATACAAATGTTAGGTGGATGAAGTGTACTGGAACTGATCTTGGTGCTTCTTGCCCAGAAACCAAGCAAGTCCATCAAACAACTTTTTGCCCTCTTCGCTCGCTGTGTCCAGTAATGTTCGAACGCGCTCCAGCAACACTTGCACGTCTTTGGTCTTTTTGTACACCAACAAGTGTTTCTTGAACTGCCTTGTCTTGTCTTTGCCAAGATGCTGCAAAATGTCTTGAAAGTACTTTTGACTCCTTTCCTTGTCTGAGAGTGTTCCTCGTTTGGCGTTCTCATCATAGAATGGATTCATCTTTGGTTTCTGCTGTTGGATTTCAGACTCTGGCACCATGGATCGATTCGCATCCACGATCGAGTTTCTTCTAGTCAGTTTGCTCTCTTGTTTGACCTCTTGCTTGATCTCTGGAGTCTCATTTGTCACACTGCCAAAGGCAAACTTTTGTTGCACTGGAAAGCCAGATGTGGTTTCAACTACTTGTGCTTTCAAGGTCTGGAATGCTTCCTGTGCTGTCAACACTCTAAAAGACTCTTGTTTGGTTGCTTTGAAGAATTCCTGGACAGCAAAAGTTGGCTGGCTTGGTAATAGCTCAAACTTGTCTTGGACTGTAAACTTTTGTGCTGGTTTGAAGTTGTTTTGGTCTTGTGCTTTTGGTGCAAATGTCTCCAGAGGCTGCAATCGATCTTGTGGATGGAATTGGTTGTCTTGGTTTGGAAGGACTCTGAACGCATTGCTGGCAACACGATTAGTAGAATAGTGTTGTGGAATAGGGTGATAAGATGATGCTACTTTTGGATACTCAAACTTGCATTCCAACAACTCTTTTGGCACACCGTGTTCCATGTATCCAAAGAATTGAGACAGCCGTGGCATAAACTCTTGAGAGGTCATCTACCATCAACCAATGCACTTGCTTGCCCACCAAAGGTCTCACCCACACAGGAAGTTGTCGCTGTGTCTTGTGCATCGAAAATCGCTGATCGCACAGAATAATGGCTCCAAAGTCCTTGCGATGTCGAATCACACGACCAATGGCTTGATTGACAGCTCTTGCCGCTTGTAATTGATACCATTCGTTGCCATTCTTGTTTGTTTCATCCAACACTCTCATCTTTTGTGTGATTCTGACTTCCTGTCCAAATGCATAGGGAATGCCACACATGATCACAGCTCGTGACTTGTTATCACTGAAATCTATGCCTTCACTCGCTTTTCCCTTGCACACTGCCAAGAGAACACCACCAAAGCCACGGTTGATGGCATTGCTGTATCCATCAATCACACTAGAAAATTCTGTCTTGTTCTTTGGTTCTACAAAGATCTGCTTGTGTTTTGTCATTGCATCCCACAGACTAGATCCATTTCTCTTCTATAGTCAGTGCAAGTACATATTTCCACTCTCTCATGGCGTTTTCCATGGCTCTGTAGGATTGAAAGAACACAAGGACACCATCTGGAATAATAGCTATAGATTGAAGAATGGTGAGACCCAAATCACGCACATACTCTGGTTTCATGCCATTTTGGTAGTTGGATATCAGAATATTGCCAGAGGGTCCATGAGTGACAACAGACACCAAGACTTGCTTTGGATGAATGACATGTGTGTTCTCCAGCTGATGCTTGAAATGAACACCCATCTCTACCGAGAATTGATCCAAAGGACTGAGAGTACCAGATGCCATGATTAAAGTTCTGGCGTCTTGTAGATCATTCATGGCAATAGAAGATGTGAAACACAGCAGACTCAGCACACACTCTTGCTTTTCAGTCACTGACTTCTTGTCTTCCACAATCTTGGACTGTTTGACAACGTGCACTTTGTAGTACTTGTAAATGTCGTCTGTGGCTGGCTTTCTAGACAGAAAAGCAGTCATACAGCAAGATCTCAGCTCACTCAGACCTAATCTACCCATCTGCTTGTCTATTTTGAGTCTGGAAACCTTGTTGCAGCAATCGCTGGGCTTCATCAAATGCTGCTTTGTACAGATCCAGTGTCTCCAGAGTGATGCCTATCATTTCGAGCAATTCAAAGATGTAAGGTCCTTGCTTGATGATTTCAACAGTGTTTGTCTTGGGATTGTTGATGAAATGCATCTTGAAGAGGAAATCCACCAATGTCTGTAGTCTATCTGCCAGTTGAGTGTAAAATGTGTAGTCAAAGCGAGATTCACCCGGTTTAGCGAGACTGGCACAACGTCGTGCTTCCAAGACAGCATCTCCAATGACCAGTGTGGAGAGTTCAAAGGATGCTGACTCACAGCAAAAGCTCTCTAGATTGTGTGCTTCGTCAAAGATAACAATTGCATTGTTCAAGTTGATTGACAGTGAATCGCGTGCTGTGCGATCAATGAGGTAATTGTACGGCAGAAAGATGATATCTGCATCTGCTTGTGTTTCCTTTTCAAGATAAAATGGACAGCAATGGTGTTTGTTGCCAAACAAGACCAGATCTTCAATGTCCATGATCACTTGATCCATTTGTTGCTGTACATGACGATCGAATGCTCTCTTTTGGTATTCACACAGACTTTTGGATACTTTGGCTTTACATAATGCAGTCCTGACACCCGCATTGACTTTTTTGACTTCTGGATGGATGCAAAGCTGATCGCGAGATCCTAGAACACGCACTTTGGATCTAATCTTAATCCAGAGACTTGAATCCAGTGTTCTCCATCTCCTTGATACACTGTGACAGCTGAGAGTGTGTTCTCTATTGTGAATCCAAAAACAGAAGCAAAATAAATCTTGGGTCGCTGCTTGTCGTTTTCCTCTAGTCTTAATCTAGCAACGTTTGATATCAAATTGAAGCTGACCAAATGTCTGCTTGTGCAACTGCTGTAATTGCTCAAGTGTTGATTTCTCGACATTGCGTTGATGTCGCTTGCTCGTTCTCATCCAGTTCTCATACTGTTCCTTCCAAGCAAGTGTGGTACACAGCAATACAAGTGTTTTACCAGTTCCTGTTGGAGACTCGATCAAGCAATGCTCTCCCTGCTGCATGGCTCTGATCAGACACCTCATCATCTCCTGTTGTTGTGGATAGGGTTCAAATGGAAATGGAACAATTGTTTCTTCAATATTCAGTTTTGGCATTTAGAAGGAAAGATGTGCGACTTTCAAAACAGTGGATCTGAGTCCAAACTCTGTGATTCCCATTGACTTGAGATCTTCATCCTTGAGTGCACTCAACAGTCCTAGATGAATACGTTCCTTTGTAAAGATGGTCTGGACTTTTGAAACGTCTTCAAGAGAGAGTCCAGCACCCACCAGACTAGAGTAAAAGTCATTCATGGTCTCCCACAATGCTTGGTCTTGGAAAGAGTGGTCAGATCCAACCACCATTCTGTCCTGAGTCTCAACAATCTGGTAACTGCTTCCAACCGACTGTGCAGACCTTTCACGTGGTGGAATGTGCACTGGGTACTGTGGTTGTGGTTGACTCTCTTCCTTGTGCTGCACAAAGTTCACACTGAATCTGTTGCCAGAGAGCATAGATCTGTCTCTTCGCTGCATCAACAGCGACAATTGCTCTCTTCTCTTGAGTGTGTCATGAAGTGCTGCTTCCTTTGGCTGTCTTCCAATCGTTTCACGTGTAAACACTGCTGCGTTTTGTTGCGTGTTGGTGTCCGGATGGATCATGGAGTTTGGTGCTGGAATGAAGTCTCGCTGCGAAGCATAGTGTTCCTGATCAAATGCTTCAGAGACAGGTTCTAGATTGTAGAGTTCAGATGGTGGTCTGCTTGTTTCATACACCTGTCCGTATCCAAGAGAGGGTGGTCTACTCTGTGATTGTGGTCGTGTCTGTGGATTGTATGGATCATTCAGGGACATAGACTCTGACACTGGTGCTGGTGGAAAGACTGCTGGCACTTCAGATTGTGTGCGTGCTGAGCTGTACATGGTCATTTCAGACGTGGTACGATAAGGATCTCGTCCAATCGAACTCATAGATGGTTTAGAGTACTCTTGCACAGGTGAGGGTTTGACTTCGACAATCACCGGCTCTCTGGATTGCTTGGATCTCCAATAGAGAAATGCAATCACACATAATCCAATCAAGAGACCACCTACAACACTGCCAATGATGATCTTGGTACTGTCTGGCATTCCAGTCGATGGTGCTGGTCCAGGTCCTTTGCATTGAGCCAAAATGCCACAGGCAGCCGACAGCAGCACGTTTTGATTTGCACAGAGCGTGTTGTTTGTGGAAATGTCACATTTTGTAATTGGCAGCTGGCTCCATCTATCGTTAAATCCTGAACCCATTTGGCACTGGTCCAGTGAATCCATTGTTGGAGAGACTGAGTGTAGAAAGGTTTGTGAGCGATCCAAGCTCTTGTGGCAGTGTACCTGTCATCTGGTTGTTGGAGAGATCCAATGTACTCAGTTTGGTCAAGATTCCAAGATCTGGTGGAATCGATCCTCCAAATTTGTTGTTGGACAGTGATCTAGAGTCAACAAAAACACAAAACAGTGAGATTTGAGAGACTCTTGATATCACTTGGAAGCACTCCGTTCAAGTTGTTGGTCCCGAGTGACAAGACTTCTAGCTTTGTGAGTTGCCATACTGAACCAGGAATGGTACCACTCAGTTGGTTGTTGTCCAGTCTCCTTTTGTCAGTGCAGGTACAACTCTCGTAAATTCGGTGCCAGTGTTTGTGGAATCGACCCGGAAATACCGTTACTACTCAAGTCCAGTACTTGAAGCAGCGTCAGTGACTGCAGTTGTGGAAAGGGACCGTTGAGAGTACGTTTTGACATCCGAAGACCAGTCACTCGTCCAGTTGTACACTCGACACCAGTGGAGAGACAGCAGTTGGTGGCATTGAAACCAGTCAAGTCAAAAGATGTAAAAAGGGTGTTGAGTGCGGTGCACTCTGCGGCACTCATTTGGAAAGAGCACAGCCCGTGATTTCTTACTTTACTGTTTCAATGCAATGCATCAAAGGAATGCATCATTTAGAGATCTACAATGAGTCAGTGGACATGTGGCAGGATTGGCGCGTGCGTTCGTCACGATGACTCAACTTTTGCACAAAAAGGCCCAGAGCTCTCGACTGCATGACGCAATCCACTGATGTACTCTCTGCTCGCCCTCTTCCAGGAGGCCAATTCTACCTTGTCTTGACAGACGGATCTGCAACAGCTCAAAAGGCAATCGAATTTGTTGTTCAGATGTCAAAGCCAAAGGACATGATTGAAATCTTCCAAGCACTTCCAGTGGTTCAAAACACACTAGGACCCAGTGCTGATCCAGATGACAGACAAGAAATCATGGTCAACAACTACAAACTGTTGGAGCAGATCCTCAAGAAACACAACAAGACAGTGCATGCCTTCAGATCTGATGCAACACACGGAGATGACACAAGAACAACAATCACCAAACGCATTCAGATTGTGGATCCAGACTTGGTTGCATTTGGATCTCGTGGTCTTGGCACTGTTGAGGGACTGTTCCTTGGCAGTTGCTCTAATTATCTTGTCCAGACCTGTCCCAAGCCAGTGTTGATGATCAAGTAAACTGTAAACATCTGTCCACAGTGTCATCTGCAAGTGTACTTTGACATCTCAAGTGAGGAAAGAGGACACGAAAAACTTTGAAAATGTCAGATTCAGACTCGGACGTTCCAATTGCAAAGAAAGCAAGAAAAACGAATGTCATTGGAAGTAGTCCCATGAAACCGGTATCCCAACTGATCCTAGGAGATTGTACATGATTTCACACTAGAAACAAGAGAAACAGGAGAAACCCAAGAAACCAAGAAAAAAGAGACAGGTTTGGAGTCTTAGGATAGCCAGAATCAGATGAAGAGCCTGTGAGCGCAAAGGTCAAGAAGGAAAAGACATCTCTGAAGCGAGTCAAGTCCGAGACCAAATCTGAGCCTAGATCTGAGGCAGATGATGACGGACAGAAGGCAGAAGAAGAATACAAGTGGTGGTTGGACACAAACAAGGACTCGAGTGTCAAATGGACCACTTTGGAGCATAACGGACCTTACTTTCCACCAGAGTATGTTCCACATGGCATTCAGATGAAATACGATGGTTTTGGATCTTATGATAGGAAAACCAGTTGTTTTAAAGCCGGCATCTGAAGAAGTCGCGACTTTCTATGCAGCTCTGATTGGAACAGACTGGGGAGACAATCCAGTCTTCCAACAGAACTTTTTCAAAGACTTTTTGAACGTGCTCTCTAACGATCCTGGTGGCAAAGTGATCAAAGAGTTTCAGCGATGCGATTTCAGTCCGATCACTGATTATCTGAACAAACTCAAGGAAAACAAGAAGAGTATGACCAAAGAGGAAAAGAAAGTGCTAAAGGATGAGAAACAAGTGATTGATGATCAGTTTGGCTGGTGTCTGTTGGATGGTCGCAAAGAAAAAGTAGGCAACTTTAGAATTGAGCCTCCTGGACTGTTTAGAGGCCGTGGTGAGCATCCAAAGACTGGATCTCTCAAGACAAGAGTCACTCCTGAGCAAGTGACCATTAATATCGGCCCCAATGCCAAGATTCCAGAGCCACCTGCTGGACACCACTGGGGATCTGTCATTCATGACAATAGTGTGACTTGGCTTGCGATGTGGAAAGAGAACGTGAATGATACCATCAAATACGTCTTTTTAGCTGCCAATTCGTCTCTCAAGGGCCAGAGTGACTTTAAAAAGTTTGAAAAGGCACGAGAACTCAAGGTATTTTGTGTGATGGTAGAAGTATGTCAAGAAAATCAGGAGTGAATACACGGATGAGCTCAAGAGCGATGTGATGGCCACGAGACAGCGTGCAACAGCGCTTTACTTTATCGATCGACTCGCTTTGAGAGCAGGCAATGAGAAGGGAGACGATGAAGCAGATACCGTGGGTTGTTGTTCCTTGCGTTTTGAACACATTACGCTGGAGCCACCCAACAAAGTGATTTTTGACTTTTTGGGTAAGGATTCGATCCGCTACTACAATCAAGTAGAAGTGGAAGCACAGGTGTTCAAGAATCTCAAGATTTTCAAGAAACCACCAAAAAAAGAAGGAGATGATCTGTTTGACAGACTGGACACTTCACTTTTGAACAAGCACCTCAAAACTTATATGGATGGATTGACAGCCAAAGTCTTTCGTACTTTTAATGCTTCCTACACGTTCCAAGAAGAACTCAAAAAGACACCAGCAGATGCGAGTGTTGCAGAAAAGATTCTGGCTTACAATCGAGCCAACAGACAAGTAGCTATCTTGTGTAACCACCAGCGTGCTGTACCAAAGGCACACGGATCTCAAATCACGAAACTTGGAGACAAAGTATCACTTTTGAGGATAGATTCTGTTGCTCAAGTACGAACGATACCAATTGAAGCAAGAGATGATCCAATTAGATCCAAAGCTCAAGAAGAAGCCAGAATACAACCATGAATCTGATATTGATGAAGAAGCCATTCAGCGATGCGAAGAGCTATTGGAGCAACAACGACAACAAAAGGCAAAAGTCAAGCTTGAAAAGTTGAACGAAAAGCGCAAACAAGATGGAGAAGAGCCTTTGGAAGCGTTGCCAGAGGAAAAAGGGCAAAGAGCAGCATCTAATTCGATCGAGAAGCTAGAAAAGAAGCTAGCAACAGTCACAGAGCGCATCAAGACACAAAAGACACAGCTCATTGACAAAGTATTGCAACTGAGGATAGGACGAGAACAAGACAACAGCGCTTGGTACGTCAAAGATCAACTATATCGATCCAAGAATCTCTGCTGCCTGGTGTCACAAGTATGGTGTGCCTCTTGAGAAGATCTTTAACCGTTCGTTGAGAGACAAGTTCAAGTGGGCCATGGAAGTGGATGCAGACTGGCAGTTTTAATGAGTCGGAGTAAAGTTTGTTGCGCAATCTGGGATCTATCTTGGATGCTGTAGATGAAGCAATGTGATGGAATTCCACTCCCATTTATGGAATCTGAAAGACACAACATGTATCGTGACAATATTTGACAGTATGAGATCGTACTTTCCTTGAATGATCATTCCTGGATTGGAACGCACTCAAAAACTGTTGAAAGCGCTTGGAAACCCAGAACAAAAGACCAAGATCGTACATGTTGCTGGAACCAATGGCAAGGGATCAGTCTGCTGCCTGTTGCAGTCAGTGCTCTCTCTAAAACACAAGACTGGATGGTTCTACTCTCCACACTTGATTCATGAGAGAGACAGTGTCAGAATCAATGGCAAACCACTCTCTGAAACACAGTTTACACATTTCTACAGCATTGTCAAATCAAGAGATTCTCAAATAGAAAGTGGATGTACATTGTTTGAACTGCTTGCATGCACTGCCTTTGTGATATTCTGTGAAGAAAGAGTGGATGTAGCTGTGATTGAGACTGGCATGGGTGGATTGTTGGATGCAACAAATGTCGTGGATCCCATCTTGTGCATCATTACCAAAATTGGACTCGATCACACAGAGTTTCTTGGTTCAGACATCAAGAGCATTGCCAACCACAAGGCAGGGATCATCAAACACCAATCGAAGGTTGTTCTTGGAAAACAAGAATTTGATGAAGCTGTACAAGTAGTTGAGGAACAGTGTGTGAAGCAGCAAGCACAATTGTTCAAGACAACAGACTATCCAGTATTTGAATCACAGATCGTGAATTGTCCTCTGAATGGCGATTATCAACGCGAGAATCTTGCATCTGCGCTTTTGGGACTGGAATGTCTCAAAACCAGAGGATTTGACATTCAACTCCAAGAAATTGTCGCAGGATTACAGAACGTGCATTGGCCAGGGAGGTTGGAATGGATCAAGTACAAAGGCAAACAAATTCTACTCGATGGCTCTCACAACACTCAGGGTGCACAGAAACTGAAGGAATATGTTGCTACCATCAGAAAAGGGCGAGTGAGATGGATCTTTGGGTGTTCCAATTCCAAAGACCCAAAAGAGTTGCTCAAACTCGTGCAAGAGGGAGATCTGGTGTATCCAGTTGTGTTTGGACCAGTACAAGGCATGCCATGGATATCTGCAAAGCCTGTGAAGGAACTGTATGCATTGATTCAAGATCCAATCATCAAGCCGGGTTTCTTAGAGAGTCTAGATGATTGCTGTCTGTACGACGATCAAATCATCATCTATGGGTCACTTTACTTGGTTGGACATGTGTATCAAATCCTTGGTCTTGAACTTGACCATGGAACCGCGTCTGCCTAACAGAGTCAACACACGACAAACACCGATTAAACAGCGTCCGAGACCACCTTCGCCACCACCGATCATCAGCGACAGAAAACGATCAACGACTTATGAAGTCCAGCAGTTTCTAGGACAAGTACATTTCCTAAACCGAGGGAGGATTTGCTCGTTGTTATGCGGTCTTGCACAATCGGAAGCGACTAGCATGCAAAGTGGTTTCTAAACCCTCGCTCAAATCCCAAAAGCAACGTCAAAAGTTGTTGTCCGAAATCAAGATTCACCAATCACTCTTGCATCCTACAATCGTACAGTTTCTGCATGTGTTTGAAGACGATGATAATGTGTACATGATTCTGGAACTGTGCGAGAACCGGACGTTTGTTGAGATGCTCAAGCAACGGAAACGCATCACTGACCCAGAAATCAAGTTCTACATGCATGGATTACTAGAGGGAGTCAAGTACATGCACAGCAAGAACATTATCCACAGAGACATCAAATTGGGAAATCTGTTTCTGGATCAACAGATGCATCTCAAGATTGGTGATTTTGGACTAGCAGCATCCATTCAGCATGATGGAGAACGCAAAAAGTCTTGCGATTGATGGTAGAACGATTTGTGGCACTCCAAACTACATTGCACCAGAGATCTTGTTTGACCAGCAGCAAGGACACAGTTTTGAGGTTGATATCTGGAGTGTGGGTGTTGTCATGTACACTCTCATGATTGGAAAGCCTCCGTTTCAGACAAAGGATGTCAAGCAGATCTACAAGTATTTTCTGTGAGAATAGGAAGATTAGGGACAACCTTTACGACTTTCCAGACATGATTCCAGTCTCTATTGGCAGCAAAGAGATTGTCTCTGCTTTGCTACAGACAAAACCAGAATCACGTCCAACGATAGAAGAAGTGTTGGAGCATCCGTATTTCGATAGACAGACCATTCCTGTTTCCATTCCAGTCTCTGCACTACAGCAAGTGCCACAAGATCTTGAGTATCCACAAGATGTCACGAAAACACTTGAACGCATGTCCATTGGACGATCACCACTCAAACCAGTCCAACCAAAGAGTCAAGAGAAGATGAAAGACTTGCTATTGAAGCCAAAAGTCACACCTAACAAGGAAAATCAGAGTCCAAAGATCATGTACAAGTCTCCTAGACGCTCACCAGAAAAGAGATCCAGTGTCTTGCAAGAACTGTTTGATGCTGTCCAGGATGCTCTAAGAAAGGTCTATCCAGTCGAAATTGACGATGTCAAGCAGTATGAGCATCCAGATGTCTTTATTACCAAATGGATCGACTACTCGAACAAGTATGGTCTTGGATACCAACTCAGAGATGGATCTGTTGGTGTTTACTTTAACGATGCCACTTCCATCATTCTATCTGGAGATGGAGAGTAACAAGATTGACTCTAGACACTTTGAGTATCTGTACTATGAAGTCATGCCTGACAATGTCTCAATGCACAGAAGAGCTTACACACTGCAAGATTATCCAGATGATCTCAAAAAGAAAGTGACTCTCTTGACACACTTTCGAGGCTACATGCAAGAGAATCTCTCCAAGGTATCTTGAATGATCCAAGCCATGCAATGACTCTGGTTTGATGTCTAAATGGCACACGATGGACTTTTTGACCAAGTACGTCCGCACAAAGCAAGGTGTCATCTTTAGACTGAGCAATCACACACTTCAAGTATCACATTTCACAATAGCTCAACATGTTTGACCATACAAAACTCATTCTCTCACAACGAGGCCATCTAGTCACCTATATTGACGAAAAGAGAGACATCCAGACAAAATCCTTGGATTGGTATCTGTCAAGAAAGCACGAACAAGTCAAAGAGCGATTGGTTTACGTTCGAGACGTACTGGAAGAGATGCTGTCTAAAAAGAAGAAGGTTTAGATCAACGGTTCATCATTTTGGTGTTTCAGATGCTCCCTCAGTCCTGGTGGCAGCTTTGGATTGCCATTCTCGTCTGCTAGATATCTAAACGGCAATGTCACTGTTTCTCTCTTTCCTATTTTGATTTCTGGATCATCAATGTACTTGAGCTCATTGAGCGGAATTCCCTTTTCCAACACTTGCTGAGCAACAATCACTGCTGTGTCTGTTGACATTTGCTTTGGTCCCAGATGACGTGTGGTAAATCCCATCTTCCTCAAGACTGATGTCATGTCTCTCGATGGCACATCTCCCAGAATGCCTCCAAACAAGAGATATTCGTAGTCATTGACATCTGATGGCTGCAACTCAATTTCAGAGGATGGATCCAACAGCAAGACCTTCTTTTGCTTCTCCAAAGGCCAATCACCCACTGACTCCGTTGTGACTGTGCATATGATGGATTTTGGCATGTTCTGCGCCAATTCTGGAGACACTGACGAGAAAATGAGGTTGTCTTTCCCCACATGGGCAATCATGTTCTTGTACTCAATTTCAACCCATCCATCCACATCCGGTTCCAAGTGCTCGACGATATAAACGAACATGGTGAAAAAAAGTTGCAACAATTTTTGGTTTTTTCAAGAAACTGTTTGAGAGAAAGCAACCAGACATGACATCGGTCACTCATGATCCATCTACTGGCGGTAAGTCGCTGCAGCACTTGCAGGACTGTGGGATCATCAACGACCGAACAATGAGACACAGACAACACAAGCAGGAACCTGAAGAAGACAGGCGAGTGAGACTCGATGGAAACCTGGTGATTCAAGTACAGGAACCAAAGGACTGTCACAAAGCGACACTCATGTTCCCTCAGATGTTTGACGTTCGCGAGCAGATACAAGTCCCAAATGTTGTCAAGACTGTGCATCCAGACACTAGGGTACCACTCCTAATGGAAGGAGAGAGAACCGGACACTGAAGACGTGTTCACGCTGAGACACAAGAAACCAGAAGCTTTCGAAAAGCGACTGAGGACAAGAGACAAGGAACTTGTAGCGTATCAACTGCATCACCAGCTGCTAGATCAGGAGAGACTCTCACCAACAGAGGCTCCAAGGCATTTGTCGGTCATGAAAGTTTCAAGCGGACAGGCTTTCTTTGAAGATGTTGATCCCAAATTCAACCAACAGCAAGTACTGGATCTCATGCGCACCAAAAGGTTAACTTCACAGTATTTCCCTGTCTATGCTCCACAAGAACCACTGACACCACCAGTAGAAGCTAGTCTCAAGATTGTCATCAAGTTACCAAAACAGCAGATTGTCCCTGTCTCTCCCAAGAAACCGAAAATCGATCCAACACGTCGGACTCGTCGTTCCACGGCCTTTGGGTATCCAGTTCCAAAATTCAGAAAGCAAGACCTTGACAACAGTCCCGAGCTGTACCATATACTTAATTCTAAACGTAAAAGACATTGATTGTTTCACATTCCTCTCTCTACAAGGTAGACGCTTGGGCTCGAATGGCAGCCTCCGTCCTCTGAAGATGCGTTTGTACACACCACTGTCTCACAGTCACTAGAGTGACAGGGTTCTCGATTTGGAGATGTTTGTTGCAACAATGTCACTTGAATAGTTCAACATTCACTGCTATCTCTTTTGAAATAGATTATTGGGACTATTACAGATTTTTTGAGACCCATACAGTCGTAGTAGACTGTTATGGATAGATATGTAATGCATTTCACGACCAATGATGTTCTTTCACTCCTCTGCCACCGAAACTACGCTCCCTGAAGCTCATGCAATACTGGACATACTGGATGGCCATCCAAACTGACCTTGTTCTCATGGGAGAGTAAGAGGTAAGCCAGTGGCGCAGTTGCAGATTTAGTCCATGCGGAGTCTTTTGATATAGCATCTCACGGTAGCCCTAAATAAAGCCAAGTAAGTTGAATTTTACTGAGATATCTAGCCATTTAAGGTGGCATGGCGTTCAGCGCCTCCTTCACGTGCTGTGGCAGACACAAAGCCACTGTTGGTGCCTCTAGCTCCATTCTGATTGCCCCTCTTGTCTGCTACTGGCACGACCCCAATCAGATCTCGTAACTTCTGGTAGGTAACACGTGTCAACGGCTTAGTTAAGACGTCAGCATTCATCACATCAGCGGGGCAGTAAACAATGTCCAACTTGCGCTCTTCATCAGATGCTCTAAGAAAGTTATGTCTCAGATCCACATGATTCAATTTGTAATGCTGCACTGGGTTCTCCAAAGCATGCATTGCTCCTTGAAACTGAGATAGAGATGATCAATCATTGTCATGATCAGAACAATGCCTTTGTTTGTCTTTGCGAGGCTGAGGCACAGGGTCTCTCAAGTTAACTCTTCTCAACGGGTTTTCCATATCTAGATGACTTATTTTATTGATCACACACTCCGCTTTTAAGCTCGGGGTGGCTACCGGTCATCTGATGTTGCTATTGACATATTAGGCTAATCTTCCTTGGCCACTGGGCCCGAACTTCCTTTCTTGTTCGATCTGATGGCGACCATGCGCCAATCCATCAGTTTGTGCGTCTGTATGTTGACATCTACGTCAAACGAGACAAATAAACATTCTACTTGTTTGAGCGCAGGGCTTCCTAAGTAAATTCTTCTAAACTTGTTTCCCAAAAGTCGATCTGACGTTTATTCTAGGAGTCTGAGCTTTACACTTCGGTGGCTACTGTCATGTGACGACTTGGCTTCCTAATCGGTTTCATCTCTTGCTGCCACTGGGTCAGACTTGCTTCATTCGCCCGATCTGATGGCGACGACGCAATGTCATCAAATTTGACTGTTTTGTGACCAAAGTCGAGTGCTACCCTTGCATTCTTGATTGTCAATATACTGCTGAGCACATTCGCTTGAACTCCAAACTTTCTCTATTCGGATAATTGACTGCGCAAGTGGCGCAGCCCAGTATTTAGGCCAATTTTCTTCCTTTCTGTTGTAGTGTTTGTGTAGAGGACTCCAAGAACTCCCTATGTACTGTGACAATCGTAGTGCAATCCACACTGTCCACAATGATGAACTCAAATATGCGTCAAGACATGAAGATACCAAGCAAAAGTGGCTCAGAGAACAGCGTGATCTTGGTACAATCAAGGTTTCCTACTGCAACATCACAAACATGATTGTAGATGCTTTATCGAAACTACTTGGCAGAACATCTTCCTCCAGTTGAGACCATTCCTAGGCGTAGGCAGCTACAAGGATTTCGCAGATCTCAGGTCACGAGGGGGTGTTGGATCAATTGACCTGACATCTAAGCTCAGGCTTTTCTCCCTCGGAGAATTTACTACGCCAGTGGCGCAGACTGGCATTTAAGCCGTTTTTCTTCCTTCACTGTGTAGATTCTCATTCTAACAGTAAAGACTTTCTATCGCAACTGGAGAATATCTAGAAGATCCTCATGGAACATTGACTCAGTCCACGTATCCGGAGAACCTCAGAGAACTTTCGGACAAGAACTCTATGGAACTTTGCCTTATATAATCTGGCTGCCCAATCAAGTAAACTTACCTTGACCAATCCAAGAAGCCTTGGTGAGCATGTCAGCTGTCATGTTGCCAGATTCCACTTTCTCAGCTCTGGTGGTCTTGTGGGTCATTACATGGTCTTTGATGAAGTGATGCCTTGTATCAATGTGCTTTGTGCGGTGAGGCAGAGTTGGATTGTTGGGAATGTCGATCGATCCTTTGTTGTCTTGATACACGATGGATGATCTTGCTTGATTCCAAGGTCTTCTAGAAAACTCCTGGGCCAAATCACTTCTTCAGATACTGCTGACATAGCCATGTATTCTGCCTCCGTTGTTGATAAAGCCACCGTTTGCTGCAGCTTGCTACACCAGATAATTGGAGAGCTTCCAAGGAAAACAACATATCCTGTTCTGGAGCGAGATTCGTCTGCGTCACCACCCCAATCAGCATCGGCAAACGCACTGAATTCTAGAGACGTCCCATCAATTCTAAGTCTGATGTCTTGTGTTCTGTTGAGATACTTGACAATTTGCAACACAGCGTCCCAGTGGTCAGGTCCAGAATTTGAAGCAAAACGACCCACTTGACTGACTGCAGTAGAAATGTCACGTATAGCGGTAATGGCAATGTAAATGAGTCTTCCAACAACGTTTTTGTATGGAATGTTCTCCATCATTTGGCGTTCTTTATCTGACTTTGGACATTAGTTGCTGGAGAGTGTATTCTTTGGATTCATTGGCACTTTTGCTGTCTCTTTCACATCAAAGTCCTCAACCAACTTGGAAATCTGTGTTCTGGTGAATGAAGAGAGGCCTTCGCTTATGATCTCTTTCAAAGTGCATGTTCAGCCAAAATGCTAGTGGTCCGTTGTCCTTGATGGCAAATTCGGAGTGAATGACTTGTTTCTGGTGAGACATGATTTTCCGTTGTGGAGCGATAAGCAACATATCATAGTTGAGGATTGTCAATATGCAGAATGACTCATTGAGGTCATGAGATCCTGTTAGACATGTTACTCCACGAACTCCAGTGCCTACGGAGATGACTTCCGAGGAATCCCGGGGAATGTTGGGAGTTTCACCCAAGAGCTAACCTATCAGATGTGCCACACAACCTTGGACCCACATTGTGGCAGAATGCACACCCAAGGCGACGCCTATAAAAGGGGTGACCATCTCTCAATAAATATCGACTATCACATCCAAGAGATCCTAATGTGCTACATGACACAGTGGCACAAGGTCTACGCCTCGTCTGTAGAAAAGGAAGCGCCTCTATGAGTAAAGTATCTCCTTTCTCTTTCACAGATTAAGAGTCTCAATTCTCCCATGCAACACCCAAGAATCGACGGCAAGCTACTCAATCAACTACCAGCTCGTTGGTACTGAAAACTGGTCAATTTGGTTTGCTACCATGGAGCTCTTTATGAAAAAGCTAGGTCTTATGACCTTGACTGAAACTATGGTTGACGGCAATCCAATTACTGAAATTGCATTTCCTGACCCTGACGGAGCGTTTCTGGCCATCATTTTGAATGTCTCGCCAGAAATCAAGGCCGCCATTGCTTGTCTTGGAACTGCCGAAGCCATGTGGAAGTACCTCATGCAGGAATTCCAAGGTGTGAACGTCAACAAGAAGCAATCCGGCATGCGCGCACTCGCCGCATTCAAGTGCAAGAAGGGGTCCATGAAAAAGGACATTCTTGAACTTGAAGCACTCATCTGAGAGACCACTGCTGCCAATGGCAGCGACACCATCAGCATCCAAGAGTTTGGGATGTACATGCTCATTTCCTCCTTGCCTGAACCGTATTCTGCCTTGCAAACGGTGTTGGACAACACGGCAGACCTCCAATTTGAACAAGCCAAGTCCCTCATCATTGGCAGAGAACAAGCCTTGAAGCAACGAGAAGAAAGCAACGATGAAGCTTTTACTTTGGCTACTGTTGAGCAGAAGAGCTTGTGTGACCATGGCCATGACAAACGCAAGTGTTGGATCTGCGACCCAAGCAAGCATCCAAAGCATCGCATTTGTGTTGACTGTGGTGGAAAGGGACACAAGTCAAACATGTCCCGCTACTGCAAGAAAAGACAGCAACACCGTGCTCACCCAACGCCAAGTCCTGCACGCCATGCTCTTGCCACCCAACAGCTTGACGAGCACATCTGGTCCAGTGCTGGCAGAGTCAATGTTGCCAAAAGACCCTACAGTGAGGTTGGAAGAACTGATGGTAGTCTGTGTGATGACAACCAACGGCGCAGCGCAAAGCTCGTCAAGAATGTTCTTGATTCAGGTTGTACTCATAGCATTGTTGCTAATAAAGACAACCTGACCAACCTAGTATCTGTGTCTGCGTTCATGACTGTCGCCAACGAAGGTGTTCTCGAATGCACACTCAAAGGCACCTGGAGATGTGGTCCCATTGATGTCCCCAATGTCTACTATTCTCCAGACATCAGCATCAATTTGCTCTCGATCTCCCAGCTATGTGATCTCGGCCATATTGTGCACTTCACAGGTGACCAGTGTGTTGTGAAAGACACCAAAACCAAGAAACCACTGCTGGTTGGCTATTGTAACGGTGGACTGTACGAGTTCCAACCGAAGACTGCACTCCAAGTATTCAGTGTGACATCCTCCAAGCTCACCACCCTGGCACATCTGAAAATGGGACATCTCAACATCCAGTCCCTGAAACTACTATCCAAGATCTCCACTGGCCTGCAGCTCGATGGTGTGCCAGAAGGAAACTGCGTTGCATGTTTGGAAGGAAAGTCACATCGCAAACACTTTGAGCCTTGAAACAAAATTGCATCCAGAAAAAGGGGAACTGATCCATGCTGATGTGTGTGAAGCAGGTGTAGTGTCGATCTACGGTGGGGACAAGTACTTTGTTTTGTTTGTTGATGACATGTCACGCTTCCACATTGTCTATCTTCTCCAAACAAAAGGGCAAGCTACCGACGCCTTCATCCATCTCGACAAACGAATCTGCAACACCACAAACAGACACATCACTACCATCAGAACTGACAATGGGAAGGAGTTCTGCAACAACCGCATGTCAGCGTACAATGCAAATCATGGAATCTTCCATCAAACCTCAACTCCTTACACCTCTCAGCACAACAGCAGAGCAGAGAGACCACTTAGAACCATTGTCGAGGGTGCGAACACTATGCTCCTCTCAGCGAACCTTCCTCCCAGCTATTGAGGCTACGCTGTCACCTGCAAAGTATGGCTTCTCAACGATCTCCCCATGCCAAGCTGTACAAGCAAACACCATACCAGAAGTGGACAGGTGATCTCCCAGATCTGTCAATGGTGCGTTTGTTTGGAGCTCGAGTGCTCGTACACACACAGAAGCATCTCTGGCCCAAGAGCACAACCATACATCTTTGTGGGATACTCAGAAACGTCAAAGGCTTATGTGTTGTTCGATCCTACCAAGAAGAAGGAACTGGTGTCTGCCGAGGTCTATTTTCCAGAAGAGCAAGACATGTCCCATGAGTTCAAAGGGAAACCAAGACTCCTGGACCAAGTTACATGGACAGACAGTCAGCAAGATATTTATCTGCCTGCCAACACACCTACTATGCCTACAGCACAAGAAAACAGGCAACAAGAGCCATCTGCCGTGCCTCCAAGGGGAGTCAGGCCACAAGAGCCATCTGCCGTGCCTCCAAGGGGAGTCAGGCCACAAGAGCCAAATGCACTGTCCCATGTGTCCACCAGTCCGTATGAGTATGAACATCCATCCTCTCTGACAAGTGAAGTGATCGAAGACTCTGAGGACGATCTGATTATGTACCATCTAGTATTGGCAATAATGACATCTGAAAACCCAAGTTATGAAATTGTTTTAGGTTTGAAGATTGTACATTTACTGTTTTCTTTCTGCCTTTTATAGGTATGCGGGATTCTTCGACATTCTCCGGCGTGCTTCGGAGAATCCTACGTTCAAGTTCCGTTCCATACGGATTGAGAGTCCCCATTCTGACAGAAACTTCTTCCCATGATTCTGCACTCACTGTTGCTCTCTGTCAAGGCAGAGGACTTCAATGAGGAGTGCTTGCAGGACTTGCGTGACTGCCATGCGCCGTGCCGTATTGTTGGAGAGGCTTACACATATGTCTCTACTCAATTCCACTCACTCTTAATCAACTCGTAATTTTGTGATCATGTGAACACAGCGCCATCTTGTGTCATGTTTGCCTCATTAAAACTTTACTGACTTCCATTACGTTATCAGCACTAGACTCTCTGAATCATGTCTAACGCCGAAGTATCCGCTACTATGTCTGCCTCTGCAACCGCTGTTGCTCCCCAGCCGCTTTCAAAGGACCTTCCAACAACTCTTATGTTGAACTCCTCCAATTGGAACCTCTGGCGCAGAAAAATCCTGTCCATTCTTGATGACGAAGGCCTATCCACCATTACTGTTGATCCAGCAACCAACAAGCAGTTGGTTGTGATTGTTAACAATCCCCGCTCCTGGAGAATCGTCTTCAACAGCATTAGCGAGGAGCTGATGCATGAGATTGATCTTCTAACCCAGGCGCAGGAAGTATGGGACTACTTTGAAAAGCAATACTCTGGTGCCAACTATGCACGCAAGTCCAAAGGCATCTCTTCCATTTGCTCCTTCAAGGTTGGTCCTGGCACTCTTCAATCCCAAATCAGTGTCCTGAAGTCCCTGGTGCACCAAACCTCCATCGCTAGTAACTCTCAGTCCATCTCTTACGATGAGCTTGCCGTCACCATGTTGCTCAACTCGCTCCCTGACAAGTTTGGCAACGCCAGATCGAGAATTCATCGCTCAGGCGAACTCACGTTGGCAAAAGTTGCTGATGTCTTGATTGATGAAGAGGACTTGCTCCTTGCCGCTGAAAAGCACACTCAAGGCTTCGATTTCGCTGCCGCTACCCATCCAAAGCCTGTCAAACAGCGTTCCTCGACTCAGAAAGGATCCACTCATCACTGCATTGGCAAGGCTTGCAAGCACTGCCTCATTGAATCCATCTGTGCTGACTGTCAAAAGAAAGGACATCGCACCAAGGGATCCTTCCGTTGTGAGCTCAATCCAGTCAAGACCAAGCAAGCGTATCTTGCATTTGCCACTCAGGACGAACAAGAAGACCTTGTCTTGGATGTGATAGTCGATATTTATTGAGAGATAGTCACCCCTTTTATAGGCGTCGCCTTGGGTGTGCATTCTGCCACAATGTGGGTCCAAGGTTATGTGGCATCATCTGATTGGTCAGCTGTTGGGTGAAACTCCCAACATTCCCCGGGATTCCTCGGAAGTCATCTCCGTAGGCACTGGAGTTCTTGGAGTAGCATGTCTAACAGCCCCTCTTACGACAAGACCGAGAGATTTCATCAATGTTCGCATGGTGGATCCTGGGACTCCTTTCGTGAAGATATCAGCGCATTGCATCTTCGTTGGCACATACGTAAATTGCATCTGTCCTTCAGCTACGTACTCGCGAATGACGTGGTAGGCCAGTTGGATGTGCTTAGTTCGTTTGTGATACTCTGGATTCTTTGTCAGGGCAATGGCAGCTTGGTTGTCACAGTACACAGTCACTGGTCCTTGTGGAAATCCTAGCTCAGTTAAGAATTGCTTCATCCAGATGACTTCGTTCGCGGCTGCAACAGCACTGTAGTATTCGGCTTCGGCAGAAGATTGTTCAGGCACCTTTCGTTTTCGCGTGCCAGAGTACCAAGAGACAGCAGTTCCGGCTAAGGTGCATACGTATCCAAGCCTTGATTGATAATGGTCGTCGTTCGCCCAGGCAGCATCACAATAAGTCTCCAAGGACAGATTCGCATCAGGACAGTACTTGATCTTCACGTCATCGTTGGCTCTGATGTAGCGCCAGATGTCTTTGACCATCTTCACATGTGTTGGCTTTGGTGCATCAAGATATCTGCTGACAACGGAAACAGCAGCAGTCAAGTCTGGTCTGGTGTTTGTCATGGCATACATCAAACTTCCAACTAGCTTTCGATAGGGGAAGGCATGGTCAACATCTTCCTCTTCAGCTGCGCGCAGCAGGGCATGAAAATTCTCGGCTAACGGACTAGAGCAGCCACCAGGTCCAATCAACTGGTCATACTCTTCAAGCTTCTTCCTAACATACTGGGTCTGGTCAAGGGTCATACTTCCATCTTCATTCTGCGTGAACCGGATCCCAAGGTAGTATTCAAGTGGTCCTCCCTGCGTGATTCCAAAATGGCTTCTAAGGTTCTGTCTGAATATCTCCATCTCAGGTCCTTTTCCAATGGTCAGAATGTCATCGACATAAACGGCAACAAAGATATCGCCACTGCTGGTCTTCTTTCGGTAAATGCAGGTGTCGCTCCTCATGGATAGGAATCCTTGAGTTCTGAGGTAGCCATCCATGACTGCGTTCCATTCTCTTGATGATTGCTTAAGTCCATAGAGAGTCTTTTTCAGTCTTGCCTTGTAGAGCTGTGGGTCCTGCTCTTCAAAGATCTCTGGCTGTTCCATCCATATCTCTTCCTTTAGGACTCCGTTCAGAAAGGCAGTTGGTACGTCGTCTTGGAATGCCCTGAGTCTTTTTGAGGCACAGATAGCCGCAAGGGTCCGGATGGATTTGCTGTTTGCAACAGGAGAAAACACCTCGTCATAGTCCAGGCCTTTCTTCTGTGAGAAACCTTTGGCTACTAGTCTTGCTTTGAATCTGGAAATATTTCCGTCCTTGTCATACTTGAGGGCAAACACCCACTTGCACTTCACTGGTTTCCTTGGAACAGACGGCTCAAATTTCATAATCTCATAGGTTCCGGCCTTTTGGATTGATTCCATCTCCTTTTTCATAGCTTCATACCACTTGGGCCAGTCAGGGCTTGCCTTGGCTTCTTCCACGCTCTTTGGCACATTTGCGTCATGGTGGTTCATCTCTTGGGCATAAGTCATCAGGGCATTCATTGGCAATCCAATTGTATGAGCAATTCCAGTCATCTTGCAATGCATTAACAATGGGTCTCGGTCCTCTTTGTTGTCATCTTGTCTTCTCTTATCATGGCAATCAATATCTTTTTCTGGAATCTCATCATCAAGTTCTTGGTCAATCTCATCAGTCAGGTCATCATAGATATCAGGATGAGGCAGCACCTCCATCTTGCATTCTTCTGGAAAGGTCACATTTCGGCTATGCAACACAATCAATTCATCTTCAGTCACCACTCGGTAACCCTTAAAGTGTTCAAAGGCATCATCATCACCATATCCAAGCAGCCGGCACTTCATAGTAGTGTCATCAAGTTTGCTTCGTTTCTCTGGAGGCACATAAGCATAACATACTTCACCAAAAATGCGCATACGACTCAAGTCAGGCTTGTTTCCATAAATCAGTTCATGAGGAGTCTTGTCGTGTCCTGCATGCACAGTTCGGTTGTAGATGTAGACGGCTGTTCTTTGAGCTTCAGAGTAGAATCTTCTTGGCAACTTGGAGTCTTTTAGCATAGCTCTCGCCATAGTTGTTATCGTCTGGTGGTTTCTTTCTTGTTGTCCTGGCACATGATGTTCATAGGCTTCACCAGTCTCCTTTACAATGCCATGCTCTTTCAGGTAGTTCATGAGTTCTCCCTTGAACTCATTTCCTTGGTCGGTTCTCAGTCTTTGGATTTTTTTCTTGGTCACTCCTTCCATTTTGGTCTTGAATACTTTGAAGCATTTTAGGGCAGAGTTGGCATCCTTGGTTTTCATAGTGAACATCATCATGTAGCCACTGAACTTGTCAGTGAACTTAAGGTTGTACTTGCTTCCGTCAATTCCTTCAGTGTCAAACGGTCCTTGGATATCAGCCTCAATCACTTGCAACATATCACTGGGCTGAGACCCAATCTTAGGGATGTTTTGTCTTCGTGTCTTGGTCAAGGTGCAGATTTCACAGTCTCCATCTTCTGGGGTTCCAGTCAGGCCGGTTGTTGCCGTCATCGTCTTCTTCAACATCTCAGTTCCAATATGACCAAGTTTTCGGTGCAATAGTATGGTATCCTTGGCCACGGATAGTGCGGTATCGATAGGCTCATCGTCAAACTTCAGAAGGCTGGTCTGTTCATCGTAGTGTCCTGTGGCTACTGTCTTCCCATCCTTCATCACTTTAAGCTTCTCGTCTTCAATCACTTGCTGGTATCCCATCTTCATAATCTGAATTCCGGAAATAAGATTCTTGGAAAGCTTGGGTACATAGGCGACTGGGATCTCAATCTGGCCAATGCGAATCTTGCCTGTGCCTTTGATCTTGAGTTTCTCCTTGCCAGCAGTCGAGAGCTGTCCATCACACGGCTGAAAATCCTTGGGTACAAACTTCACATAGCTGTTGGGAGTGCATCCAGAATCGTGGAACAAAGACACAGAGTAAGCTTGATCCGGTTTAGTCTTCTCAATAGACTGCTTGGGCTTGCGTTCTCGACCAGGTTGGTCTCCAAAAAAGCATCTGGCAGTGTTGTGCGTCTCGCTCAACTCGGGTCGGTGTTTCTTGCAGTAATCGCATTGCCATTTTCGATTCTTGACTCCAGCAACTTGATTCACGGCTGGTCGCTCCCACTTCTTGAGCACAGCATCAGGTGTGTTCTCGTAGAATTCGCGCAGATCATCGCGAACATCAAACCAGTCAGCCAAAGTCGGCTCCACGGGCATTTCTTTGAGGATTCTCCGAATCTCTTGCAGATAAAATGACGCATTCAGGTTCTTCAAGAAGAGTCTGATCCGGTCTCGCATTGGCTTCTTGCCACCCGCGGCTTCATAGAGTGTCCAGGCATCATCAAATCGGCGGATGTACTCGGAAATGTCCACCCCATCCATCTTGGTTGTATCCAGGTCTTGCTCTGCACGGATCAAATTCTTTGGTCTGTACTGGTGGTCCAGGTATGCAAGCAGTGTCATTGGATCATCTTGGTAATCCAATGGAATGGCTGGCAACAAGTCTTGGTCAATGTAGTTCCGAATCACAAGACATGAATTCATGGCATCAGGAAATTCCACTCCATCTGTTGTCAGGCCCAATCGAATCAAAATATCCATCAATTTTCGGCGCCATCCCAGGTACGCTACTTTTGGGGTCGACCTTGATAGATTCTTCATGTCTGGTAGACGGTCAGGCAGTTCAGTCGAAACGTTTTGAGAGGTACTGGTGGTAGATCTGGTTTGGGGCTTTCGCTGCACCGGTGCTGTTTCCTTCGTGTCACTAGACTTCATCGGAGAGTGAGACTCTTAATCTCTTGGATGTGATAGTCGATATTTATTGAGAGATAGTCACCCCTTTTATAGGCGTCGCCTTGGGTGTGCATTCTGCCACAATGTGGGTCCAAGGTTATGTGGCATCATCTGATTGGTCAGCTGTTGGGTGAAACTCCCAACATTCCCCGGGATTCCTCGGAAGTCATCTCCGTAGGCACTGGAGTTCTTGGAGTAGCATGTCTAACACCTTGTTCCATTTTCCAATCAATCTGTTGCTCTTGTTGCCACTACTGATCCAAGAGCTGTGAAGAGAAAGGAAGAGACTGATGAAATTGCTGTCAACAAGCGACAGAAACCTATCATGGCACTCTCTACTTACGAGGCTCCCAGTGGTCCAAACGACCTCAAGATAGCTGTGGACAGTGGTGCCAGTGTCACGCTTTTACAAAATAAAAGCGACCTCTCGAACTACAAGAGTTCCAAGACAGCAGTGGGTGTTGCGGACAATGATGCACAAAAGATGATCTGTGGAGGGGTGGGAACACTCCAACTGACTCCTCAGATTTGGATTCCAAACGCTTTACATTGCTCTAGTGCCTCTATGAATCTATTGTCCGTGTCTCAACTGACTGCGCAAGGTTTTCAGGTTACATTCACTCAAAAGCAATGTGTGATCTCCAAAGCAGACACAAAGCAAGCTCTGTTGACAGCTCCAAATGAGAATGGGCTTTATGTACTGAGTCGTCCACGCCATATGTCTCTAGCACTTGCTGCCAACGCTTCCAAGACCAGTATCGATCTTCTCCATCAGAGAATGGCTCATATCAACGTTGGAGACTTGCGAAGACTTCCACAGATGGTGGATGGTCTTGCACTTGATCAGCAGGCCAGCACAAAAACATGTGAGAGCTGCGTCGTGACCAAATCACACAGGCAGCCATTTCCAGCTTCTTCTCACCGCGCCAAGACTTTCGGTGAGCTGACACATGCAGATATCTGTTACGTGGGTGTTGAAACTGTGAATGGCAACCACACTATGTTTCTGCTGTTGCTTGATGACTGCAGTCGCTATACATCCATCTACTTGCTGCGTTCTAAGGCTGACACTGCAGATGCCTTCAAACACTACGACAAGCGAGTGAAGAATGTCACTGGTCGTCACTGTCACACGCTACGATCAGACAATGGCACTGAATTCTTCAACAACAGCATGTCTTCGTACTGTCTTGAGACTGGCATCATCCAGCAGTCGTCTACTCCCTACACTCCACAGCAGAACGGTCGGGCAGAAAGACTGAATCGCACAATTGTTGAAGGAACAGCAGCCATGCTCCATGCCGCACATATGCCGACATCCTTCTGGGGATATGCCGCCCTTGCCTTTGTCTACTGTAAGAATCGCGCACCGCACAAGGCACTTGGAAACAAAACCCCATATGAGTTGCGACACAAGACCAAACCAAGCATCCAGCACATCAGGGTCTTTGGTTGTGTCGCCTACATGCACATTCAGAAAGAGAAGCGAAGAGATATGTCCAAAGTTGATCCAAAGAGTGTCAAGCTGGTATTCGTTGGCTATTCTGACACAACAAAAGGATGGAGGCTTGTGGACGTTGACTCCAGTCTGGAGCATGTCTCTAGAGATGTTTGGTTTGACGAGGAAAGAATGTTCTTCACCACGTCATCTACAACAAACAAATCTTTGCACCCTACCAGACCGCTCCCGTCTATTGAGCCTGCAATCAGATCAAAAGATGCAGAGGTGCCTCTTGCTCAGGATGAAGGGGTGAATGTGGAGCCTCCGTCGCAAGATATCACTCTGGAAGATGATACTCTTTCAGTCTCAAGCGAAGAAAGCATTGATCCTATTGTTGCTACTGTCCAGTCAGACTTTCTCACCCCGGAATGTTCAGATCACAAGCATCTGACAGTTCTGATGTCTCAAGCACTCAGAGTTTCACAGGAGATCAAAGAAGACATGCCTACACTCGCTCAAGCAATGTCTGGACCCTACAGAGAACAGTATCAGCAGGCAATCGACAAAGAGTACGCTTCTCTGCAAAAGAATGGTGTCTTCTCCGAACCATGCGATCTCCCACCGGGCTTTCGACCATTGGACACAAAACTGGTCCTCAAGAGGAAGGAATCAGAGTTTCCTGGACAAGAGCGAAGATTCAAAGCCAGATTGTGCGCCAAGGGATTCAGGCAGATCGATGGTATCGACTTCTTCGAGACATTCTCACCTACACCATCAGTTGACTCCTTCAGACTCTTCCTCACACTCATGGCCAACATGGATTACGAACTTGACGCCATCGATGTCGTAACAGCATTTCTTCTCGCACCACTGAACGAGGAAATCTACATCACCATCCCTGATGGCTATCCTGGAGCGTCAGAACTCCAACACAAGGTACTTCGATTGCAAAAGGCTCTCTATGGCTTAAAGCAAGCCCCAATGGAGTGGAACAACACTTTGCATGCACATCTTGAATCACTTGGCTTCCAGAGACTCAAGTCAGACGCCTGTCTTTACGTTGGTCGCTACAGGGGTGTCATTTGCTATCTACTTGTCTATGTGGATGATATTCTGATTGGAACACCTGAGCGACACATCATGCAACATCTCAAGAAGGAAATCAAGCGCGAGTTCCCCATAGAGGATAAGGGACCTGTGACATTTTTCCTGAACATCCATATTCGTCGTGACAGGAACAAGCGACTCATTGCCCTGCATCAAGGAGCCAAGATCGACCAGATTCTCTCAGATCCACGACTCACAGCTGCAGAGCAGAAACTTATATCACGAGTCAGCACAGTGCCTCTACCAGCCAAGTCTCAGCTGTCGAAGACTAGTTGTCCTGACAACCAGCAAGATGAGCGATGGTTTGATCCCACTCAGTTCAAAAGCTTTGTTGGAATGCTTTTGTACATTGCAGTCACTGCCAGACCCGATCTCGCCACATCAGTCAGCTCTGTCGCACGATATGCCCAGTCGCCAGGTCGAGATCATTGGAGAGCAGTTCTGAACATTCTTCGTTATCTGCAAGGAACCAGAAGGTTTGAATTACATCTAGGAGGGCATCGAAAGTATCCTACAATCGAAGCATTTGCAGACGCTGATTGGGGTGCCGACAAAGACACTAGACGATCACGCACAGGCTTTGCTATTTTTGTTAACGACTCACCAATCGTCTGGAGTTCCAAAATGCAGCAGACAGTCGCCATCTCCACGACTGTAGCAGAGTACCTGGCACTTTCCACCTGCCTCAAGCACACACTTTGGTTGCGCAACCTACTGCAAGAGCTGGGCTTCGAACAGCGTCAACCATCCATCATGTACCAGGACAACAACAGTACTATCGATGTTGCAAGCAGTCACAAGTCATTCCCATCCATGAAGCATATTGACATCAAACACTACTTCATCAGGGAACATGTCATCGACATCAAAGACATTGTTTTGACACGGCAACCAACAACGACAATGATCGCAGATATTCTGACCAAACAATTGGCTTCTCCACAGTTCAGCAAACACCGAGAAAAGCTTAAAGTCCTCCAAGGCTAAGCATCTAATCCAGCAATCCTTTCCAAGGTTTTTAGAATTTTTTTTCCTTGGTTTTACTGGTGCTGGAGATGAGATGTCACATCTGTACGCCTAGGGGTGTGTTGGAGAGGCTTACACATATGTCTCTACTCAATTCCACTCACTCTTAATCAACTCGTAATTTTGTGATCATGTGAACACAGCGCCATCTTGTGTCATGTTTGCCTCATTAAAACTTTACTGACTTCCATTACGTATCACATGCAGTGAATACTCTGACGTGCCTCCTAACAATCCATTTGGCCAGAGAAGATGTGTCGATCAAGCATGCTACCCGCCACCAATCTCTCCTGGTCTGCACTGTCTCGTCGCGCCTCAACTGCAGAACTGCCTTCTCGCCATTGATGGAGTGAACTTGGGCGTCTGCGCTCTCAGTTACTTTCCCCCTCCTTATGCCATCATAGACGCTCCTCTCCTGATGGCATTTTGGGGTGGCAGCTGTTTTCTGTTCATGGTCGTAGACATTTTCGCAGTCCAGGCTTGTCTTGCTAGCTTTTGCATCCAGCCAGCAGACACTCCATCTCTGCCGCCATTACTGCCGCTACCGAATCCTGATCCTGTTCCAACTGGACCACCAAAACCAACGAAGCCACAACGTAATCCAGATGGATCATGCTTTTTTGTCGTCGCAAATGCCACGTTTGGCACCTGCCAAGCTATTGGAGCTCCATGGGGAATCACTCCTCGAGAACTGAACGATTGGAACAAGAACACTTGGAAATGGCCAACTTGTGAGGGACCTCTCCCAATTCAAGCCAGCGCTAAGATCTGTGTCTCTGATGGCACAGCTCCACCTCCTGATGTCGATCCTAATGCGGAATGTGGACTAACTTCTGCCGCGCAAGCCAAGTGTCCGCTCAATGCATGCTGCTCCAAGTTTGGCTACTGCGGCACATCTGCTGACTTTTGCACTGTCGTATCAGGTGCTCCAGGACTTGGCTGCCAGTCAAACTGCGGGACGGATCCACCGACACCAGTGTGTGATGCAAGTGTCATGTCTGTGAAGGTGGGCTTCTATGAAAGCTGGGCATCCTCTAGACCAGCAGGCTGTCCATCCGTCTCGCCATCCATGCTCAATGCACAGGAATATACGCATTTACATTTTGCCTTTGCTTACATCAGCAACGGTCAACTTGCCATCCACCCAGAAGATGTACCAAAGCTCCAGGAGTTTGCTCAGATCAAGCAGCGCAGTCCTTCCACAAAACTCATTATCTCTGTCGGTGGCTGGGCATTCAACGATCCACCAAACCAGTATCTGTTTAGCAACACCATGCGCTCTGTTTCTTCTAGATCTGCTTTCATTGACTCAGTGATGAGTCTGCTGCAGTCCTACAACCTGGATGGACTGGACATGGACTGGGAGTATCCAACTGCCCCAGACAGAGGTGGCTCTCCAGATGACATTGACAACTACCTAGCACTGGTGTCTCAGCTCAGAGCCAGATTTGGATTCACGTACTCACTCTCTATTGCTGCACCTGCCTCGTTCTGGTATCTCAAAGGCTTTGACATTGGCAACATGGCATCCTTCTTGGACTACATTGTCTACATGACGTACGATCTGCATGGCAACTGGGACTGGGCAAACAAATGGGTCGGGCCGGCTTTGAACACACACAACAACTGGAAAGAAGTCCAGCAGACTGTCAATCTTATTCAAAAGGCAGGCGTGCCCAGCAACAAGCTGCTGCTAGGTCTTGGCTACTATGGCAGATCGTTCAAGCTGGCAGATCCATCGTGCACACAGCTGCTGGCATGCAAGTATCAGAATCCAGGAAGATATGATCCAAGCACGCAGCAGTATGAAAATGCAGCCAGGCCTGGTGCATGCACTCAAGTTGGCGGGATTCTAGCCTCGTTTGAGATTGACAGGATCATCAAGGACCAGAATCTGGTATATCATCTGACAAAAGACCCCAGTGTACAACAGCGATGCGATTTCACAGACTCTTGTGCTGAACAATGGTCAGGACTTTGTGGGCTATGACGATGCCTTTACAATCGGCATCAAGACGCAGAAGGCAAGAGAGATGTGCTTCAAAGGAGTTGCCTTTTGGGCGGCAGACATGAGTCCCGAGTACCAGATTCTAGATCCACCGACTCCGACTACTTCTACATCTCCAGTGCCAACTGATGACCCAGAGTTCTCAAACGATGAAGAAGAAGGGACAGCTAACATGCCATCATGTGACGTGCCATCCAAGAAGAGAACACTCCAGAACAGTCCTACATGCCCTTACACTCGTGGATCTGGCGATCTGCAGCAAGCATTTCAGTACGGCTCTCTTGCAGGAGCTCATGCCATCAACATTGCAAACGCGCAGATGGCAGCCCTGATCGCGCAGTGTGAGCAAGCAATCCCTCCAAATCTGCTGTTTGGCATCGGTAGTCTGTCTAACAGCAGCAGTGAATCCATACGACATTGGCACAGGAGCATTTCCTATAGACGAATCCATCAAAGAAGGTACTGTTATCTCGCAGAATGTTGTTGAAGCATGCGAAAAGAGTCTGAGTGTAGCTCTTACTGTAGCAGGCTTCGCAGTTGGTAACTGGCGCATAGTGCTTCGCAATCTAGGGGTCACGTATCCAAAAAACAACATGGGGTTGTGACATTGTCACTAACCCTTCGTTAACCAAGCTGATGATTGAAGTGAATGGACTGAATGTGGCCACTCCAGGTTCAAATCCAAGTATTTCCTCTCTCAAAAAGAATGCCAACCACCAGCTTTTGGAATATCCTGTCTTGACTACATTTGGATCACCATTTGTTAACAGTGCAGGACCGCCGGGCATGTTCAGAGTCGTTTTGGGTTTGGATGTCTTGTATGGACCAGGCGCAATACCACCTATCACAATCGGCAGCATCTACTATCGTGGTGTTGTTGCTCATCCTTCATCCACGCTGCCAAATCTTGTTCATCAGCTGGGTAAAGGGAAAAATGCACATATCTGGCCAAGATTGAACAGGAACTTTGAAGAGCATGACACGCTCAGCGCTCCTCTCATCACCACAGCGTTCTCTGGATCCCGACAACCTGCATTTGACACCGGAGCATACACATTCCAACGAGTTGCGGATTGCTCTTTACTTGCTACCACAGATCTACCATTGTTCTATTACGTCAAGGACTCGGAAGACTTCATCGAGGGTGCCTTCCTGGTTGGATCCTGTAAGGCAGCACTTGCACGATTGCTCTCAGCGCCGTATCGTGTAGCTCTCACAAGTGGATATCCAATGAGAAATAGCCAGATTGTGCAAAAGGGATTAATTGGTGCATTGTCAAGCACTGATGCGACCATCTTTGAATTTCCAGTCTCGCAGGTTCCATATGCCGGTGGTGTGACGCCAATCTGGAGAATGCTGTTTGAGGTAGAGATCTCTCCTGGCGTCGATGACTTCTCCGGTACTTTGCGACTCAAAGCTCAGGTTAGAGGCATCTTGACCCATCCACCTGATGATGTCCCTCGAATCCGTGCAGCTATCAATGCAAACGATTATCCTAACGCTCATTTGTGGCCAAGTTTCTTGATGGCCACAAAGGACGAGATTGCGACCATCGGAATGAGAGACTGCAGCTGTCCAGACACAGATTCCAACTGTCCGTACACACTCGGCTTTGGAGGCAGACGCCAATCTGCATTCGTATCTGGCTTTGATGTCTCTACATCATGCGACTATATTCTCAACGATAAGATGGTCTTCTTGGTCGAGAACTCTGTGTCTCAAGTTTTGGCCTCTGATGTCATCCGTGCTTGCAACGCACTTAAGAATGCAGTTCGTGGCAAGAATTTCATAGATCTGAGTCAGTCAGACTCTTATCCACAGCAAAACATCTATCTCGCAAGCAAAGGCAGAAATCTCATCCAGACGACTGCAAACTCGTACTTTTTCGCGTTTCCAGTCATAGCTGGTGCTCAGTGGAGTCCTGGTATGCCAACGGGCGACTTTTTCATCATCTTTGAGCTTGGATTCTCTGGCAGTCCTTTCATCTCAACATCGGTGGTGAAGACGATGCAGTATCGTGGAGTTTTGGCAAACCGCCATTGGACAGGGAAGACATTGCAATGGAACTTGGATCCGATGGTTTTATGTGGCCATTCACTACGATTGCCTGAGATGATTGCAGTGCCAATGTACCAGCTGCCAGCAGCTGCACTCAGACCACCACCACGCTTCCAACAGAGACATTGAAACCAGACATGCCAGTGATTCCTCCAGGGACTGTTGTTGTAGCACCATCTTTGGTTGGCTTAGGATGGGATGGCATTTATCGCATCTTGAACATTTTTGGCAATCTGTTCTGGAAAGGTTTCGATAACCGATACACAGAAGGCAGCCAGCCATCAACGCCAGCAGTTGGCCCAGCATCGATCACAGCCACAACGACTTTCGCTGTCTGGATTCCTCCATCAACAGTCACCAGCTCTGGCACAATCTCTGTCATCCCTGGAACGCTTATTCTGATCATCTCTCCCAACAACATTCACCCAGGTAGGCATGCCATCCACAGCCACGCTCACGTCCATAACAAGCGCCGCATCGTCTACTGCTGGCAATCCACAGATCACATTCCCGATCAGCTCTACAGCTGCTCCGTCTCCAACACTGAACGTAGATCCAAACGGCACTTGTGGAGCAACATCTGCCAAGAAGTTTATCTGTGGCTCTGGCATGTGCTGCAGCCAGTATGGATACTGTGGCTCAACCGCTGATCACTGCGCTAAACGTTGCCAATATGGATTCGGTCAGTCTTACAACGTTAGTCCAGATGGTTCATGTGGTGCGTCCTCATCTGGGCACTACATGTGCAACAACAGCTGCTGCAGTCAGGTTCTTTCATTTACTCTAGTATAGCTACTGCGGCACTACAGATGACTTTTGTCTCGCTAAAAACAAGTGCCAATCGCAATTCGGCATCTGCCGATAAAAAGCTTGCATTATCAGTGTCTCTTTGTGTGCATCAAGCAGTTAGTGGCTGTATGCCCACTCGATCATTTCTTGTTGATACTCGGGATTTGTTCTAGCGCCATGCTCGATCAAGAACCGGCATACTTCTGGCTGATTCAGCTCCCATGCATACGATACGACATCTCCTACAGATTCCTCATAGTCCATCGATCTCAAGTCCACAGTGCGCCAATTATCTGGAATTCCCCAAGCTTTCACGAGTCTCTTGAGCAGATCAAAGGCTCTTGGTATGCCATCAATGTGGTCTATCAGGCATTGTCCATAAATAGTGTAGCCATGATAACTTTGCATGTCGATGTCTGTCTCCTTTGCATCTGGAATCCTCTGATCGAGATACATATGTGCCAGCTCTATGGCAGAAAGGGTCACCAAAGTGGCAAACCTGACCTTCAGCACTTCCTTTGGTGTGGTTGTGAATTGTGAAGTGATTTTGTGATACAGCTGGTTGTGCATGAACTCCTCACTTAGCAAAGAAGGTGTCTGGCTGCCAAATTTGAATCGGTCTAGTCGATCGAGCGTTTCCTGCAACTCCTCTCCCGACAGCTGCTTTGTACTTGCTACTCTGTTCACCAGCCTGCATGTCCTCCTGAGTCTCAGAAAGTCTCTGACTGATAGGAACCCTCCAATATAAGCAATGAGCTCTGGTGGCAGCAGAAACGCGGCCATGGAAAGAGTGGCGATTGATTGGAAATAGTCGTCGCTTGAAAATAAGCATTTCATGATGTTCATCTGCATTAAGACTGTCATGAGTACGGGCAAATTTAAGAACGAGCAAACTGCACTTGGACTGTCACTTCAGAATGCAGAACATGATCTCTTGGAAGATGGCCAAGTGGAAGGGCGACACAGAACCAAGAGAGCGCAAAGTCAAGGTACACTGCGTGCTGCACTGTCCCAACAGTGAATGTCATGGCATGACAGTGAACAGACATGAATGCTGTGCGAAACATGCTCCAATTGCTGCTAGATCAATGCCGCGGACTAGAGCGACACATCTGCTTCAGAAGAGGCACACCAGTGACAGACCACGCACACAGACAATGCAGAGCTATACCCGAAAGGGCTGGGGCTCTGTTGCCCTATAGTGGGTATATTGTGTTGCATTTGAAATTGGGTGCCAACTCCCTAAAGGAAGGCTGTCATTTATTTTGAAAACTAATAATCCAAAGAATAATCCTTTTGGTGTAGCATCTCACGTTAACACTAAAGACTTTATTACCATGTCTAATTTCCTTGACAAGATGGTTCAATTCCTAACGTACAAGATGAAGAAAGCATAAAATGCAACAATCGGAATTCCACTCATGGGTAAGTCGTTTGGGTTTGCCCACTCTATTGGGTTGGGTGTGAATCATGCCGCCTACCCAGCCGTACACATGGGCGACATCCTGAATCTGCAATGTGTCGACGGAAATGGTGCGATCGATTTGTGTTCGGACATTGCGCATTCGCTCCACCATCTGCCATGCATGATTCCTTGCCTTGCGTGTGACGCTGTCTGGGTTGTCGCGTGTTGTGCGGCATGTTGCTCGCCAGATGCCTGGCACATCTTGCTGCGTCCCACCGTCCTGGAATGACGACGGTAAGTGAGTCTTGCTGGCATCCCCACACAGTCAGCTGTCTGCCATTGTGTTCCGATTGCGATCTGGCAACTGGGGGTCAAGATCAGTATCTGATATCTGCCAAATGGCCTTCCAGCACTGTTGCATATTCATTATCGTTCAGTTTAAAAATCTTGTGTCCACAAGTTAATGGCTTTTCGACGCCAGCTGAATGAATGGCAATGGCAAAAAGTTTTACTCGCAAGTGATTTGACCAGTGTCATGAAACTGGGACACCGTTAGCATTCTTCCTTCTGACTCTTCCATCTGGCCAGATTACTTCTTGGCTTCCATCTTCAAAGACGCGTTTGAGCAAGCCATCTGGGTATGTCTTGGTTCTGATGCCGTGGTCGTGTACTTCAACGGTGCCATCAGGATAGGTGATCGTTCTCTTTCCTTGCTGTACTCTCTTCACCATGCCATCTGGGAATGTGATTTGCTCCTACTATCACAAAGAATACACTCTGATCAGGGAAGATGATCTTGACTGTCTTATCAACAAACAGAATTTCCTGTGTTCCATCTTGATAGCGTCTCTCGACCTGACCATTACTGAATTCCAAAAGTTGCTCACCGTTTGGGTAGGTGAGATGTCTGATTTTTGGCTCGCTGTACCAATATTCAACAGTTCCATCTGTAGATACCTTGGATGAAATCAAATACCGTCTTGCTGTCTCCATTAGTGAAAAAGTAGACTTCCAAACTGCTGGCATGGACGCATTTTGTAGTGCCATTGACCAAGCGAACCAGTTTTGTGCCGTCAGGATAGATGCGTTCTCGTTTGCCATCTGCATGTTTGAGTTCCTGTTTTTAGCTGAGATACATCCAGGTAGGGTTGCAGATCGAGTTGCTGCTGGATCTTGTCTAGATCGTTCTTGGCATGGTCCTGGTATCCAGATTTGTAAGATTCCATGGATGTGTTTGGATTTGGCAATGTTACTTCCTGAGTTTTGAGCATTGTAGATTCTCTGACTTCTCTCAGTGGTGGTTTCTTCAAAATTGGCTTCTCAGCCGCATGTCTTTCCACAAAGCGAGCTCGTTCTTTTTCTAGTGTCTTGATTTCATCTTGCAATTCTCTGTTTTTGGTTTCGAGATCTTGAATCTTCTTTCTCAGTCTCTCTTGAGTCGACTGCATTCTAGTCTCCTTTGATTTGAATCCTTCTGCTTGTTCTCTCAGTTGTGCACGCAACAACTCCATTTCTTGTCGTTCTCTGGTGTGAATGGTGATGCCTTTTGCTAGGAATGATGTCTTGTGCCTTTCGCTGCTTCTCCCACAGCTGTCGTTCTCTCTTGAGACTTTTGACGTTTTCGAGATGTAATTGTTGAATCCTATCCATCTCTGCCTTTTTGTAAGACTCAAACTCTTCTTGTTCTTTCTTCAATCGCTTGTGCTGTCTATCCTTGTCTTCGTTCTCCTTTTTGAGTTTCTGGTTTGAGATCTTGAGTCGAGAGATTTCCTGCTCTAGCTTCTGATATGAGTACTCGTACTTGAATCTCTTGATGAGAGTCATCTTCTTGCCTGTCGTTGAGTTCTTGCAGCCTCTTGATCTGGCTTGGAAAGTACTTGTTCAGAATCTTGGACTGAACTGGTTCGTGGTCACTCAGAGACATGACAGAGTCCTCCATCAGGTCCTGCATAGTGATTGGCTGATTGTCTTCACTTGCAACCATGTTCTCCAGCTGTTCGAATTCGTCCAGCTTTTCCAGTTCATCCATTGTGATTTTGGCCCACAGCTTGCGGTTCACAAGCTTACTTGGAGTCAACACTTGGTCCTCCACCTGTTCTAGGCTGCTTTCAGACTGTTATCAACGAGATCACCGTCAACATTTGCGCAAACTTCTCAATGATGCTCAATACAAAGGGTGCCATCATTTCTGAGAATGATGATGTAGACACCAATGACATTTACTTACCAAACCAGTCTGAGCATGTCACACAGATTGCAGTTGACATTGGCGGCAGTCTCGCCAAAGTTGTTTGGTTCTCAAAGTCCCCAGAGGGCGGTCGTCTCAATTTTGTCAAGTTTGAGACTGTCAAGATCGATGAATGCATTGAGTTTGTGGGATCCCTCTTGAAGCAACGAAGCACGATGATGATTAGAGGCACTGGAGGTGGTAGCCACAAATACCATGGTGCATGTGATCATTCTAGATCTGTTTGAGCAGCGACTGGGAGTGCGGATTCAGCAAGAGGACGAAATGGAATGTTTGATTACTGGCCTCAACTTTTTGGTGCGTCAGATTGCATACGAAGTCTTCACTTATGATGAGCGTAGACCAGATCCAATGGAGTTTGAAGACGCTTCTAGATCAATGTTTCCGTACATGCTCGTGAATATCGGATCTGGAGTCAGCATCATCAAAGTCACGAGCGAGGAGACGTATGAACGCATTTCTGGAACATCTTTTGGTGGAGGTACACTGTGGGGTCTTCTTTCTCTTCTGACTGATGCCAAAGACTATGATGAGATGCTTGAGCTCTCAAAGCTTGGAGATAACAAGAACGTTGATATGCTTGTGGGAGACATTTATGGTGGAGCTTATGACAAGATTGGTCTCAAATCGACGACAATCGCTAGTTCTTTTGGCAAAGTTTTCAAAACGCCGGCTGCGGAACGAAAGAGCAAGTTCAAGCCAGAAGACATGGCAGTCTCTCTGCTGTACTTGGTCAGCAACACTATTGGTCAGATTGCTTACTTGAATGCCCAGGCACATGGAATTCAACGCATCTATTTCAGCGGTTTCTTCATCCGTGGACACCCAGTCACCATGAATGCCTTGTCTTACGCCATCTCTTTCTGGTCCAAGGGAAAGATCAAGGCCTTGTTCCTGAGACACGAAGGCTATCTTGGTGCAGTAGGTGCGTTTTTGAGAGATCCACCAGAAGCTGTTCGTGCCAACTCTTTCAAAGAGAACTTTTCTCACACCCAAAAGATCTCTCTGCACTCTCTGGGTGCTGTCGGTGCTTTGGATTCGTCACAGACTGACTTGACCGTGTTCCCTTTGTTGAAGGATCCAGAACAGTACAAATGCGATACCAGCGATCTCAAGGATCCACAGCTTCAAAACTATTGGATTGATTTGTTGGACATGAATCTGCAGCATCTTGTGGATCTGGCATTGAAGCATCAGGGCGGTGTGAGCTCAGAGGAACTTGCCAAACGAGCAGATCGATTTGCAAGCATGTACCGTGCCCATCTTAAGCGTCTTAGAAAGGAACCAAACTGCTATGGACTCTTGACAGTGAGAGGACTGTTGAATTTGAGAGAACAATGCCTGAGAGAGATGGGATTCACGGACATCTTCCATCAAGTCAAACTCAGTGAAAACAAGGCAGCACTCATGGGATTCCCTAAGTTCTTGCAAAAGATTGACTCTTTGAAGGGACATGTGCAATTGGAGACGCTTTTGGACAACATCTTGGCTGGCAATATGTACGATTGGTATCACTCATGACAACAGGGGCTCACAAGCGATGCAAAAGATGCTCGAGAGTGGTGATTTCAATTTTGCACTCGCCAAGGTCTTGAATCTTATGATAGGAGAAAGTAGGCAGACCAGCACAGTTCAATCATGTAGAAAAGCTCAAGAAGCGTCTGGTTGACGGCAAGCCTTACAAGAAGGCAATCATCTTCGTCGACAACTCTGGCTCAGATCTTGTGTTTGGTATTCTTCCATTTGTGAGATTTTTGTTGCTAGCTGGCACAGAAGTGATTCTGGCAGCCAATACGTATCCATCTGTGAACGACATCACGGTATCCTGATTGACAACAGGCTGTTGAGCTTGAACCATTGTTGAAGAGTGCTGCGCAGTTTGATCATGTGCTTTCTGATGGATTGGACCACCAAAAGTTGCATGTCGTTGCGACTGGTAGTGGATCGCCTTGTCTGGATCTGAGACAAGTCAGTGAAGAACTTGCCATGGTTGCCAAAGACGCTGATCTAGTCGTGATTGAAGGCATGGGCAGAGCCATTCATACAAACTTTTTTGCACGATTTGTGACAGATGTGATCAAGATTGGTGTCTTCAAAAATCCACAGATTGCAAAAGAGCTCGGTGCTCAAATGTTTGATGGAGTTGTCTTGTTTGAATGAATCAAGTTGTTGCATCTGAAATTTCTTGTGTTTTCAGGAATCGGACTGGAAGATACAGATGCTGACAAATCCGAAGCACCAGCAAATGATTGTGGAATATCCCGTGGATTGCCGAACAGCGACGGCCTCCACGATGGCTCGGAGGAATCCACGATGTGGCGCAGGATTGTGACTCACCGGCCAGATAAAATCTCTTTCTTCCCCTCAAAGAACATGTCAACAGATCTTGAGAGACAAGCCAGATCAGAAAGATTGGCCATTTATGAGGACAAGCACAACTGGGTGTTGATGCAAGGTGCCAAAGCCGGTATCATCTTCGGAATTGGTGGTCTTATTGGCTCCCTAGCCGCACAACGCTACTGGAAGCTGTATCAGCGTCAGTCTCTTCCATTCAAGGTCTTTATCGGCCTTTCATTCCCAACGGGTGCATTCTTTACCCAGACAGACAGAGCTGCCATGTATGCAGACAGAGTGCATGCAGCGCAGTTTTCGATTACAAAAGAAGATGAAGTGGATAACGCCAACAGAGTCGATACCAGGGTTCCTCAGACAACGACAGAATGGCTCTTGAAAAACAAGTACACCGTTCTTGGATACACTTGGTTGTCTGCCATGGGTGTGAGCATGGTCTACAACTTCTCGAGAAAGGACATTTCAATGTCATACAAAATCATCAACTCGCGTATGATCGCACAAACTCTGGCTTTTGCTGGTATGGCTTCTCTTGCTGTGCTTGCTGCCTCTGCTACTGAAGAACCAGAGGAGAAGCGTGATTTGCACTTTGAACGTGTCATCAGCCAAAAAGCTAATTAAACCTCCTTTATGCCAACTTTCGATGCTTCACTGGCAATCTACTCTTTCTGGGTGTTTCTGCAGTGAAATCTGACGTGACAAGACCACCGACTTGGGATCTGTACTCTTGCAGCAGCGATTCGTGGTCCTTTGTTCTCTCCCATGACTCTGGGTAAACAATCTCTCGTTTTCTTGGCGTCTTGCCTGTTGGTGCATCTTTCTGGAGTGTCTGGGCCTCGACAAACTCCAAACCAGAGGCAATCAAGTGTTCTGCCTGCTTGAGGTGAACTTCAGACTGGTGGTGCTCTTGTATCATCTATCATCAACCAAAATACCTGTTTCTTGGATGCTTGCCTCTCATCAGTGGTAGATGCTGCCAAAGATGCAAATGCCTGTGCTCCTTCAGTCATTGCTGCAGTCTGTTTCTCTCTCATGGCTTCCAACTGGGAGTGGATGGTGTCGATGCCATTTTTGGACAAGCTAGAATGCTTTTGGTTCCATTCAGAAGCCAACGATTTTTCCTGTTCGATGGCAGTTTCGAGATTATAACAGTAAGATCCTGCCTGTGCATTCATCTTGACGCTTTCAGACTTGATACTATCGATTCTGTCGTGTAAGGTCTATCGTCAACCAAACTACTGTGTGTGAATGAGCAAGCTCTTGTTGCATCTGCGACACCATTTCTTGTGCTTCATCTGAAAGTCTCTGACGCTCTGTTTCCATGACATTGGAGTGCACAGCACCAGCATCCAAAACTTGTAGGATGCTTGCTTCTTGCTTGTTCAAGTCATTCATGGTCGCTTCTTGAGATGCTTGAGAGCGCTGTGCTACATCAGATGCAAATCCAGACAACAAGTGCTGGACTTGATCCAAGACTTTTTGCTTCTCTTGTTCAATCTCAGACATGTCCCTGGCAGCCCTTTCCACTTGTGCCATTTTTGCTTGCTGCAACTCTCGAATGTGCTCTTGCAAATGAGCGACAGTCGTTTCGTGTTGCTGTCGTTCTTTTTGCATCATATTAGTCAGCTGCTCCATGATCCCATGTCTGAACATATCCAAAGCACTTTTGGTGTCTTTCAATACTTTTTGGTTTAGAACGGTCATTTCTTGGAAAGCCATCTGTGATCTGGACTCGAACTCTTGCAAGACGTTTTTGATCTGATTCACTTGCTCAGTCTTTTTTTGAGAGATTTGACTGAGCTCTTGATTCAAATGTTCAACAGACGTTTGCTGCTCTTCAAACATGCGTCGAGATGCTTGCTGATTGTCATTAATTTGGTCCTTGAACTCTAGTGCATTGGCTTCCAATGTCTTTTGATGCTCATAAAAGATCTATGATGAGATTGGAAACTTTTTGGTTTGATTGCTCTTGTTGATCGAGTTCAAGAATCGTTTGATCCAAGAACTGCTTCTGTCCATCTTTGAGTATCTGAACGCATTCTTGAATCTGTTCCAATTGGTTGAGTACATGATTCTGAAACTCTTGGAACAGATTCTGATTCTCAATTTCGATGGATATCTTTCTGTCTAGCTTTTCGTGCAATCCAGACAGATCCTTGACACTAGATTTGATGGTAGACACCAAACCAGTTGCCAATTCATCCAATTGCTCTTCAGTTTTGATGTGAGACATGGTCAAGAACTCTTGTTCGTCCAAACGTGCTCGTAAATTCTCTGTTTCCGCCATCATCTGTCGCAATTCCTGCTGCTTTTGATCCAACTCTGTCATAGCTTCATCCAACTGTGTCGTTGTTTGTGTGAGCAGCTGCATTTGACTCGTGAATTTCTCTTCCAAAGCCTTGATCTCTTCTTCCTTGGCATCCAAGGTTTTGGTGATTTCATCAATACGATCCTTTCGCCCTTGGTTTTCATCCACCAAGGTATTGTAAGATTCAGGAGATAAAAAAATGCCATTCTTTTCACGAGCAGCCAAGAGATCTGCCTTGAGTCGATCGATAGCAGTCACATACTCTCGAATGACTGCTCTCTTGGTCAATTTCTGGTTCACTTCTGGCTTGTTTCTGATGTTCTTGGCGCGATGTGCGTAGTCAAGTGTCGAGAGTGATTCTTCAATGTTCACTCTTGCAGGAGACAAAGCAGCAATGATGCATGTCTTGGTTCTTCCGCCAAGCGAGTCCTGCAAAATACGAGTCAGTTTGCTCTCACGATAAGGAATGTGTGGACTGCGTTCGACAAGAGCATTAATCACACGACCAAGAGTCAAGAGACTCTGGTTGATCATTCCAGCTTCCTTGGCACGTTTGTTTTCAGCACCAGATCTGCCAATGTTTTCACTGCCAGCCAAGTCCACCAGATTCAGCTTACCGACTTTCAAGAGTTCTTCACCTTCTGGTGTGCATTCTTTGATATGAACTGTGATCGAGAAGATACCATGTGATCGAGAAGACGCTTCGTTCATCTTGGTGCTTGCAATCTGTCTCTTGAGCGATCCACGTTGCATGAGCTGGAGGACATCATCCACACTCTTTACAAGACACTCTTCCAGGCCTTGAATGACAACAGAGCCTCTGCGGTTGAGATCTTCATAGAGTTTCAACTTTCGGACATCATCCTCTGGAGACAGGAGATCCTTGAGCTCTTCGTTGTACAGCTCTGTGTAAGAGACTCTGACACTATACTCTGCATGGTCTTTTTCAAGTGTCTCAAACAACGCAGCAAGTGTTCGTGGAATGATACCAGCGTCCTTGCTCTCCCTAGACGACAGATCTCCTTCCATGGTGAATGTCTTTCCAGTGCCTGTCTAGTTTGAGTGTTGAAACCTGTCCATACGCAAAAATGGTGCAGTTGTATCCCATAAACACCTCAGACAGCATTCCAACCACGACTTGATCAAAAACCACTTGCTGTGTTGCATTTGGACCAAATACTTTGTCAAAGGTGTATGTTTTTCCCAGTTCGGACCCATTCTTGACAAGGATCTCTCTGTTTCCCTGGACAGACAAGACTGCTGGTGAGTTTTCTTTGATTTCCTTTTGATTTCTAGGTCTCTTTTTACTGTTTGTACCTCACTCGGACCACGACTGTGATGTTTGTTTCCTTTGATTCGGCCATCGCGCAAACTATGGCGATTTCACATAGTAGCGTGGCACTTGATCAGGACTGTAAATGTTGTAGCCCCATTCATCCTTCCAATGCCACACTTGATCAAAGTTCACCCCTCTAGGCAGATCGTAAGGCAATCCAGCACATTTCGTGGGAATGGATAGCTTATCGAGCCAGAATCCAAGAAAGGCTTCTGGAAACGAGCGATCGTATGGATACGAGTGCAATCCACCAATGACAAGGTAGTACATGTTGTTGACCAATCGCATGATTCTTGAGGTGCCAAAGAACGCCATGTCCATAATGGCTGGTCCTGGAGTGGGATCCAAGAATCTGCCGTCTGGATTCAAGGTGCAGTTGCCTCCTTCAGTGAACAGATGGTCTGGATGGTCGTAAACCATGTCAATGTTTGGTCGCTCCAGAATGTAGATATCTGGTCTCACCCGAAACACAATGTCATATGGTTTTCCTCTCTCTTCCTCGCTTGGCTCGACCATCTTTGTCTGGCACTTCATCATTTTGTAGAACATGTGTTTGCCAACATGCCATCCCTCAGCCAGTCGATCGTCAATCTTGAGATGTTGGGTGTGAAAGCCAATCTCTGTGTTCTCTTCTGTTGCATTCGTAATCAGAATGAGCTTCTTGAGCCATGGACTGTACATCTCCTTGAGTCTGGTCACGTTGAAGAATGGACCATCAGCCACTGTCGCGGTCTCGCTGACCTTCAGATCTGTCTGAATGTACATGAACAAGTCCGTATCATGTGTAAAGAGGTTGCGCTTGTGATGCTCAAAGACACCATCTAGCAGCAACGCTTCTGCTTTGTTCCCAGTCATGCATATCGCTTGTCTTGTGAGCTCTGGGACTTGCACACTCAATTTGAGATCAGAGCCAATGTAAACAAGTGTCGAGATGCAGAATGACAGCCCAGACAAGCAGAGAGCGACAACAAGGCCTCTATGAGACACTTTCTTCACAGGAATGTCTACCATGTTCCAAACTGGTAGATGGTCATGGTACCACATATTAGCGAGCTCATAGTACAGCTGCATCTTGCATCGCAGTCGCTCCATCTCAAACACGCTCAAAGATGAATTGCACTTGTTCCCTCAAGTCACTCTACATTCAAATTACAATTTGTGTCAGGAGATCTTTCTTTCGCGAACATGTTTGGTGGTGGTGGTTTTGGAAACAACCAATTTGGCCAACAACCACAACAGACTGGCTTTGGTGTTTGATCTGATGGTAGGATTTGGTCAGCAACAACAACAACCGCAACAACAGCAGCAACCGGCATTTGGTGCGCAACCAGCATTTGGTCAGCAACAACCACAACAAGGATTCGGAAACACTGGTTTTGGAACAACCAATACCTTTAATGCACGTCCACCAGCATTTGGTCAGACGAACACTGGGTTTGGTCAACCAGCACAGACAACTACTTCATTTGGTTTCGGTAGAGATCTTGATCCAAGGAGGACAGCAGACACAGAATACTGGGTTTGGATTCAAGCCTGCAAGCACGTTCGGAAACACATTTGGACAACCAGCACAACCTCAACAGCCAGCGACTGGGTTTGGACAAGGCACATTTGGACAGCAACCCATGTCTACAGGATTTGGTGGTTTTGGAGGACAAGGTGCTGTTCAAGGACAGACAAGCGACATGGTCAACAACGGAACAGGAAACCCATCGTACACGACTACATCTGAAAAAGAAGGCACCACTGGCTTGTCTGTTACTTTTCAGTCAGTCTCTGCGATGCCTGCCTATCGCAAATGGTCGTTCGAGGTGCAAGATTTGATTCAAGGAATTACGTTTGCAAGATTACCAGATGAACAAAAAGTTTGCTGGACAGCCTGCTGGTGGATTTGGGCAAGCTGCTGCAACTCCATTTGGTGCACAGCCTGCTGCTCCTGCTCCATCTGGATTTGGTGGATCTATGTTTGGACAGCAAGCACAACAAACGCCAGCACCGGCTGCACCTGCCTTTGGCGCTGCCACTAATACATTTGGCGCTCCTCCACCAGCACCTGCTTTTGGTGCACCGCAGCAGCCTGCAGCATCAGGATTTGGATTTGGTGCTAAACCAGCAGGTACGACACCAGCTCCATTTGGTGCTCCTGCCGCACCCACCAATCCATTCAGCTTTGGAAACAACACCCAGACGCAGCCAAAACCTGCGTTTGGCTTTGGAGGTCCTTTCATTGATCATAGCAACCACATCTGCCCCTGCTGCTCCTGCCTTTGGTACTGCGTTTGGACAAGCAGCCACAACCACTGCTCCAGCCGCTGGTCTGTTTGGTCAGCCAGCTGCACCACCTGCCTCTGGATTTGGATTTGGCGCTGCAACAAGCACTCCTGCTGCTCCTGCGTTTGGACAGGCCGCTCCAGCTAAGCCTGCGTTTGGATTTGGTGCTACAACAAGTGCGCCAGCAGCTCCCGCCTTTGGACAAGCTGCCACCACGCAGCCAAGTCTGTTTGGCGCAGCTGGCGCAGCACCAGCATTTGGACAAGCTGCCACCACACAGCCATCTGGAGGTCTCTTTGGACAAGCTCCAGCACCAGCACCACTGTTTGGTCAGCAACCAGCAGCAGCACCTGCCTTTGGAGCAGCACCAGCAGCACCAACCTCAAGTCTCTTTGGCCAAGCCAGTACAACAAAGCCTGCATTCTCATTGTCTGCCCCTGCACCAGCTGCCACATCTCTCTTGCCACAAACGCAAAACTTTAGTTCCACTTTCGGACCAACGCAATCTCAGCAACACCTGCACGCAGCTATTGACAAGAATCCTTATGGATTCAATCCGGTGCTTCAAAAGACAACCGCTCCTGCTCCAAGCACTTTGATCGCTCCAGCTGAAAAGAAGAAGACTGCCACCCCGAACTTTAAAATTACACCTCGTAGTTCTGCCAAAATCAAGTTGCGTGGTGCTGGATCGACACCTACTGGCCCTTCTTTGTCCGATGCTGGACAAGGCAGTCCATTCTCGAATACCAAGTTGCATCTTTTGGATGGATCCCCAAAAGACAACGTCACCCTTGGTCTGGATGCTCGCTTTACCCCTCGAAGATCCATCAAAAGACTCACCATCAACGATGCATCACTCGCACTTCCAAGTGCAACCAAGTCTGAGCAAAACGTCACTTTTGACACTGAAGAAACACCAGCCGACAGAGCAGCACGCAAAGACATCGGTGCTAAGCCAGTGTTTTCTACACCAAGACCTAAATCACCAGTCAGATCTGCACCATCGTCTTCTCCTCGTGTTCACCATGCATCTCCACCTTCCAAGAGCTCTTCTTACGTGATGGCGCCATCTCTCGAAGACTTGCTGTTGATGTCTGACGAAGAACTAAGACATGTGGAGAACTTTTCCATTTCCATGCCTGGCATTGGCAGTGTGACATTCTTGCAGCCAGTGGATCTTCTCTACAGCTCTCCAACTTCAACCAGAGCTGGTATTGCTACCATTCCAGGCTCGATTGTCATTTTGTCTTCAAAGCTGTGCACTGTTTACAGTGATGAATCAACGAAACCACCAGTTGGCATGGGCTTGAATGTACCAGCCGAAATCTCACTCTCTGGATGCTGGGCTTTGGACAAGGGCACAAGAGAGCCAATTGTGGATCAGAATGACCCAAGGCACGACAGACACATCAAGAAGTTGACTTCGATGCCAGACACGACCTTCCTTGGATTCCACAATCCAACAGGGACCTGGAAGTTCCGTGTTGAGCATTTCAGTCGCTATGGACTCTTGGATGACGATGAGGAAGAGACCGTGGTGCCAGATAGAGAGCGTCCGGTTGTTGACGAGACGGTGGAATCTTCAATCAAGGACTCTTTTGAACACTTGAAACCAAAAACTGCGTATCTGATGGCTGAAGAAACTGAAGAAGAAACAGAAGAAGACAGTGAACTCGAGCAAGTGGAAATTGAAGAAGACAGTGAACTCGAGCAGGTGGAATCTGAAGAAGAAGAGGAAGAAGAACAAGTCCTGGAAGAACCTAAACCGGTCAAGTTATCCATCAAAAGTATGGGACTGGCTCGCAAAGTCCAGTCGATGAAAGCCAATCTGTTTCAATCACAAAAGAAGCCGGTACCAGTACCAGAAGCACCAAAACCAGATATTACCAAGCGTCTGGGACCGCCAGTGCACCCGTTGGCTTCAGAGATTAGAACATCGTTTGTGATGGACCAGACTGTTCCCAAGTCGTCGCCATCGCCAAAAAAGTACTTTAAACCTGCACAAAAACCTGTGCAGCAGCAAGTACCATTGGAATCTAGTGTCATTCATGCAAAAGAAAGCAACCGCATTGATGCAGCACTGTTCATGGGACGTTCCTTTCGAGTGGGCTGGGGGCCTAATGGCACTTTTACAGTCACTGGCACGTAAGGAATAAATTAATCCTAGTGCTGCCAGACTGCCGGGGATTGCCAGTGTCACGATCTGCAAGTACAAGGCTGAACAGGTGCTTTTACTGACAATAGTCTCCAGAAACAGAGCGATTGCTGCGACAGTTGCTTGATCACGCAAAAACCATTGAAACAGTCGTCGTCGACGGACAGGAGCAAGAAATCAATCCAAACGAGACTTATCCAACCATTGGAGGACTAGTAAGTGTGGTTCCCAAATCACTCTTGGATCCAGAAACTGCATTTTCAGTTTTTGAACACGAGATCTTGGAACTGGCATCTGCACTCTGGGACGAACCACTACCAAAAGGTGCCATTCAAAAGATGAACAAGCAATTGAGTGCACAGCAAGAAAGGGCAGTCTTGGAGGCTTTGCAGAAAGAAAATGTCTCTCACTGGCTATCCAAGCAAGTACAGCCGATTGTTGGCGAACAGATCAAGAATGCCAGAAGTGGAGGAGAGCGTGTTTACTATGCATTACTGGGAAGACAGCTGGCTCAAGCAGTGACAGAAGCTTTGAAGAACAAGGACTTCATGCTTGCAAGTCTTTTGGCGCAAGTGGGTGGTGCAGGTTCTCTTGTAGCAGTGGGAGATGCAACGTCGTATTGCAGCAATCTGACACCTGGCAGATCAGCATCGAGTGTTGCATTTCAGAATCTTGTGTTTAAGCAGCTGCAGCAATGGAAAAAAGACTTGATCAACGAATGGTATGTTGTCGTGTATTCACTCTTGTCTGGACAGCCAGATGCCATGGACAGCAAAGTCTTTAGAGATGAATTGGACTGGAAACAAGTGTTTGGACTGTTCTTGTGGTATATCCAAGGCGGTGCTTACTCTCTTGAGATGGCAGTGAAAGAGTACGAGCAAGCGTTTGAAACACTTACCAAACCACTTGGATTTGAGCAAAACTATCACATTTTCTTCCAGTTGATGAAACTTGCAACTGATCCATCCGTTGGCTTGGAGGCATTGCAGCCATTGTGTGTATCAGAGAATCCAACAGATTTCTCAATAGTGTGGTTATTGGCATTGTTCCTCAAGACAAAAACACTCGCAGACTACAAGAACCCACATCACTTTGACAGAGTGACTTTGGATCTCATCTTCCAACTAGAGCAGCACAATCAGTTTCAGATGGCAGTCTTTGTGAGCACGTTTTTGGAAACACACAATGGCAGAGAGCAGACCATTCGCAGACTCTTGGCTGAACACTATCCATTGGACGATCAGACTGGATCTTGGAGAGAATGTCACCTGCCAGTGTCTAGAAACTTTTTTGAAAAGCCAGAAGAGCATGAGGCACATTTCTCATTCTTGATGCAACTCAAAGTACCAGCGGAATGGATCCATGAAGCAAGGGTAGTTGATCTAAAACAAGGCATTGAGAGCACGTTACTATCAACTGGAAGAACAGGAATTGGTTTCGTTGGTGGATGCAAAACAGTTCAACTGTGCTTACAAGGCACTGCTGGATCTGATTCCAAGATCGATTATTCAAGGAAATGACGAACTGATGAAAAAAGTGCTGGAAAAGTTGCAAGACAAGATAGATGGATGCCAGATCTTTATCGAATACTTTAATGTCACGCAAACAGAGCCAGACAGTGTGAAACTGAAACTGTTTTTGGAAAAGATGCAAGACTTTGGACCAAAGACGTTGCAGATGCGTGCAGCGATTGAGACCATGTGCAACAAAGCAGTTGTGTTGATGGGATCTGCAAGTGCTGGATTGCGTGATCTGTCTATGCTGAGCAGCGACATGCGTCTGATCTTGACCACGGACAGTGTCTTGGATTGGTTCTTCAGAGGGGAGAATGCATCCCAAGCTTCGTATTAAACTCGAGTTTGGATCTCTTTTGAAACTGCTCCCAATCTTTGAGATCATGCTGTTTGACAAGTTCCTGGACTGGAATGACCAATAAAAGTGGGAGAAATGCGAGGCAATGGATCCACCACGGGAGAGACATCGAACCAATGATCGGGGCCACAAAGATGGCCAAGAAAATAATGACAACACCCAAAACACCAAGACTGGTGACAATCCAGACTCTGTTTGTGAGTGGATTGTGAGACCAGACTGGTCGTCGGACATAAACAAAAGTAGATGAAATGACAATCATGTAGACACAAAAGACAAACATGACATAGCATTGCGTAAACAGCAGGCTGTCTTGTCCTTGTTTGGTCAAGATCCATGAATGCCACAATGGTGCATCTAAAGACGCTGTCAAGTGTCCGAGAACAGTCCAAGTGAGAGCAACACACACTGGAATCGGAACAAGACCAAATCTGATGATAAAGTACATGGTGAAGCGTCTGGCATCTCTGACAAGATCAGTGTTTTTGACTGGCATTTGGGAGAGTACATCGCCATCTCTTGGTGTGAAAATGAGTGAAAATGACGTTAAGGGGAGTATGATCCAGAGAATGAACATGAGTTGGTATCCAGTCATGGGTGGTGGCAGCATGCAGAGATAAGACACCAAAAACAAGAGTGAGAGTGATAATTGGGTCCCAAGATAGAAACTAAAGACCTGTCTGCCATTGGAAGCCAGCGTTCGTGCCTCTCCAATGATTTGAGTGACAGAATAGATGGAAGTGTCAAAGTGCAACAAGAGACCACAAGGAATGCATGTAAAGGCAGAAGAAGCGAGAATGGGAGAGACTGGTCCAATGAGAGATGCATTGTGACGCATCATGTGAAATGGATCAACAGCAATACTGACGTCAGCGAGTGAAAAGCACTCTGAATTCATGTCGTTGAGAGAAGATCCAATGCAAAGCACAACTTCACCTTCTTCTTGAAAGATCTGGATCATTTCTTTGATGGATTGTGTGTCACATTCAGCAAACAGAGACACATGCAATGGCACATCATCCACTTCCTTGAGATGCTGTCTAATGGTCTTGACGCCTCTAGGCAACTTTGCTTTCATGTCATGCAAAGCAGTGTAACCAGGACCGCTGCCATCGTCTGGACTGAGAATGATACAACAGTTCCAATCAATTTCTAGTCCAAGATTGTCAGCATAGGCTTTGGATTCTCTCTCTGGTGCTGCTGAAAAGTAACAAAATCGAATCCCAGCCAGTTTCAAGTCTTCAATCACATCCAAGACGTTCTAGTTTGAGATTGCGTACTTGTTTTGGCTGGTAAGTGAATGAAGCCATTCCTAACCAAGTCTGTCCCTTTGTGAAATCTCTCAAAAAGTCTTGCTGATCCATAAACTGAAAAGAAGAGTCCAGACGACTGATGGCACGAGAGCGATTGTTTTTCTTCTTGATCTTGATATTAGGTGGCGGTGGTTTCTCTGATTGCACAACTTGATCCACGACTTCTAGATAGTAAGGTTTGGCTTGTTGCATGGATTGGATCAAATGCCAGGTGGATGGATCTTGGATGGGTCTGTAAGAGAAAGCAACAACTTCTTGATCTCTCAAGAGGGCATTCTGTTGAAACTCAAAGATTTGCTTTTCAACGTTTTCGTTCAACGGAACAAGCTCATGGCCATTCCAGTAGTCGTTGCAGGACTCTAGAACCATTTCAACATGGCCATTTGAAAACACTTGAAAAGAGTCTATCGTCAATGTCAATACTGTTGACTGGATCTTGAAACAAGAAACTGGACATGGATGGTATCTCATAGTGGTAATCTACTGTTGGGAGTGAGAGACTGTGGTGTTTGGTCGAAATGCTGTACAATGCAATCTTCCTGGTATACTTTTCGACTTCTTGCTTTGTGAATCCCACTTCTCGTCCAACATGACACAAACACAGCTCTCTCGATGGTTTGAGAACACTGCGCATGGGAATATCTTCTCTGCGAAAGTGTAGATCGTTGCGTTGTCTACCAGATCTGACACCACAGTCTGTTGACAGCAAAGCATTCAATCCAACTGGTTTCAAGACTGATTTGAACTGTGCCCAGTCAGTATCTTCAAATCTGATGCCGTTTGGATAGGATCTATGCATTTGTGCATCCAGAATCACTGGTTCTCCATCCTTGAAACACAGCATCTGATCCAGACTGGGTAAAGTAGATGCAATCGTGCCTTCTCTGTCAATGGCACACAAAACAGTCGTGTTACCAAGAGATTCCACCAAACCACCAGTTCTTGCTAGGAAATTGGCATCAATCTTGATCATTTGGTCTAAAAAGCGTTTGATGATGGCATCTACAGTCAAATAAAAGACTCCAAGTCAAGGTGACGTTCTTGGTTGGGGGTGGTGCAGAGTCAAACTGATCCACACCTTCAGTGTCAGTGTATTCAGTTGTTGATTGCTGCAACTCATCAAACAGAGTGAGAATGTGTGCGTTTCCATAACTTCGTGTAACAACCATCAAGAGAGGAAAGACAAGTGGCAAGATGGGTAAAACACTGTAAACTTGGAGATTGATGAGCAATTCAACAGCCATCAGACTGCGGACTGGAGCATCAACTACAAGAAAGAGACGCAAGAGATTGATTGCAAGAGATCCAAGTAGAACAAAGGGAATGTAGTAATACCAGATCCATCGCTCCAAGAGCATGAACTGTCTTGATATCAGTGTCTTTGGTCTGTGTCCGTTCAAGGCAGAGAGAATAATGTTCTGCATGGGAGATTCTTGGACAATGAAATAGAAAAGTCCATCGCTAGACTCTTCCTGGTCTTGAAAGAAGCTGGGTTTCAAGATCTGGTTGCGTTCTAGTGTGCCTGGCTTGGAGAGATAACGCACTTTGGCTGGAGCTGCTTCACCAAAGCCAATCAAGACCAAATCTTGCTCTGCCAAGAGATTGCATGGCACCCATCTGACAATATCATTACGAACAACTCTTGCTACAGGAACAGTGGGTAAACTGGTGGGGAATTTGAGTTCCTGTTGCTTTTCGATACCGTAAAGTTTGATCCTGTTGAGATGGTGTTGGATTCTGCGAGACATTTCATAATTTGTGAGAATGGATTCTCGAATGTTCAACCAAATGTTCAGAATCACAGTCAATCCAAGAATCAGTGCTTCCACGAGTGATCCACTGTCACGTTCTTGACTGATCCACGAAGTGTAATGAAAGTAGAAGAAGCTGGTCAAGAGACCGACGGCAAACAGGAGAGTGAGAAACATGTCGTATCTGTACTTTAAGGAATGTGTTTTTGAGTGTTGCTGCACGAGTCTGTCAATCAATGAGATCAGAGACTGTGTAGCTTGTTCATGTGTGAGTGATTTTGGACTCAGTTGCTGGAGGACAAACGTAGACATTTTTGCTCGAAGGAAAGTTCCCTCCAACGTCAAAGAGCATGAAAGGAGATATCAGGATTCTCTTGGTGGGAGACGACCATGTTGGCAAGTCAACACTTGTTACTTCTCTTATCAAGGAGACATTTGTTCAAAACGTAATCAGACTCAAAAAAGATCCAACATGTTGTGCCTGAAGTGACGATACCCCCCGAATGGACTAGAGAAAAAGTAACAACCAGGATTGTTGACTCTTCTGGTCTTTAGAATAATCCTAGCAAGGCTGGAAAACAGAGAACAATTGGATGCAGAAATCAGGAGAGCAGATGTGATTTGCATCGTTTATGCAGTCAACCAAAGGGAGACCTATGACCGTATTTCTTCCTTTTGGCTTCCTTATCTTCGTCGGTTGGGCAGAAACGTCCCAGTTGTCCTGGTAGGAAACAAGATTGACTTGCGCAAAGACACAAACGACAACTTGGAAGAACAAGTGATGCCAATCATGAACGAGTTCAAGGAAGTGGAAACGTGTGTAGAATGCTCTGCCAAACAGCCATTGAACGTCAGCGAAGTCTTTTACTTTGCTCAAAAAGCAGTCTTGCATCCAACAGCACCACTTTACGACTCTCGTGATCATGTTCTCAAACCCACTTGTGTAGATGCCTTGAGACGCATCTTCAAACTCTGCGATCTTGACAAGAATGGCTTTTTGGATGATGATGAGATTGATAGATTCCAAGTACACCATTTTATCTCAGATCAAGTGCTTTGGTGCGCCATTGCAAAAACACGAACTCGAAAGTGTCAAAAATGTTGTCAAAGAGAATGAACCAGAAGGTGTGAAGGAACAGGGACTGACAGAGATTGGATTCTTGTTTCTCCACACACTCTTTATTCAACGAGGCAGACTCGAAACAACATGGACTGTCTTGAGGACTTTTGGATATGGAGACGATCTGTCGTTGCGAGAAGACTTTTTGTTCCCAGAGTACTTGAGATAACACTAGATTCAATGTGCCACTCGATTGCTCTGTAGAGTTGTCTGCTGCAGGATATGACTTTTTTGTCAAATTGTTTCAAGCATACGACAAGGACAAGGATGGCGCGCTGAAACCAGCAGAACTGAGTGATCTCTTTAGCACGACTCCTGGCAATCCATGGGAAGACAGTGATTTTCCAGACACAACAGTCACACACGAAGGCATCGTCACACTCCAAGGCTTTCTTGGACAGTGGAGTATGTCTACACTCTTGAATTATGAGATGACACTGTCTTATCTGGCTTATCTCGGCTATCCACACGAAGACACCACAAAAGCACTCAAAATCACACCGCCGCGTGGCAACTTTGAACGCAGAAGAGGCAAGATCCAACGTAACAGTTTTCTGGCGTATGTGTTTGGTGCTGCTGGATCTGGAAAGACATCACTCATCAAATCCTTTTTGGGCAAAGATTACACAGACAACTATTGTCCAACCAACAAGCCATACTCTGGTGTCAACTCTGTGGAAATCAATGGTGCTGAAAAGTACTTGGTGGTACTGTGTTTCATTCAAGATGCAAGAATTTGGACCAAATCTAGATGCAGAAGTCTTACAGAACAGAAAAAAGATGGATCAGTGTGATGTTGTTTGTCTAGTGTACGATTCATCAGATGTCAACTCTTTTGCCTACGTTGCTGGATTGATTGTACTATATTTGACAATAGGAAAAGTACAAGATAAGGCATCTGCCTCTGGTGTTTATTGCCACAAAGAGTGACATGGATTTGGTGTCACAGAGGTTTTCAGTCCAACCAGATGTCTACTGTCGAGAGATGCGCTTGTCAGTCCCGATCAGCGTGTCGATAAAAGACAGGATGACGGCTGACATATTTCACATGCTCGTGCGTGTGGCCATGAACCCGTACGATTGCTGATATTAGATTCATTGCCATTCCAGGAGCAAAGACATCACAACAGTGGAAGACTTATCTAGTAGCCACAGCCACGATTACCGTTGTTGCAGCCATTGCCGCGGGAGTCTGGTATCGCCATCAACGCTCGTAACTTTCCGTCAATGAACTCGATTCAAAAACAGATGGTCCAATTGGACTTGACTCCTCAACGACCACGTAGACTTTCTATTGATATTACTCCTAAACGACACCGCATTCTCAAAAAGATGTCTCCAATCTTGATGGTTGGACGCGGTGGTGGCTGGCATTCAGACACCAGCATTGGCAAAGTACAAAAGAGAAAGAGGCGGAAGAAGCACAAGAGAGACAAACTAGTGGATGAGTTGGTGAATCTCATTACTGAAATCCTATAAAATACTTTATGTTGCTTCCTGAATTGGTGCGCGCTGTGATGCTTCATTGCGACTGGGAGAGCTACTACAGCTGTTTACTGGTCTGCAGAATGTGGTACTATCAAGTGGTGCCACTGTTGTACCATGCGCCAAGCTTAAAGACGCTTTGGGCGACAAAACTGTTCATTAATTCTTGCAGAAACAACCCCAGACTTGTTAGGTATGTCAAGAAGATTGAGCTTTCACTCATGCGTCCACTCTCGGCAGAAGATTTGAGCCATTTGTTGATGTTGGACATGAAATTGACGCATCTGGATTTGAGATTCTGTAGATCTCTTAATGATGCACATCTTGACTTGGTACATGGTCCAACACTCAAGTTTCTGTGTATCGGTAATTGCAACATCACGGACCAAGGATTCTGTAGTTTGCTCCGTCGTGCTCAGTCATTGGAGCATCTGAACATTCAAGACTGTGCTTCGCTTTCTGATAGCAGCCTAGAGCAGTTGGGATGCTCTCAAACGCTCTTGGAGTTGCAACTTGTGTCTCTTGGATCACATGCCACAAGCAGAGGCTTTCTGCAAATGTATGGATTCTGCAATCTCAAATCTCTGAATTTGTATGACTGCAAGCTCATTGATGATCAAGTCTTGCAATACCTGAGCACGATATCTGTGCATTTGACATCTCTGCAGCTCTTTCGACTGCCAGTCACGGATCATGGGATGCAAGAGTTGGTCAAGAACTGCTCTAGACTCACGACACTTGGTTTGTCGGAGATGAAGCGCATTACTGATCGCTCGCTCATTCTCATTGGCAGACATCTCAAATTGGAGCATTTGGTCTTGGGTCATTCTGACAATCTGACTGATATTGGTGTCATCACCATGTTGCAAGAGCAAAAACAGTTGAAAGCTCTGGATATTTCACTTGTGGGTGAAATCACACTCTTGTCTCTCTTGGCAGCGACACATTGCTGTCCGTTGTTGCAAGATCTGGTCTTGTCTGGCAATCTGACATGCGATGCAGTCCCAACAAAAGCCATTTTGTCTATCATGGCTGCCTTGCCGTGCTTGGAGACATTTTCAGTCTTTCAATCCATGGATTTGTTGCCAAGAGACATTGAGACCATGATTCAAAACTGCCACAGACTCCGACAGATCTACATTCATCAGTGTGTGAATATCCATCCATGTTTAGCAGAATCGTTTCGAAACAAGCGTGTGTCGCTGTTTATTGCTTGATGCGTTCCTTGTACTTGAGTGTGGTCAGATCCATGATGATCTTGTCTCCGCTTTTGACAAACTCTGGTACCTGAACATGTGCTCCGTTTTCTAGGATAGCAGATTTGAAGACAGTGCCTCTTGACGAGTCGGAGCTCGAATTCAGTGGTGGTTGTGTCTCTTGTACGAGAAATGTTGCCTTCTCTGGTACCTTCACCAACACTGGCTTCTCTTGGTAGTGCATCACTTCCAATTTCATCTCATCTGTCAGAAATGGCAACAATCGCTCTGCCTCCACTTGTTTGAGACCCAATACCACCCAAAAGCTCTTTAGGAAACGACAATGTCTCCATCTGTTCGTCCATCATGTAAAGCTGACCATCATCCGAGTAAAGAAACTGCAAGTTCTTGCGATCCAAGTCTGCCTCTTCCACACTCGTACCAGAGTTGACTCTCTCCACTGTCTTGGAACCCATGAGAATGTCCTTGAGTTCCAGTTTGTAATGCGCACCGCCTCTGCCTTGTGTGTGGTGTGTGGAGCTCAGGACTTGCCAGAGCTTGGATTTCATCACCACAAAGCTGCCTCTCTTGATATCTTTGATTTCTGTAGAAACTAATCTTTTCCAGACTCTGAACATTCTTTGCAAAGAGAAATGATTGGCGCGGTTGTTGCAACACTCGCAGTCGGATGCATCACACTCCTTGTGCTGCTGATTGCTTACTCTCCTAAACCAGAACCACTCGAGGACAAGTACAAGGTTTACGATGGCAAACCATTTCCATCAATCAACGACAAGCCAGAAATTGACATTTCAATTGTTGTGCCATCGTACAATGAGGAGCAGCGGTTGGAAATCATGATGACTGAGGCACTGGAATATCTCAAATCGACTGATTTGTCTTGGGAAGTCGTTATCGTGGATGACGGCAGCAAGGACAAGACATGTCAAGTGGCACAATCTCTGTCGAAAAACGAAGACAGGATCAGGTTACTGAAGCTGCCAAAGAACAGAGGAAAGGGCGGTGCTGTGCAGCAAGGCGTCTTGGTCTCGCGTGGAAGGGAAATCTTGTTTGTGGATGCAGATGGAGCTACCAAATTCTCTGATCTTGCCAGACTGCGTTCTCAATTGAATGGTGGTGTTGCTATTGGCTCACGCGCTCACATGGTGCAATCTGAAGCCGTTGTCAAGGTATCTGTAATCATGAAAGCGAACCTTTGTCAGAAACTTTCTCATGCGCGGATTCCACTTTTTAGTTTTCTTGTTTGGGATCCGATCCATCAAAGATACCCAGTAGTCGTTGTAACGGTAGATGTGGCTTCAAGCTCTTTTCTAGAGAAGCTGCAAGAAAAGTCTTTACTCGCATGCATGTGCAGCGATGGATCTTTGACATTGAAATCCTGATCTTGTGTGAACTCTACAAGATTCCAGTGGCTGAAGTGCCAGTGACATGGCATGAAGTCGATGGCACCAAGATGGATCTTGTGAGAGACTCGATACAGATGCTTGTGCAACTGTTGATGATTCGACTCAACTACTTGCTCGGACTTTGGTAGGTTTCTTGTCCCAATCATCCAGTAAATGATGGAAGCTTTCGATAGATGCTTCAATTGTCGCCAGAATGTGCGTCATCTGTGGATCTGTTGGCGAAAACTCGAGTTTTGACACAATATCAGACAGCTCTGATGTTTCTCTTGCAATCAATTGCAGTTTCTCCTTCTTCCCTAATTTCTGTTGATTTTTCTCATTCGAGTGCATTCTGTCCAAGACCTGTCTTGCATTCATCTGTTGCTTTTCACTGGCTGCCTCAAGACTGGGTCTAAAGTTGACAGTGAGCTCGTTGAGATTCAGATCCAAATCTGTTGGTGGTCGACTTGTTTTGGGTTCAAATGACAGATTATCAATCAAATGGTTGACATGCTGCTGTAGTTTGTCAGTCTGAGCATTGAGAAAGGCTAGATTCTTTGTGTCGTCCTGTTGTTGTGGTAGAGGCACTTTGATGACTGATTTAGGTTGTCTCCACTGAACATCTTTGAATTGAAAGACTTTTGGTTGGTCTGACCAGGCAATCCTTTTCTTTTGTTTGTTTTTGTCCGTGAGTGTCTTCTTTTGTTGCGCGTCTGTCTTAGATGGAAGATCTGGATGCTTTTGGACCATCTCCTTTTGTGGGACATCTGTCTTGGACGGAAGAGATGACTGGTGGAGCAAGTGCTTTTCCAGTTGCTGTATTTTGGATTGGATTGTCTTTTGATCCAATACTGTGTCCTGTCGTTGATCCAGTGTCTTGTCGTGGACTGACTTGTAATTCTGTGTATTGTCAACCATAGGAACACTTTTGACTCCCTTTGAGAGAAACTGACTCTCTAAAGCGTAATGGGTCTGTTCTGGAAGCAATGGCGTCACAAAGGGTGTTTGTGCAGCAACAAGTGCTTGAATGGCAAGTGGCAGCGGATCATGTCCAACGCCAGTGATCTAACATCAACCAATCGACTTTCTTTTTAGGCTGCCATGGTCTCTCTACATTTCTAGACACTTTCTTCTTGATGGAGCTTTTGGTGTGCATCCTGTGTCTCTTTTGGACTGAAAAGTGGTAACTCGCTTGCATGGGATCCATTGAAAGCCAATGCATGACCTCCAATCGCTGTTTCTCATTCACTGCCAACGATTGGTGGATGGTCAAGAGCGTTGCGTATTCCAATTTGTTGTTTCTGAGATCCAAAAGAATCATGGTTGTGTTAAAGGACAGCGCATCAATGATCTGTGGTGCCATACGCTCAGTGATACCATTCAGTTGCAAATCCAGACCGAGTAAGCCAACTTGCTCTCGAATCAGATCCAACAACAGAGACAATCCTTCATCTCCAATGAAATTGCAGCACAGATTCAGTCGCTTCAATGCCTGTGGTTTGTCGTGTGTGGGTAGATTCCTGTCTGCTATATCCATTGGAGATTGTCGCAGAGAATACTGCCATTGATCTGCTTGTCTCTGAACAGCAAGAGATTTGAGAAACTGTGCAGCAATGGCAGCTCCTTTGGATGTCAGTTCACATCCAGACAGATCCAACAGTTTCAGATGCATAATCGTTCTGAGACTCGGTGCCAAGACTATGTTCAAGAAAGGTACCAAAGAGACCAGAATCACCAATCTTGGATCTTGCAAAAGACACTTCGTTCAGTCTGTCGTTCTTGAAGAGACCCTGTGCCAAGACTTGAAGCATTTGTGGCTGTATTTGGACACCAGCAAGCTCTAGACGCACTAGATAGGGTGAGTAAAGCAGAATATCTCTTGTGAGACTCATAAGCTGTGGAAATATTCTCAAGAGCGAGAATTGCTGTGGACTTGTTTTGGATTTGGTGAATCTGTGGCCCATCTCTATCTTGACTGGCTTCTTTTCGTTAGAAAACACAATCAGATGCTCCAAGTCTCTGGTCTCTTTCAATGCTCTCAGCAATGGCGACCAGTCACCATCTCTCACAAGCTTATCTAGTTCAATGTATAGGTGGCGGTCGCTTTCAAGAGGTGGAGAGACAATGTGGGAGAGCACAGGTGACTGGTAGTACTGACACGCACTCAGATACAAGTCAATGAACGATTTCATGAACGCGTCAAACTTTGATGTCGTTTGAACTGGCGTACCAACTGCAAGGACACACGTCAACGACGACAGCATGCAAATTCTCACCAGATGGACAAATGATTGCCACTGCTTCAGCTGATCAGACAATTTGTATTTGGAACGTTGCTGATGGATCACACAGACTGACATTGTTTGGACATGAGAAGGGAATCTCTGATGTTTCTTGGTCTAGTGACTCTCAGTACTTGGTCTCTAGTTCAGATGACACTTTTCTGAGAATCTGGACCATTAGTAGACCACGTTCGATTCAGATCCTCAAGGGACATACACAAGCAGTGTTTTGTGCCAATTTCAACCCACAATCCAATCTAGTAGTCAGTGGATCGCTGGATGAGACTGTCCGAGTGTGGGATGTCAAACAAGGCACTTGTGTCAAAACACTGCCAGCACACTCTGATCTGGTGTCTTCTGTGTCATTCAACAGAGACGGTACACTCATCGTCAGTTGTGCGTATGATGGACTGGTGCGTATCTGGGATACTGCCACTGGACAATGCCTAAAGACAATCATTGATGAAGCTAACCATGCCGTGAGTTCTGTGCGTTTCTCACCCAATGGCAAGTACGTTCTTGCGGCTTACTTTGACAATTGCATTCGTTTGTGGGATTACACGACGACAAAATGTGTGAAACTGTATCAAGGCCACACCAACACAGATTACTGCTGTTCTACAGACTTTATCGTCAATTCAAGGCAGCGTGTGGTTGCTGGGAGTGAAGATGGGTGTGTGTATCAATGGGATCTTCAGACAAAAGAGTTGGTGGAGAAGCATCAGGCACATGAAGGTGAATAAGATGATTGTAGGATCTGTCGTGGGTCTGTCGTGTCATCCACATCTAGAAATGATTGTCACATCCAGTTTAGATCCAGATGACGTCATCAAAGTCTGGATCAGGCGATCAAGTCTTGAATAACAAATCAGTCAGATTTATTTGGAAACTGCTTTCCATTGCGTGTCTATAGTCAGTTTGGATACAGGCACCCATCACAGCAGTCGTTGCACCTGCTAACCCAACATATCTTGGTGAGATGTTCCATCCCAAAGCAGCACCTGGAATCAAAAGATCCAATGCATCACTTGTGATGTTCCAAAGCAACTGCTGTCTCTCTTTTCTCAAGACGGACTGCTGTTGTGGCAAGATATCCTTTTTGCCTTGCAATCGCTTTTGAAACTGCTGTTCCTTTCCAAGCTTGATTGTGTTCCATCTAAACTTGTACACGTTGGCTAAAAGTGAGCACACGAGTGCATAGAACCAGCATCTGTACGCACGTTCGTTGATTTGCTTGATGTTCTCGAATTTGAAACCTAGTGCACTCAACCACTGCAGTGTATCAAAAATGAGCCAAGATCCCATCATCACATTCTTGCCCTGAGTCAAGAGACGAGGAACAGAATCCAACTGCTTGTCGTGGTACGCTAGATCCCAAAACTCGACAGTTCTTCCCAAACGAGATGCTCAAGTGAGATGGAATACTCTTGCGTGTCATCTGGCAGATGCTCTGTAGCTTTTGTAGCTTGTCGAGTGTTTCTTTGTCAAACTGGAAACTCAACAGAAACTTGCTGTAGTACTGCAGAAATCTAGTGTGATACTTTAGACCGATGGATCTTGTCTCTTCCGACAGTCGTTGCCAAGAACTTGAACAGCGTTTGCATCTCTCGCGCAAACAATACACTCAACAATCTACACACTCACCCATCTCAAGCATCATCGATTGTTTCCTGAGAATGCAGCAAGCGCGTGATCTCGATGCGCAACATCCGAATTTGAGAGCGCAGTTCCATATTCCAGTGCAGAATGGCAAAGAGATTGTCTACTTTGTTGGAAACTCTCTTGGTCTGCAGCCAAAGATCACTCAAGAGTTGGTTGACCAGGAATTACAAGTCTGGAGAGAATCCGCTGTTGTTGGCCATCATGCTCACAAGTACAACCGCAGATGGGTTGATATTGATGAGCATTTGTTGGAAGAAAGTGCCAAAATCGTTGGTGCGCAAGTTCCTGAAGTTGCCATCATGAACACTCTGACAGTGAATCTGCACTTGATGATGGTTTCCTTTTACAGACCAACACCAAAGAGATTCAAGATTTTGATGGAGCATCGCAGTTTCCCGTCAGACTACTTTGCCATTGCTTCTCAGGTCCAGATGCACAACTTGGATCCAGCATCTGCCATCATCCAAGTTAAACCAAGAGAGGGAGAGTATTGTCTCAGAACCGAAGACATTTTGGAGATTATCCAGAATTCTGGAGACGAGATCGCATTGATCCTGTTTTCTGGTGTCCAATACTACACTGGCCAATACTTTGACATTCCAACCATCACCAAGAAAGGACAAGAAAAGGGATGTTTTGTTGGTTGGGATCTCGCCCATGTACCGTATTTGACCATAGGCTGTCGGAAATGTTCATTTGAAACTACACGAGTGGCAAGTCGACTTTGCTTGCTGGTGTACTTACAAATACCTCAACTCTGGTCCGGGAAACATTGGAGGTGCGTTTATCCATGAAAAGCATCACGGATCCAACCTCAAGAGACTTGCTGGATGGTGGGGACAGAACCCAGAGACCAAGTTTGACATGACAAACGAGTTTGAGCCCATTCCTGGCGCGAACGGCTACAGACTCTCCAATCCATCGGTGTTGTGCTGCATTTCCTTGTATGGGTCTCTTCAGGTCTTTAAGCAAACGTCTATGGAGGCACTTGTTGCCAGATCCAAGTTGCTTACTGGATACTTGGAAAGCCAGCTTTTGGCACTCGAATCAGACAAGATCAAAATCATCACGCCCTCGGACCCAAAACAGCGCGGTGCTCAACTGTCAGTCTTGTTTTTGAATGATGACATGATGAATGTCTTTGAAGGGCTCCAAAGGCAAGGCATTCACGTGGACGAGCGCAAACCAAATGTCATCAGGGTCTCACCAGCACCACTCTACAACACATTTGAAGACATTTACAAGTTTGTTACGGCATTAAAGCAGCTGCTTCAATGAGTCATGTCATTTGACCCGAAATCGGTCACGGTGCCGCCCGGCACCGAGTGGAAGATCTGAAACATCTGACGCAGCCACTCACATTCTGGATGTGTTTTGAAGACCAATTTCAAAAGATACAATCTTTGTCCAAATAACAGTCTACTCGGTACTTGTCGGCAACAATTGGAACTGTTCGTTGACCATAAACCGACCTTGGTTGGAGTCAAATACCCACTTGCATTGGGTAAGAAGGAAGCCGAGAGTTTCTCACGCCAGGACCGAGGTGCCCGAAGTGCCCGAAATCCAACTGCGCCACTTCTCGCGCATTGTCCGCCTTGATGCCGAGGCTTTTTCAAAGTTTCCCAATGTCTTTAGCTCTCCTACCTCCAGAGCTCATCAATATGATCATGGGTTACCTCAACTACAAAGACTATTCGAGATGGTCTCGCACATGCAAGTCTATATACCAATGCTTTTATCCACTCAACGTCAATTGGGACTCGAACGACTTTGGCAAGGCTCTACTAGCTGGCCAGAAGCAGCTGGTCGTCTCTCTCATCAAATCCATGACTTTTCGGCCCATGCAAGCTTTCACTATACACGGGGTTTCATGGCTCCCTCTCGAGTTTGCAGCTCGGCTTGGTGCTGCCGAAATTGTCTCTCAACTTCTGCTGGACCCTCGTGTAGACCCCTCTCAAAACAATCAGCGGCCTCTGAGAGTTGCTGCATCATATGGACACTGTCAAGTCGTCAAATTGCTCTTACAAGATCCTCGTGTAGAACCGAACGCAAACGACGACGAAGCCGTGAGAATGGCTTGCAGCTTTGGACATTACGCAGTTGTTCAACTACTTCTCCTGGACGAGAGAGTTGGACCGAGCTCGATACAGGAGCTATTATTTACTTGCCATCCTCCTATTCGCCCGATTATACCCGTTTCACCGAAACCAGTCCAATTTCCGTGTATGACACTCGGTCTCACTTCTACTGGTCGACTAGAAATACTTGTTGCTGAATGACTTGCCCTTTTAATAATCCCGACAAGCGCGCCGTGGCGGAACTCTCGAACACAGCCACCAAAGTAAAAAGCACTAACAGGATTTGAATCTTGTTTCTATTCTCTAACAAAGCCGAGCACTTTTCAAGACAGATTTGCGAGCGAGTATCCATGGACTTGTAAAATCATGTTGGAGTAGATGTCAAAGTGGATCCAAGCGTCAGAGATATCAGCTAATGCGCAGTTTATTATTACTGAGATGCGAGCAAGCGTTCGCGTCTACGGTCACGCTCTTCAGCAATGGAAAGCTTGACACCCTTGCCCTTTGGAAGAGAGATGAGAGCCTTGTTGCCATGACCCAAGACGAAGACGTTGCCCATGCGGGTAGCGAAAGAGCTGTCCTTGGCGTCCTTGATGTGCACGATTTCGAAACCACCTTGGTGCTTCTCTCTGTGGGTGATGACACCGATACGACCCATGTTACGACCACCGGTAACGTAGGCAAGGTTTCCGACTTCGAACTTTACAAATTCGGTGATCTTACCAGACTCAAGGTCGAGCTTGATGGTGTCGTTGACCTTAACCAAAGGATCAGGATAACGGATGGTACGGCCATCGTGGGTGACGGCGTAAGGCACGCCCTTGGCGCCGAGCTTGACCTGCTTGACTTTGCAGAGCTTGTATTTAGCCTCTTCCTCAGTGATGGCGTGGATGGTGAATCTGCCCTTGACATCATAAATCAAACGGAAGTGTTGGCCAGTCTTCTCGATGGAGATGACGTCTATTGTTACAGCGATTACCCATGAAGCCAGCTGGGTAGGTAGTGTCAGTCTTGACCTTGCCGTCGACCTTGATCAAACGCTGCATCAAAATGGACTTGGTCTCCTTGTTGGTCAAAGCGTATCTCAGACGGTTGCGGAGGAAGACAATCAATGGAAGGCATTCACGTTGCTTGTGAGGGCCGGCAGATGGCTTAGGTGCCCAGGTACCGGTGAGTTTGTCAAGCATCCAATGCTTTGGTGCATTCAATCGCTTCATATGCTTCTTTGGTCCACGAGTCATTTTGTTGCAAGTGTAAAGAATTCGAGTGCAAGAGAAAATTTGTGGCCATCGGAGAATTTCGACCAATCAGCGCGCGCTTTCTCCAGACACTCGTTCAAGCTCAGAGACAATGGAAATCGTTCATTGGCATGCGTTTCTGGTTGCTCTGGTACTGGGTGTTGTCTGAGGTCACTGATTTTCAAAGACCCCAAAAATCCATATAGCCTCATACAAACACAGGATCAAGTTGTGCATGGATTTTCATACTGTCATCCAAAAGTTTCCTTATGGCGAGTTTGACACCAAAAGTCGAAGGCAGTTTTGCGTACCAGACGTTTCTTGAACGCATCCCAGTACCTTTTGTGATGGTAGAGCATTCTTGGTAAGACTGTGGACTGCCTCTCCAAGGATCTGCACTTGAGACACGAGAGTATCACTGATGAGGAGCAGGACAAGATCAAGCAGCTGATTTCAGAGATTGGAAAGCTCAGATATGAGCTGTGCAGAAACAGACCATTCCCAGAGTCTGATTGGAAGATGGATTTCCCTGAGGAAGACAGATCCTGGTTCAACAGCACCTGGCTCTTTTCAGAATGCTTTCTGTACCATCATTTGCAAGAGATTGTGTTGAAGATCCTGCCTGGATACGATCTCTTTCGAATGCAAAAGGTCGAATCCTTCATCTCGCACAGACAAGCGTTGGAAGAGTGTGCTACTGCTTGTGTTCGACTGGATCTGAGAGAAATGATCCTGTATTCTCTCTGGGGCAACCAAAGTGACTTGTCCCTGTTTGTCCACAAGCAAGAGAACGAACGCAACCACACGTTGGTTGTCGACCACACAGATGCACTCGTCAAAAAGATTGAGGAGTTTTCTGGAAGGATGATCATTGTCTTGGACAATGCTGGCTTTGAGCTCTTTACTGACTTGTGTTTGGCACATGTCTTGACCAAAAAGTATGGCATCAAGATTGAATTCCAAGGCAAAGAGCATCCATGGTTTGTGAGTGACACGACATTGCGAGACTTTGACTATGTGGTTGCAGAATCATCCATGATTGAAGCGTCACGTCCATTGGCACTCGAATGGATCCAATGGATCAAAGACGGTGATTGGAAGTTTCAAGCACATCCATTCTGGACCACAGCACATGCTTACACTCACATGCCTGAGGAAGCACCAGATCTGTTTGAGAAGCTCAAGAACACGTTTGCCATTTACAAGGGAGATCTCAACTACCGCAAAATGGTTCAGGACAGAGACTGGCCAAAAGAGACACGGTTTGAAGATGCCGTTGGCAGGATGGAAGAGACATCCTTTTGTATGCTGCGCACCCTGAAAGCAGACACAGTCGCAGGAGTTGATCGACGCGTGTTTGATGACTTGAAAGCGTCAGATCCACAATGGATGACGAATGGCAAACATGGCATGATTCAGGGAGTAAATTTATGACTACAATTCCATCCCAGGAGCATCCTCATCTGAAAAATCATCTAACTCACTCATATCTCCATCAGAATCCTCATTATCCTGGTCTACTGCTTCCTTTGTTGCGTAACGCTGCACATAATCCTTGACTTTTTGCTCGTAGGCTTGTGAGTCTCGCATCAAGAGCGCTGCTGCTTCTCCATTGAGAGGGTCTGTTGGGTTTGGGTAATGAAGCAGCTGTGGCAGAAAGACCTCAAAGATGTTGATCATGTCTAATGTGAAATTAAAGACCGAACATGGGCGACCAAGTCTGGTTGATGACATCTAGACAGACTGAGCCAGAGAGCTCGTCAATGTTTGGGTGGAAGATTTTGTTCATGAATCCGATCGAAGGTGACTTGTAGGGATATTGGTCAGGCAGCTCCACATGGACCTTCCAAACGCCTCCGTTGAAGGGTGTGTCCTTTGGACCATGGAATCTAACATAGAACTCTGGAGTGAGTTTGAGAACCTTGCATATTGTCGTTGACCAGGGTGACTTCATAGTCAGACATGAGTCTAGAGTCAATGAATGTACAGTTTCATAACATCGGTTTCAATCCTTCGACGAGGCGAACTCATTGACGCGTTGGGAAAGTGCGCTCGTTGAATCACACCATTTGTTCTTAATCTTTACTGCTTGGATCGAGTCTAATCTTGGACATGGGTAGGCTACCGTTCATGTCGCGTCTAAAGACAAAGCACATCGCTATCTGGACAATCGTGAGCGCACATCCAATCAGATTAGGGACAATCACAAAAGCATCCTTGATCATGAAGCCATAGATGCTCCATGTAAAGGAAGCTCCAAAAGCAACAGAGCTCATGATTGGTGAGATGATGCCAGCAACAGTTCGCGTTCTCAAGACTTGAGCCTAGTCTCAGTGCAAGTACCATGCCTGCCAATGGCGCACCAAACAGCAGAATTGAGGATCCGCTCGCGATGAATCCTAATTGTGTTGTTGCGCTCAAAGGATTGAAAATGTAAAGATATCCAAAGACTGCATACAGAAATCCAATGCAATAGTTGACAATCTCTGCTGATTTGTCACTGTACTTGAAATAAGTGTACAAGCTCGCTATTCCCACCAACAAACCCACCAAGTTGACCAGCAGCAGAGTAGAGTCTTCCAACAGAATGGCGTACTTGCTCCAGAGTGCACAGTTGAGCAGGAGCGACAGAAAGGGTGTCGCTTGATAGTTTTGCACTGAATTCATTCTCGTAAAGAAGTACAGTGTTGGGACATTTGACAGGAACATGGTCAATGTGAAGACCGTCGCCAACAACGAAATCATCCAGTCGCGTCAACTTTTCAAGCACTTTTCTGAAGCACTTCCCTGTCACTCTCCACTCATCTACTCTGCTATTGTCTCTCGCTTATCTGTCCTTGCTCAACGCGTTCCAAGAATAGCCATCTATTTTTGGCAGCACAGAATAAAATCGCTCTGAAATTTCTACCTCATCTCAGGATGTCTAACATCTCCATTGATTTCAACCATCCAGTCACATCTGAAGCCTACAGGTCATCTGTGCCAACACTGGCGCTCAGCTTCTTTATTGCCATGCTCCTTGCCAAGTTCTTCAAGTAGCCTTTTGGCAGAACTTGACGTGCTGCAAGAGTGCCCTCTGATCCAGAAACATATCTGGACAATAAATGCATCTTAACTCCAAACTCACCAGCGGCTTTAAAGACTGCCTGTGCATCTCTCTTCCCCAATCTGTGTTCACTATGGCTTGTCCACACACTTGGCATGGCACATATTCGTAACCTTCAATCTGATGCTCGTTCTGTTCCAGTCCAAGTGCCTTGAGATCCAATTCCTGATGCTTGGATGTGATGTGTTGGTCCAGTCCTCTCTGGTCAGCAAAGCACTTGTCACAGTCTGGACACTCTAATTGTCGCTCTCTGTCTGGTGTCCAGTCGCCAAACTGCTTCAGTTCATGCACCATGTGAATGTGTTGATAGTAGCCACGCGTGGATGACAAGAGCTTGTCACAGTGTGGACAATTGAGAGATGGTGGATCTGGTTTTTTGACTTTCTTTTGGAGCTTTGACTGTGGCACGTTTGCCAGATGAGATACTTTTCTAGTGCTGTTCTGGACCATTTGCTGAACAAGATCAGGGAGATTGCCTTCAAACTTGGATCCATTTGGACCAAATCTGTAGTAGCACGAGCGCATAGGTGCTCTCATGTTTGATACTGTCTTAAAGTTCTTGAACGACTGTCCACGTGTGTTTCTTTTGGGATGGTAGCCAGGCCAGATGGATTCATCAAAAAAAGCCATCTTTTCCTGAGATGAGTCACGATACCAGATAGAGCTTGCTCTTTTCTGCTTGTTCCATGACTTGCCATCTGGTTTCCTGTCCCTGGACCAATGCCAACTGGACTTTGCCATTTGGAGTCAGCGCTTTTAAGCAAGAGTCAAAAAAGTGTGCCAACAGGAATCTATGGAGTCTAAAGTCCTCGCTGCCCAAGTGCGGATGGTTCCAAAGAATTAGGTCAAACTGTTCTTCCAATTGCTCCAATTCCCATGCATTCACTCGATGCATCAACCTCACAAATGGTATTTTGTCCAGTTTCTGCTTCACAAGTGCAAAATCATCGTATTTCTCCAAAAGCTCTTCCAGTGTGTCGATGCTGGTGCATGTGACATCCCAAGGCCCACTAGACCCCAAAAAGTCATGATACTTTTCAATCTCTGAACACAGTGCCAGAGAGAAGCTGAAATTTCCATCCCCCAGGATCAACAGTTTCATAATACGAAAAGTTGTTTGCGCAACATGTCAAGGCCGCCGAGAATCAACAGGAATGCGGATGGGTTTTTTACGAGGTAATAAGAGTCATTCAAGTCAAGACAGCAACTATCAGCGCAACCCTGACACTGGCGTCTATGAGCGCAGGCGGGAACCTTCAGAAAACCGCAAGGATTCAGAGACATTACGCAGGGAATCAGAAACACTGCGCAGGGATTCTGCTAGGGAGGAGAGGAGAGAGAGAGGAGAGAAGCGTGTGAACAGTGCTGAGCCGTCTCCAAAAATGACGAGGTCTCGTTCGCGACAGAGGAGAGAGGAACCACAAGAGACAAGGTCAACATCCAGAAGGAGAGCACCCCCTCCTGTGGAAGAACCACCACCAATGCCAAGGAACAGTCAAGTCCCTTCTTTTGATGCCATGTTGAATGATTTGGATGACATGTTTGCCAGTACATCTGTCCAAACCTCGCGATCCTCTGACAAGCCAGAACGAACGCGTGACCGACCCACTTTTAGGAGGAGACCCTCAACGAACGAAAAGAGCCCAGAACCAGAGAGAAAAGTGGAGCGAAAGACTGAAAAGGTGGCAGAAGCTATTCCAGAATCACCCAAGTCTCCAATTGATGGCCATTTGAGTGAATTGGAAAAGATTGAGATGGAGAAGAATCGAAAGCAACTTGAGCGTCTCAACCAAGAACGCAAAGCAGCCAGCAGAAGGGAAGCAGAGATGGTGGCAGCAGAACGAGAGAAACGCAACCAGCAAGATCGTGAACGTCGTCATCGTGAATCTGGGGAATTCTCGCTCTTGAACAGACAGCCACCAGATGAAAGCGTATCTTGGTTGATGTTAGTTGCTTGTGGACGATTATGTCAAAGCCTTGATCACTGTTCTCAGAAGCGACCGCACCGTTTCTCCTTTGCCAGAGGATTTCTCAACACCAGAGGGATTCTCAGGATGGAGACAGTCCATTCGTATACCATTACAGGACATGCTTGCAAAGATGCTCAAGTACAGACACTTGGTCAAAAAGGAACCCACTTCGCAACCACCCAGACTCTTTTTCAAGATCGTGAGTGCTCGTGGCATTGTGTCAAAAGAAGGCAGATTGCGAGACATTTACTGCAACATTGATTGCGGTGATTTGGAAAAACTCAGAAAAGAGAAGAAACGCAACGTCTTTCAGACAGACACCATCAAGCAGACACTGGATCCAGTCTGGAACCAGCATCTGAACTTGGAAATGCAGAGTTCTCGTGATGATATCAAAGTGGAAGTCTGGGATCGTCTCAAGGACCATTTCCTTGGACAAGTGATCATTCCAATGGACAATCTCATGAGACAGTGTGGCAGAAAGGATTTTGTCTCTAGCTGGTATCCACTCGAACCGAGAGAAAGCAAGTACAAGGACAAGTACGTTGGCGGTGAAATCTTGATTGAAGCTGCTCTTGAAGAAGACAAGAACAAGGGAGGCAACTCTTTTGAACAGCTGCAATCCAAGATGGACTCTTTTGGTGTCGATCCTCGTGCACTCTTCCGCACACTCTTGCGTGGCTGTTTGTTGCTGGATTTGGGTATTCCGAGAGATGGCAGACAGGAAGTCTTGTCTGAAGAATCTGTCAGTCTCCTGAAAGTCTGGGGCAGATACTGGACTGTTGCTGAGCCAGCACAGCTGATCTTGTATCTTGAGATCATCTTTTCAAAATTCCGTGGTGAATCTGTGCCAGTGGATGAAGTCTTGAAGACGTTCCATGTGCTGCATCACTGCATGAAGACCAAAGGCTGGTTCTCATCCAAAGAAACCAAGCGATTGCTTACTATTCTTGAGGACATGCGAGATCACTTGAGAACACAAGTCACAAAGTACAGAGAGTGCTATCCAAAGAACAAGCCACCTAATGCACTTGACTCTTCGATTCTATTGCTGCGAATGATTCATCGTTTCCCAATCTTCAAGCAGGCACATCCAGAACTACCAGATTCGTTCAGAGACGAACTCAGAAATGCACTCACAGAGGCATGCATTGCTCGATTCCAGCGATTCAAGGAACTCAACACACCCTTTGACGAAAGCAACGTGGAAGCTGTCGTGGATGGCATCACAAAACTGGCAGAGATGATTTCTGATGAAATTGAGCAGGATTTCAAGTATTTCCAGCCAGCATTTGCACAGTACTTTTGCTGATGATAGAGAACTGGATATCGTCCGACTGACGGCTGGTGTGCATCTCAAGTTCTTTGTCTTGACACTCGAAGACTCTGGAGACTTGCTCTCGAGTGATGTCGCAGTCAAGGAAGCATCCAAGACTGTCTTTAGCTTCTACAAACGTGTCAAGCTCATGAACGACAGATATGCCAAGCTGGTGCCTGGTTTGACAACTTCTACGTCTGGAACTGGATTTGATGTCGAAGGCTGGTTCTCTCCCTTCATCTTCAAGTGGCTTCAGGAATTGGCAAAGAAAACAATTGTCTGGGTCCAAAATGCCATCAAAGTCGACAACTTTGAATCTATTTCACCAGAAGAAGAGGATTTGTTGCACAGTTCATCCATCACTGATGTGTTTTCGGCCATTTACTCTGAACTCGAGTTCATTACTGATCTCGAATGGTCCAACAGTGTCCAGAACGCTTACTTCTTCCAAATGTTTGCCAAGATGGTCAATGCTGCTCTTGAGAACTACTGTGAACAGATCCAAGAGTCAAAGGAAGCTGGCGGTGGTTTGCTCCAGACAGCTACTAATTTGCTTGGTGGCAGAAACAATGGACCACAAGATATTCAAAACCAATCGTGTGTCAAACTCAGAAACATCCAGTTTGCCATGTCCAAACTCAAGGAAATGTACAAGATGATGAACGTGCAAGCGATCTCCAAGACTGTGAAGGATCACAGAAAATCTATGGCCATTCTTGGCAAAAAGTCTCCTGCTGCTATGGCTGCCGACAAGGCAGAAGGCATTACTGGTGCTTTCAAAGTGTATGTGTCTTATGGCGAGAACATCAAACCCATCAACAAAAACGGACTCTCTAACCCTTACGTGATTGTGCGTGTGCCAGAAGGCACGATTGTACCACCAGATGAGGAAATGGAGACCAAAAAGAAGAAGGATGATGACAAGCCATTGCAGCCAACTGTCTTGACTGGATCTCAGTGTGATCTTGTCAGGTAATGACTTTTACAGTAGAACAAGAGCGATTTCTGATAGTTTGAATCCAAGTTGGGAGGAAACCCATCAAATCATCTTGCCACCAGTCACAAGATTGGAAGTTGCTGTATTTTCAAAGAACTTGTTGACTGCTGATGAAGTGGCTGGTACAGCCATCATTGATCTCTCTTCTGGCACCAGATTGCGACGCAAAGTGCTTGATTACCAGACACACGATCTCTACGTGGAGCTGGAGCCACAAGGTCGTGTGTTGTTGCGACTGACAATGGAAGGAGAGCAGGAAGATGTTGATTTTTGGTTCAGACGCACAAACGAACGACTCATCCGAACGCGTGATGATTTGCTCCGCTCACTCACTGCAAAGGTACTAATGCTCACGATAGATGGTGCCATACGCAAGAGAAGTCATTCTCAAAGTCGTGAAGGAAAACGAAGCTGCTCCCATTCCGTCAAAGTCCTTCTTGGCTTCTCTCACGCAAGCTGTCCAGTATTCTGAGTTCACAGCTGCCAATGTGTCTATCCATACCCCTGTATCTGACAAAGAAGTCGACGAAGCCTTGGACAGCCTCATTGTCTATCTCGAAAAGAATCTCGAGACCATCTGTGCCAATCTCTCCCAATCCATGTCTCAGGAAGTCATCAAACGAACTTGGGATGAAATTGTCGCCATTCTTGAGTCTGTGGTCTTGCCTCCATTGTATGGTACCATTGAAGCATCCAAGCGACTCTTGAACAAGCGACAGCTGTCCATGGTCGATGGTGTCTTGTTGGCACTCAAAGACTTTTTCCATGCCGATGGTCAGGATCTCGGTTTGGATATGGACATTCTCCAATCGAGGATGTACCTGGGTCTCAAGGACAGCATCAAGCTCTATTTCGTGCCAATGCCCAAAGTCATGCGCGAATATGAACTCAGCTTCCGTGAAGGCGTTGATAAGGAGTATCTCCTGCGTCTCATTCGTTTCAATGCTGAAAAGTCCAAGGACGACAAGATGAACGATTGGATGAATATTACATTGCAAAAACGCAAGTCAAAGAACTGAATAAAGCATGTCACACTACCATGGATTGTCCACTGCCAAGCATCCTGTGAGTAGACTTGGCTGTCAACAGTGTCTGTAGATCTCCTCTCAGACGCTGCTAGTGTCATCAGAATGAGAGAGATCCCACATGTGGACCATCCTCTTATCACTTCAAGATCATGTCACCCATCATGTGCCTCGCGCGATTGCGGCACTTTCCTATGGACGCTGTGGATGCTAGTGTGAAACCAAGTGACGACTTTTACAAGTACTGCAACAACCACTGGTTGAAGCAGAATGAGATGCCTCCAGAGAAATCCACTTGGGGCACGTTCAACATTTTGAATGAACTCTCCAAGACCCATCTGAGAGAGCTCTTTAGCAAAGTGGATCCTGACTCTGTTGTAGCATCCTTTTATGAATCTGGCATGAACACTGCCTTGATCGAAGAAAAGGGATTGCAGCCGTTGGAGGACATTTTCCAAAAGATCGACTCCATCCAGTCCGCATCTGATGCGTGGAAGACACTTGCTTTTGTCCAGTCTCAGTTTGATCCTACGATCATCTCCTCGCCATTCTTCTTGCTCTTTGCATCTCCAGATGACAAGAACGCTCAATTGACTGTGGCTCAGGTGTACCAAGGCGGTCTTGGTCTTGGCAACAGAGACTACTATGACCAAGACTCGAAGGCAGAGATCAGACAGAAGTATGTGGTCTATCTTGAGGAACTGTTTGGTCTTTTGGGCAGCAAGCAGCCAAAAGAAGATGCCAAGCGTGTCTTTGACTTTGAAACCAAGCTTGCTCTCCAATCGTTGACATCTGTCCAGAGACGCGATCCTCAAAAGACTTACAACAAGTTTACTCTTGAATCTCTGAAGGAAAAGACTCCTGGATCTGAGTGGGACCAGTACTTTGGTGAGCTTGGTCTCAAGGACTTTGGACCAGTCATTGTGGAGTCTCCAGACTACATTTCGTTTGTTGCCAAGACCATCAAGGAAGATTTGGCATCCACCAAGCTGTACATGAAGGCATTTTTGACTGCCAAGACATCTCCTTACTTGCCACAGCGATTCTTGGACTTGCACTTTGGATTCTTCAAAACGACCATGGCAGGCATCCCTGAGAACGAGCCATTGTGGAAACGTGTGGTTTCTACTGTCTCTGATTGCATTCGTGACATTGTCTCTGAGCAGTACGTCAAGATCCACTTTCCATCGACTGCCAAGACAGCTGCTCTGGATATGGTCAATGCTGTCATTGAGGCATTCAAGCAGCGACTGTTGGATGCACCTTGGATGACTGACGAAACCAAAGCCAAAGCCATGGACAAGTTGAACAACTTCCGTGTCAAGATTGGCTATCCAGACAAGTGGATGGATCTCTCCTCCCTCGATGGAAAGATCAAAAAGACCAACGCTTACTTGACCAACATCAGGCTTGCCAACAGCCTCGTCTATCGTCTCGATGCTCTTGAATCCATCAACAAACCAGTGGACAAGTCGAAATGGCTAATGCCACCATTCATGGTCAATGCTTACTTTCATCCAACCATGAACGAGATTGTGTTCCCAGCTGCCATCTTGCAGCCACCGTTCTTCTTTGCTCCAACTGCAGACAAGCCATTTGGAGAACCTGAACTCAACTTTGGTGCCATTGGCGCTGTGATTTCACACGAGATCAGTCATGGCTACGACGATCAAGGCAGACAATACGATGCAAAGGGAGAACTCAACGACTGGTTTATTCATTGATGCAAGGTGGAGTGAAAAGGACGGACAGGAATTCAAGAACCGTGCACAGATGATGGTCGATCAGTTTGACAATCACGCGTTCTTTGGAGAGAAAGTCAATGGAAAGTTGACCCAAGGGTATTTTGGTTGAAACTAGCGAAAACATTGCAGATCTGGGTGGTGTTGTGGTTGCACTTGCTGCCTACAAGCTCTGGGCATCCAAGCATCCAGAATACAAGCCATCTGGTGACTTTACACCTGAACAGCGATTCTTCCTGTCGTGGGGGCAAGTGTGGAGAATTCACATTCGAGAGGCGGAAGCCAAGAAGCGCATCGTTGAGGATCCACATTCTCCTGGCTACTGGCGCGTCAATGGCATTCTCAACAATGTGGATGAGTTCTACACTGCCTTCAGCTGCAAGGAAGGAGACGCCATGTACCTTGCACCAGACAGAAGGGTCAAAATCTGGTGATCAAGTAAACTCTCATGCCAATCCCATTGCTTACACTCACGACCATGCTTCGATGAGAGTTTCAGATTTGACACAAGAGTATTAAGAGCAATGGTTTTAGTTAAAGAAGGCTGAGGTGGCCGATCTCGAGTTTGATTGTTTGTCCTTGGAAGCTCAGTGAGCAACTTCAGGCAACCTCCTCGAGGGGTCCTCAGATTATTATTATTCTGACCGAGTGGCAGCCTGGGCTTGATCGTTGTTCCTTGGGAGCTCAAAGAGCAACTTCAGGCAACCTTCCCAGTAGCATGTCAGCACGGTGCACTCTCAACTCAACAGAGCAGGTCAAAAGAAGGCATCCAGATGCAGATAATACAATGGCAGCAAGGTGGCAGACAACGAGATGCAGTAGTAGACAGTCTGAGCAGTAGACAACAAGATGCAGTAGTAGACAGTCTGAGCAGTAGACAACAAGATGCAGTAGTAGATGCAGTTTCAGCAGACAGATATGCAATGTGTCAGCCAGTGCCAGATCATGCACTGTGCTTGGAGTGTGCTTGTATGGGAGTGGCCATGTGGTAGAGGAGTCAGAGATAGAATGCAGAGGGAGAGTGGGTCCCTTTTTATATCTGAGGCAGCCTCTACAGTCAATGCACGCTGTTGAGCCCATCTTTCTATCTGCCCTCTATACCGTGTCCGATTGACGTGTGATTCAGACTCGACCGAGGACTTGGGATCACGAGCAAAACCCGGCTTGTCTGGTGTCTGGATCTACTGATTTGCACTCTGTACGCTCGTCTACGCTCAACGGCTTGCGCGGAGTTTGGTATTCCCGAGATTCTTCGTCGCCACGAGGTCTGTGTCATATGGGGGGCTATCAGACTGCAGCACCACCTACACACTCACAGCAGACTGTCTTGACCACTGCCAGTGTCCATCTTGGCTCCCAGTGTTGTCTGGTCATCATTCACCTCTCTCACACAGCACACGCACCACACCAGCTCTCTCACACCACAGACACACACTCTCACACCACAGCATACTCCAGCAATCAGATCATCTTCTCCCAGTGACTGCTTGTTGAACTTGGAGTAGGATCTCATTCTTGGTGTTAATGACAAATGATCTTCATTCAGACAATACCAGCACGGATAACAAAGTCACCAAAGTGCTCTCCTGGCTGTCGTTCATGGCTGTACTTTTTCAAGAACACGCTCAGGTCAGCCAGAATCTCTTCTTCGCCAATAGACTCCTTGTAGAGCTTGTTCAAACGCTCACCAGTAAAGCCACCACCAAGATAGAAGTTGTACATGCCAGGAGCTACAATCAAAACCAATACCTTTGCCAATAAATGCAATCTCTGCAATAGACGGCCTAGCACAACCATTAGGGCAACCAGTCATTCTGATACTGATTTCTTCGTGTCTCAGACCTTCACGATCCAGCAAGTCTTCAATCTTGGTCATCAAGAGTGGCAAATAGCGCTCACTCTCTGCCATGGCAAGCGCACAGGTTGGTAGTGCAACACATGCCATAGAGTTGAGACGCAAGCCAGAGAGACCGTTGTTGTTGATGCCATACTTGTTCAACAGACCTTCGATCCTTGGCTTCTCCTCTTCTGTGATACCACCAATGACAAGGTGCTGGTTGGGTGTCAGTCTAAAGTCTCCCTTGTGTACGAGTGCAATCTGTCGCAAGCCAGTCATGAGTGGATACTCTGGTGTGTCCTTGACACGACCACTTTGGATGAAGAGCGTGAATGTGTGCTTGCCATCGTCTCCCTTGTGCCAGCCGTAGCGATCACCGTTGGAAATAAACTTGAATGGCTTTGGCTGCTCGAGTTTGTATCCAAGACGCTTTTCGACTTCATCTCTAAACCAATCCAAGCCACGGTCTTCGATTGTGTACTTGAGACGAGCATGCTTTCTGTTGGTTCTGTCACCATAGTCTCTCTGGACAAGCATGACCTTTTCACCCACGTCAACTGCTCTGTCAATAGTAATGTAACCCAGTTGCTTGGCAAGTACAGGATAGGTCTTCTTGTTACCGTGTGTCTGTCCCATACCACCACCGACAGTCACGTTGAAGCCAACAAGAGAACCGTTCTCGACAACAGCAATATAACCAAGATCATGAGCAAAGACGTCGACATCATTGTGTGGTGGAACAGCTACAGCGACTTTGAACTTTCTTGGGAGATAAGTCTTGCCGTACAGAGGCTCTTCGTTTCCAAAGGAAGCAACCAGCTTCTTGTCCAACCAAATCTCGTGATACGCTCCAGTGGCAGGAGTCAAGTGTGTCGAGAGCTTTCTTGAAAACTCAAGAACTTGAGCATGGACCTTTGAAGTACCAGGGTTTGGATTGCACATGACGTTTCTGTTGACATCACCACAGGCAGCGATTGTGTCCATGAGAGATCTGTTAATTTCCTGGATTGTCTTTTTGAGAACCTTCTTGACAACGCCGTGGAACTGGAAGGCTTGACGAGTGGTGATCTTGATGGTACCACTTGTCAAAGTGTTGGCAATGGTGTCCATAGCAAGCCATTGTTCAGGGGTAGCAACACCACCTGGCACACGCACACGAATCATGAATGAATAAGCCTTTTCAAGTCCCTTCAAGGCCCTGTGTTCACGAATGTCACGATCGTCTTGCTGGTAGATACCGTGGAATTTGGTCAACTTGGTATCGTACTCTGCAAGTGCACCAGTAGATTCATCGACAAGACCTTGAGCAATCGTACCACGCAAAAAGTTGGAAGCTGCTTTGATAGCATCGTCAGATGGTGCACTGGCTTCGTTAGTAGCTTCTGCATCAACACCAAGACTGTTCCAAAAGTCCGGTACCCATTGGTTGAAACCAGTGTGGTAACCATCTGGATCACGATCGTTGCCAAGTCCAAGTGGAACGAGTTTCTGTGCACCGAGTTTGTTCAAGAGGGCATCCAAATCCTTGCTAGATTTGCAGTAGTAATGAGCATCTTCTGGACGTGGCCAGTAGTGGCTGTCACCAAGACCAAAGACTGCCACCTTCACAGGAGAAAGATCGATTTGGTTCGAGGACAAGTACTTGTATGTTTCACGAGAGTTTCCAGGGAACTCACCTTGTCCAGCGGTGGAGACGACAAAGAGCACGTGTTCTTCCTTGACAAGGTCTTCAGTAATGTAAGAATCCATGGCCATGGTTTTGACAAACAGACCCTTTTCCTTTGCAGACAAACCGATGCGCTTGGCAAGAGATTCAGCATTGCCACCATCAGATCCAAACAAGATCAAGAGCTTCTTGCGTTCGATGGAGCCATAGAGCTTTGCAAATGCTTCCTTGGCTTTGTTTTCTACTCTTTTGTTGATGTCATGCTCCAATGTCTGTGGTGCTTCCAACTGTGGCTCAGCATCGACAAGAAGAGAGAGAGCAGCATCTCTGGCAAGGAACTTTTCAAGATCTGCCTTGATCTTGGTAGAATCTAGCTGGAACTTTGTACCACTGGTTGGGTTCCAACGATAGAGTGTAAAGTAGGCTTCATCGACAGCGTACTTGGCCTGTTTGACGACAGCAAGTGCTTGTGCACTGATAGCCTTGCTCAAGTGTGGCATGTGGCAGATGACAACCGACGGACCAACAAACTCACTTGCTTCTCTGATGGCTTCAGTGGCTTGTGCAAACGAGTAAGAAGGAGAGATAGAGGCAACATAAGCAGTGCCGTAGTTGATGCAGTAAAGACCGACATCTCTTCTCTTTTCGTAGCCGGTTGGATCTTGGTACGGATTGGTGTCGATAATCAGCACATTAATGTTCTGTTTGCTCGTCAAGAGATCATGAAGTGTGAGGTTTCCAAGTTCCAAAAGAGAGTCTTGATCAATGATCCATCTGCATGGCTTGTTCAAGAGTTTTTGGTTGTGCTTGATCCAGTCGTGCTGCACAAGAGATGGATTCTTTTCCAACTGTTCCTTCAAATGTGGCTCCTGAGCAATGGTTTTGGCAAGCTTCTCGTGGAAGACTTCGTATTGGCGAATGTCAGCGAGACAAGCACCAAAGGCAGCATCTGCACCTTCGAATTGGCTTGCTTTGTAGACATCAATCTCACGACCAAAGACAGATTCAACAAACGACTGCAAGTTCTCTTCCTCAGACAATGGATTGACAGTCTTTTTGTCGTTGATGGTGAGCTTTGCAATCAAATGGTGGCCAAGTTCAGATCCAGGATCGAGATAAGTGATGGATGGCTTGACAGATCCATGAGAGAGTGCATTCACGAGCGAGAGATAGAGACCATCGAACTGACGCGCAACATAGTGCACAGACAAGAGGATGATGGATTCACAGGCTGGCAAGACTTGCAAGAACTGTTCGACAGAGAATGGATGGAAGATGGAGACAGTCAGCAATCCAAGGCCATGCTTCGAGACTTGCTCCTTGAGTTCGTCTGATGATCCGAGAGACAAGGCAATATGTTTCTGATTGCCAGAGAATGAAAATGGCTTGACAGTGTAGTTGAGATGTGTCTGAATGAAATGTACGGCCTGTTCGAGCGAGAGTGGAGTGGTTTGCTGGGCAAAGGCTTTGAGATCCAGGTTCTCTACCTTGACTGGCTTGGAAGCGTTGTAAAAGTGGACGACTGGTCCCTCCAGAAAGAGGAGATGTGCCAGGACACCGAAAATCTGAGTCTCTTGGACCGAGGACGAGATGATGATTCTGGCACCAATAGACTGCGCAAGGGCAATCAGTCCACTCTGCGGCTGAATTTGATAGGAGCAGTGGATAGCAATTTTCCGTTGCTTGGAGCGTTCAAGGACAGAGACGAGCTCGGAGGGATCCACAAGAACATGCCATCCGTCTTGGAGTGTGTTTTGAATTCTGCTGACATGTCCTGGCTGTCCGTGGACATTTGGCTGCTTTTGACTTGCCCATGCCTGAATGAGTGTCTCTTTGTTGGTATACGTGCCTTGTGAGAGATCATAGCTTGATTTAACCCAATTACCACACGTATTGCAACACTGTTTCTGCGTCAACGAGCATTGTGGAGAAAAATCACGTCATTCGAAAGGGTGATGAAGTTTGCCACCAGAATGGAAATTGAACAGAGTTTTTTGGACACTTTTAACCCTCTTTTGAGTGAAAAGACTCCCCATGAGATCCTTGAGTGGGCTGTAGAGACGTTTGGCAAGAGTTTGTATCAGACAACTGCATTGGGTCTTACAGGGATGGTGACGATGGATCTCCTCAAAGGCAAGGTGCCAGTGATCTTTATTGACACATTGTACCACTTTCCAGAGACCTACGAGCTTCTTCAAAAGAGTCACGAAAAGTATGGATTTGAGCTGATTGTGATGAAGCCAAAGGGATTTGAGACAAGGGAACAGTTTGAAGCAGAGTTTGGAAAGCTGTACGAAACAGATCCAACAAAGTACGATTATCTTGTCAAGGCAGAGCCAGGACACCGAGCGTACACGGAACACAATGTCCGAGCGGTCCTGACTGGCCGCAGACGCTCACAAGGTGCTGAGCGACAGAGTCTGAATGTGCTGGAATTAGATCATCAGACCAGTCCGCCATTGTTGAAGATCAATCCACTCGCTTTTTGGGATTTCAACCAAGTCTGGACTTTTATCAAAGAGCATGATGTGCCATACAATGCGTTGGTGGATCAAGGCTACAAATCCATCGGAGACATTCACTCCACAGTCAAATCCGAGGGTGGTGAGCGAGATGGCCGATGGCAAGGACAGGAAAAGTCAGAATGTGGACTCCACAAGGACTACTTTAAGCTTCGAATGGAAGCATTGAAGAAGCAAAGAGCACAGTAAATTCATTTTTGGTTCCATTCAATCACTTTTGAGAAACTTAGTGCACCACCAAAGATGTCGAGGGCACTGCCAATGGTCAGATCCACTTTGCCGCCTGAAAGTTGCTTGACAAGGTCGAGGTCTTGAATGCCACTGGCACCACCAGCATACGTGCAAGGCACAGTCACCCATTCACCTAATTTTACGACCAATTCTTGATCAATGCCTTGACACAGTCCTTCTACATCTGCAGCATGGACCAGAAACTCACTCGTGTACTGCTCCAGGAGTCCAAAGACTTGTTTTGACAGATGCATGTCAGTGAGTGTCTGCCACTTGTTCATGGCAACTGTCCATCCTTCCGGTGTGCGTTTGCAACTTATCTAAACAACAATACCTCAGATCTACCACGATTCTGTCTCTTCCTACTTTTTGTTCCAATTGCTGCAAGCGTTCAAGTGAAAAAGTGCCATCTGGAAAGAGCCAGGATGTGACAATGATCTTTTCAGCACCTTCATCAATCCAATACTGTGCATTATCCAAATTGATGCCACCACCAACGTGCAACTTGTTTGGCCACTGCTTGATTGCCCTGAGACAGGCATCATCGTTTCCAGGTCCCAATTTGATCACATGTCCACCCTCCAAGTTGTGGTTCTTGTACAATTGAGCGTAATACTCGCTAGAGTGCTCAGACACAAAGTTGGTTCTGAGTTCTTGAGTGTCCAATGATCCACCCACAATCTGTTTCACTTGGCCATTATGCAAGTCAATGCATGGTCTGAACTTGGTCATTTATGGTTTCTGAGTGAAGAATTCTTTTCAGTTCTTTTGATGACGACCAGTGTTGGGAAACAGTCCAAATTCAAAAGAGACTTCAAGAGGCAAGTGGAAACAAGTGATCAGCTGTTTGAGACAGTGGGGAATGTGGTAGAGAGGGAAATTGTGGATGACAATATGGATTTTGTTGTGCATCCGAGTGGATTCCCTCAGCCATCCAAATTCAAAAAGGAGGTCAAGAAGAAGCCAGTGGCAGTAGTGGATCCTGTGATTATGGACATTCACAACGAGAACGTGAGAAAGATTCAGTCCATGACTGTGGATGAGATTGAAAGTGCTAGACAGGAGATTGAGGGATTGTTAGATCCTAGTACGATTGCATTTCTAGCAAAACGAGCCAAAAATCAGTCCATGGTGCCAAATCTGGTGACATCTCAGGTGCAACCAGGTACTGTTCAGCCATCAGTGGATCCTGCACTCTTTAACAGTTCTCCTGATGTGTCAATTCCCAAAGAGTCACCTAGTTCATTGCACACTGCCAATCTCAAGAGTGAACAAGTCAAGCAAGAAACTGTGAAGCAAGAGATTGAGAGACCAGAGATCAGAGAGTTGGAGAATGCTGAACATCTGGACTTGGAAAAGATTGAATGGATGGTCTCAAAATCAAAAGACTCACAAGAAGACAGATTTGACTTTGACGCCAATCTGCTGGATCCAAAGACAGAGGTGCCATCTTATCATGGACTCTACCACCATGGAGACAGTCCAGATGCTCCTGGCTACACCATTTCAGAACTTGTGCATCTGTCAAGAAGCACTTTTCCAACACAACGGTCGATTGTCTTGAAAACACTCTTGAAACTGGTTCAGAGAATACACAGAGACTATCCACAGACTTATATGGACCAGCTGATTGAGAATGACTTTTTGCTGTCTCTGAGGATTGCACTGGATGCTACACACGACACTGTTGTTCTAGATGCACTCGATACACTCTCTGCTCTAGTATTCAGTCCAGAATACCACCAATTGCAGACATTGTACCTGTTGGAGCAATCCAGATTTTACTCTTTTGATGTTTTGCAGTCGATTGGACAGCAACATGAACTACAGCAACGACCAGAATCCATTGAATCCATCAGACTTGTCTTGAAGCGTGATTTTGTGCTTGGATTGGTGTCTACGAATCTCTTGGTCAGATTACGCTATCTCCTGGACACCAAACCAGTCCCTTTAGAAAGCAAAAGAAGTGTTGTGCGTATCTTGATTGCGATTTCACAGCATTCAGTCTCATTGTGTGAAGATATCTTGGAAACCAGTGGATTAGTAGATGCGTTGCACACTGAGATCCAGCATCTTGGCTGGCCATGCTCCAGTGCATTCTTGGAAGAACTGCTGCTGTTGTACAAGTATCTGTGTGCTGGATCCAAACGTGCTTGTGAATCTTTTGTCAGACATGGATTGATTGGGTATTTGATGCGCTATCTGGCTATTCCTGGAAGTGAAACCATTTCTGTTACTGTGTTGCAGACACTAGAGATCGTCTTTGGTTACAGACTCGGTGCTTCTCTGTTGGATGAGTATCGATTGGTGCTGTTTTCACTTGCCAAGTTCATGATCACCAATCACCAAGGTTTGGGATTGGCCAGTCTCTTTAGAATGTCCAAGATGGCGCTCGAGAGTTTCAGTGCCTTGGATTGTGGAGGTCCAAATGATGGTCTCTTTCCAATCGTTCAACAATCTGTGGACTATCTGAATGTACTTGCTTTGACACTAGTCTGGTATCACTGGTGCTGCTGCTCTTTCACTCTTGCAAGCGTATTTCAACCAAGTCTTTGTCTACCAAGTGGATCCAACTACAAAGTCACTTGAATTGCTGTCAAATGTGATCCAGAGACTGCGCTCTTTCGATTATAAGATCCTAACTACCATTCATGTACCATCTGCAGTGAAAAAGGAACGTGTTGCTGGATTGATGCATGCAAACAGCATCAGAGATGCACAACAACTGCTAGAATCCACTGTCTCTTATTTGGTAGTCAGTCAATTCTCTAGTCTCTTGCACACACTTGTGAGCAGAAACAAGATTGGATCTGACATGTTGCTTGCGTTGAGCGAGTACATTGAACAGCATCTTGATTTTGCCAATGTATCAGATTGGATTCAAATCTATGGCCATGGCAGAGTGCAACTCTTGAACCAGCATCTGATCAACTGCTCACATCTCAAACGTATGAGTGTCTCTAGATGCTACCAGCTGATCTCACTCTTGCTTCCTGGTGATGATTTCATTGGATCTCGTGTCTTTCACGGCCAGATTGCCAAGAATCTGTCTCCTCTCTTGAGAGATCTCTATGGCAGTGTCTTGTTCTCACGTGAATGCATCAAACACTCTCAGCAGCTCATGAATATTTTGGATGGCTTGTCGTCTAGAATGGTAGAGGATCAATCCATGTACCCAGTCCGTTCCAACTGGATTCTAGAGCCGTACCAGTATCTGTACAAACTCTCACAATCTGATGACATTCCAAACCTAGATATCATGCTTGAAGAGCTCTTGACACTCTCGCAGCATCTCTTGGTCAAGAAGCAGGATCTGATGATGAGTGTCATGCAAGTGTTTTTGATGTCTGACGTTTATAGACAAGAAAAGATCTCTCGTCTCTTGGATCAAGTCTATCAAACAAATGGAGATGTGTATTTTGAAGATGACAAGTTTTACGAGTTGTACCAAGCCTTGGTGGATCGGTTTATTGCTGATTCCTATGGTGATCCAGTCTTTAGCAAATACTTGCTGTTGGGATTGGACAATCGGTACCCACACGACTTTAGACACTACTTCTGGGTCACACTTGGACCATTGGTCAAAGCCATTCAGTGGCAACCATCAGATCTGCCTTTGGGATCGATTGACAGGTATTTGCCGCCAAAGAATGATCCACTCGCACCCATTTACAAGCAAGCCATCAAGCGAGGCTACATTCACTCTCCAGTCTTGTTACAGATCTGCAATAGTCTTTTTACTTTTTGAGTGCATCAATAAACGACTGCTGCTCAAGACGCGTTCTCTGAAGCGACTCGTAATACACTGTCAATCTTGAATCAAAACCATCACCGCATCAACTCTTGTGCTCTCTCTTTCAACAACGCTTGAAGTCTCTGTTCTCTCTCAAAACGCGAAGTCATTTGTTGTTCAATCTTCATCCTCAATCCAATAGTCTTGAGCTTTTCCTGTTCAATGTCATGTGCCTTGTTCTGCAACAACTGCTGGAAACTCACTGCAATTTCCTCAAACTGACGCATTTCTATCGTGAGATTTGAAACTGGATGAGAATTCTAGGCAGTCTTCCTTGAGCTTGTTGGAAGTGTCAAACTCTAGTGGATCCAGGATTCTGATTTTTGAGAATTCGTCAAACGTGACTTGTTGGCTTTGAAGCATCTGCGGAAAGTCAAAAAGGGAAAATGTCATCTAGAGTGCTGTCATCGTGAACCTGTCTCAGATCGAAATAGACTTTGTCACGTCATCAGATGGAGTGTCAAGACTGCGGCAAATCCCCTTCCTGTCTGCCACACAAGCAATGTCCGACAGATAATGGTTGTGGCAGAACACTGTGCAGCTCTTGCTTGCAGTACGTCCTCAAGATTGACAAATCACAATCATTCTGCAAGAAATGCTTCAAAAAGCTCTGTAATCTGGACTTCAGTGTTCATGAGGTCGTATTGGGCCCAAAGGAAGCTAAAACTATTGTGTTTGTCCATGGCGGCGGTGGATGCAGAAACATGTTTGCGCATCATGCTCGTTTGCTGTCCAAAGACTACCGATGTGTACTCGTGGATCTTCCTGGACATGGCACTAGAATGGAAGAGCCGCTGTCACTCCAAACGGCGATCCAAGTGATTGTTGACACGACTCGCAAGCATGCGTCTCCCAACCATCCCAAGATCTATGTGGGTGGCTCATTGGGCGGATACATTGGCATGGAACTTCTGGGCCAGCATCCGAAACTGTTTGATGCTGCTGTCATCACAATGTGTGGTCAGGCAGTTGGTAAGCAGAACAGAGGCTATGCAGCTTACTTTGGACTCTTGATGATGGATACATTTGCCTCTTTGTTCAGCCAGAAGATGCTGTTTGACTCCATGATCCAACAAGCACAGCAGAACGGACACATTTCAGAGCAACTGCTGGAGGAAATGGTCTACAAGTCTGGCTTCTACTTTGGACAGGCCAAGGAACAGATTCAGATCTTAAAAGATAGCAATCCAGTCCCAAGCTTGTTCAAGTTTGATGGCAGAGTCATGTTCGTCAATGGCAGCAAGGATCACAGAGACAGTGAGCAGCTCTGGCTCAAGACATGCAAAAAGGGTGAGTTGCACGTACTAGATGGTGCAGATCACTTTTTCAGTCACGATGACAGATACGTTGACAGATTCATGCAGTTGTTGAGAGCGTTTTTTGAAAAATGAATACATTCAAGAATTTACTGTTCTTGTTGGGTTTTTGGATTGCCATTGTAGGGTTGATGGAAGCCAGGTGGCATGGCAGTTTGTGGGAATCCAGGCAGATAGAATGGTGGTCTTCTCATTCCTGGAGGAGGTTGTCCAGGTTCAAACTGGTTCTTGTCGTGTTGCATTTGTCTTGGATCAAATTGTGCTTGTCTTGCGTCGAATTGCATCTGTCTTGGGTCAAAGGGAGGAGTGAATCTGTTGAATCCATGTGGAGGTTCTCTGAAGTTGTCTGTCTGTCCCATCTGTTGTCCGAGTTGTTGTGGCATTTGCTGTCCCATTGCTGGTCTGAAATTGTCTGGCTGTCCCATTGCTGGTCTGTAGCTGTCTGGTGCTCCGAGTGGTGGTCTGAAACCATCTGGCTGTCCCATTGCTGGTCTGTAGCTGTCTGGTGCTCCGAGTGGTGGTCTGAAACCATCTGGCTGTCTGAAACTGCTGTCTGGAGATCTGTAGTTGTCGGTGGAACCAGATCGCTCACTGGGATCATACTGACCCTCCGAAACCACTGGCGGATGATGCATCTGTGGATACATTGGTCGCATTTGCTGCACGGGATAGAACATGGGTTGATCTGGCCTATAATTGTCCCCTGCCTCAAATCAGCTCAAAAACCATCTTTGCCTGCATGGATGACTTGGCCAGCATCTCCATAATCCTGTTCATGCCTTCCTTGTCCTCGTCGACTGGTTTCTCAAACAGTTTCTCAAACCGTGAGCCAGGTTCCTTTTGTTGCTTTTTGAATTCTTGCAGTGGGTCCTGTACTTGTTCAAATGGTGCAGTTTCGGTCATCCATTCTGGTTCTGCGTTCTTGTCTCGCTTTTGGGGTTTCTTGTGCTTGGGAACCAATGAGCTGTCCAAGTCTGCTGGAGGAACACTCAATGGACTTGACCTCAGTGCCAAGAGTGTCTCCATGTCGTATTTGAGGGACATCCGAAATGTGGCAAAGTTCGAAGCTGAGATCAATGAAAATTTAGTAGACTTCGAGCACATACTTTTCGTCTTCCTTGAGCTCCTCAATGTACGCAAGTCCTTCCTCCTTGGACATGGATTTGGAAAAGACCTTGAGCAAGGCATTTGTGACATCTGGCACTGGCCAGGTTGGGCCACACAAGTAGAAAGCACCCTTCTTGGTCACCATCAGATCATAGAGCAACTCTAGATCCTCTTCCATGCGATGCTGGATGTAGATCTTGCGTTTCTGGTCACGGGAGAATGCCAGACGGAGCTGTACGATTTTGTCCTTTTGGTAGGCTTCCATTTCTTCGCCATAGAGGTATTCCATGGCTCTGTATCTCGAACCAAAGTACAAGACCATTGGACCGACATTGACGCCTTGCTGCTTCCAGTACCAGCGCTCTTCAACAAATGCTCTGAATGGTGCCATACCAGTACCAAGACCAGACATGATCACTGGCGTTTCGTGTGATTTTGGCAGCTTCATAACCGATGGCTTCACAGTCACAGTCACATACTGTCCAATCTTTGCTTGAGACAAGAATCTGGTGGCTTGACCGTAGCGCTTCTCGCCAGATTTGGTGGTCCAGTCAACGAGCACGACAAGCAAGTGGACAGCATTTGGATGCACTCTTTGAGAAGAAGAGATTGAGTAGTGTCTAGGCTTGATCTCTGGGATCTCGGCAATCAACTCTGCCACAGTCAACTTGGCAGAAGGCCACTTTCTCAGCAAGTCAGCAAAGGTTGGTGTCTCTTCCTGCACAAATGCGTCAAATCTGTCAGCATCACCGAGCAAGTAAGCCACTTGTTCACGTTCGTCATCAGATGCCATCTTGGTGACAAGATATTGGTAGAACTTCTTGCCTGGCTTGCCAAACAGATCCAAGACTTGGACTAGCAACTGCTCAACAGTTCTCAATTCCACTTGGTTGCCAATCTTGAGCTGGACCGTCTGCTTTGGATCCAAACCATAGTCCTGGATGAACTGTTTGACTTCATGCTCATCGTTCTCTGCATGAACACCCAAAGCTTCACCAATGTCGTACTTGAGATCAGTGCCAGTGAGATCAAACTCGATGTGGAAGACGTTTCTGTCGTAAGATTCTGGAGTCAAACGTACGTTTTCAGTGACCTTGATTCTGTAGGCTTGTTCCATGTCTGGTCTGACTTTGGTTTCCAATCCATAGGCAGATGCAAAGCTGTACTTGAGCAATGGCTCGTGGTTTTCAGCTGGCTCGTACGTGTGTTCAAGCTCTTCCTCTTCCTTGAGCAAGAATTCACTTGGAACGGTTGGAATTGGCTGTATCAATGCAACATGCTTGCCAGGTGTGAAGAGATGCAACTGGACAGGCACAAGCTCCTTGATACCACGAGCAATGGCTTCCAACTTGGTGTATGCAACGTTGTAGTCCTCAGTCTTGATGCGGTCGTACTGCTTTTCAAGAGAAGCATCCAACAAATGGTGCAAGACACCTTCCAGGATCTCTGCAGTGTAGTCTTGCTCGTTGCCGTAGAAAATTGTGTAGTCTTTGGCAATCTGTCCAGCATTCACGGCGTAGACAGTGGCTCTCTTTTGAACGAGCAAGTGGTAGACCTGAGATGGAACAGAGTCAAACAAATCCTGTCCCTTGACTGGAGCATTGATGATCAAAGTGCCACCAACAGCCAGCGTTTCAACTGGGTTGTAAGTTTGGAAGATGTCAAGGTTGTTGACAAGGACACAGGATGCTGCCTTGGTTGGATACTGGTTCTGGATTGGCTTGTCATTGATTCTGATTTGAGAGATCTCCAATGGCTCGACATCAGTGGAAGCAAAGGTGCTCAAACGCTGAGCGTGTTGAACGTGCTTGATCAAATCAAAGTAAGAAGACTGGCATTGGGAAGTCTTGTCTCTCTTGTAGTCCCACACTTGGACACAAACACCTTCTTCAAACGAGACTTGTGGACCATGCACACCAGTCATAGATGGCAAAAGTGCATAGATGGCAGATGGCTCTGCTGGCAGTTGGTGTGAAATCACTGCAGGTCCAGAGATGCCGTAGTAGGAAGCCAAAATGTCTTCGTACAAGCCAGAACCGTGTTCCAAGACAAGGATCTTGTTTGTTCTTGGCACAATGTCTCTAAAGGCAGCTGGGGACCATGGACGGTAGGCAGTCACTTGGACAACACCAATGCGGTTACCGTGTGCGTTGAGTTGCTCCACTGCAAGTTTGAGGGCATGAGACTGGTAGCCCATCACAGCAATCACAGAATCTGGCTGTGCTGGTCCATGGTAAGCTATTGGGGCCAGTTTTCTGCCAAGAGACTCGGAAACAAGACCAAAGACGGCTTCAAGATCAGTCAAAGACTGACTGGCTTGCTTCAATGCAAGAAGCTGCTGTTCAGTCACAAGTTCGACTTGTTCTTCCTGTCTTGAGAGATAGACGCCGTCGAAAAAGTGGAGACATGGAATGTTGACCAATTGTGCCAAATGAGCCACCACAGCAAGATCCTGTGCTTCCTGAACAGTGGAAGATGAGACAAGAGCAAAGCCAGAGTCTTTTGCCAACTCAATCTCCTCCAAAGAGTGAGAAAGAGACACATCTTGGATCGATTGGACGCCAACGTGCAAGACAGGCAATGGATACTGTCTGTTGATGTTGTACATGGCTGGAAGCAGAAAGCCAAGTGCAGCAGAGTTCAAGAGAGCAGATGTCTTGGCGTGCTTGCTGGCTGCCTTAAGGACTTGACCAGCACCATGTCTGGCGGCCAAAGACACGATCTTGGTCTTGGATCCATTGTAGTTGAGGGTCTTGATCGAAGAGAGCTCTTGGCCTTCAGATTGAGAAAATGCAGGATAGACAAATCCAATGTCTGAGAAGAAGTGAGCGACACGAGAGACTGCAGAAGAAGCAGTGGCATATCCCTTGATGCCAGCAGTCTTTTGGATCTTGGCTTTTTCAACAGCCTACCATGAAATTCAAAACCTTTGTCTGGGTGAGTTTGAGCTGCTGCATCACAGATTCTGCAACATTTCCAATGATCAAGAGATATTGCTCATTCGTGAGTTTGGTTTGAGCCAGTTTGCCAAGATTGGTGGAAGCAACGTGATGCTTGGTGTCTGCCTCAAGCACGAGACAGCTGGCATAAGTAGGATACTGCTTCTGGTTCAGCACTTGGGTCAACTGCTGGAACAGGTTCAAGTTGACTTCATACACCAGAGTCTGGGCAGGATGGAAGACTGGAATCTGTCCCAACTGCAGAATGTTGGTAGCTCTGCCTCTAAAAACGTTTTCCAAGTTGAACTCCTTTTCTGCTTGTCTGTAATTGATCTTGTCCTCAGTTCTGATGATCTCGATATCTGTTTCTACGAGCTTGGACTCTGCGCAGAACAAAACTTGGTGTTTCTGAGCCAATGTAGCAATGTTTTGGAGATCTGGAAGCTCTGGGTCACAAAAGACCACAAACTTGCCAACCAAATCCCTTTCAACGAGCAAGCGATTGAACCAAGCGATTTCTCCTTGACTAGCCATCTCCACCAATGCTAGGCAGAGCGCACTCTTTTTGGCAACCAATGTCACAGATGCACCTTCCTGACTGGCACTGGAAGCATATTCGGCTGCCAATGGCGAGCCTCCGACCACTAGAATGTTCTGAAATGAATGCAATTACCTTGTTCTCAAGTACGAGCTTGTGGACGAGTGTCATAAAGTTTTACCGAGCTCATCTCCACATTTGAGATTTCGAATTTTTGAAGCGTAAGGCGTCATCGGTGGCGCAGCATGAGCTTCTACTTTATGAACACCAAAAAGGCCACTTTACTGGAACATTGCAGATCGTTCGTCAAAATTGTTATATAAAGAAACAAAAGTACATTCGGTAGATTGAACATTGAAAGAAAGCTGATGGAACGCCATGGCACATACATCACTTCTACCAAGTTGCAAGACAGCTGGCATCCATGTCAACACCCTCCAACAATGGTCTCTTGGCGGGAAGATCAGGTGTCTCAGACCAAACAACGGAAGCGTTTGTACCGCGCCAAAGACATTGAGCGGATCTTCGGATGGCCTCAGAGCATCCAGGTACAGAGCACAGCGAAAACAAAGGCGGATTGAGGCCAACCAAGTACTTTCTGACACTCAGCAAGGACCAGAAGAAAGTCTATAGATCGTGGATTGGTGTCCAAAGATTTATCTACAATCGATGCGTTGCCTTTCGTAGTCCTGAAAACGTCGGTCTGAAAACTGGGAAGCGCGTCGTACCAACCATCAAGAAACTGGTGTGTCAACAACGAAGCGTACAAAGGCAAAGCATTGGCATGGGTGCTGGATCACAGCTACGATCTGAGAGATGAAGCAGCAAGAGACTTCTTGAAGAACGTCAAGTCCAGTTTGGCGAAGGGGCACATCCTAAATCTCAAAAAGGTCAAGAAACAGCAGCAACGCTGTGGAAGCTCAATGAGCGTACTGGCCAAGCATTGGAACAAGAATTTGTCAATTATTCAGCCCAAGACAACTGCATTGCAAAGAGAAGCCACTGCCCCTGAAGTTAGACACACCTTCGCTTAGGTCGAACACCAGCGGGATGGTTTTGGATCGCCATTCCACGTCCAGTGATGGTAGCCTCTCATGAAGAAGCAGGCACAGCGGTCTTCCTTGATCCTGGCTCAAGAGCGTTCCTGACCGGTTACGATCCAGATGGAAATGCACTCATCTTGGGAGACAACTGCCATCGCACACTGGACAAATCAAACGAAATCAAAGGAAGCTCCAGTGGCAGATGTCAGAGCAAGAAGGCATTCAACAGATACAGCGAACGACTGCATAACTTGGTTACAGATATGCATCGCATACTCATCAACAACTGTCAAAACTACAGTCACATTTACACCTCGCTTGAATCTCCACAGTCTCAACAAATGCCATCGAAGAGCAAAGGACAGACTGAAGACACTCGGACACTGCGAGTTCGTTGGTCGTCTGATGGACAAAGCCAAGTTGTATGGCACTCAAGTCGTTGAGATGACTGGAGAATACACCTCACCATGCAGCTCATGTGGATGGCTGAATGATCAACTTGGAGCCTCAAAGTGTTCAGTGCAGACAGTGCTTGAACGTCTTTGACAGAGACATCTACGCATCCAAGAACATGATGAAGTATCTCACCGAGAAAGCGGCAAGCTCGTTGTGAGTTTGTCTGCCTAGCTGTGGCCTAGCACCTGGTGATGCCAGTCACTTGCAACCTTCACGGTAAACAGTCTCTCCATCAAGAGACGGTCGAGCTCACATTCTGACCCATTTGGATCACAATCGTCACGAATGCGATGAATGTGGGTTTCATCCTAGGCGGTCATATGAAATACCGAATCAAACGGGCCATCTACCAAGTGCTACATAGCATATATCTCCATCTCCCTAAATCTCATCACAGCGACCACTCACTACTTCACAGCAATGTTCTGCCAATTTTGTCGCATTCTTGTCTCCACACACAAGATAGAGTCTACACAATCACAGATGTCAGACCATTGAGCGCAAACTGAACAGCTACTGCTTCGACCACTACAAACTGCATTGCGGATCAGATGCAACATCTCATTCTGATACACTCATGTACAAGCACTCCTTGTGACTGCCAGTGTACTCTCTGACAGTCAATGGCAGTGTGGGCAGACAACAGTAGCTGCAGCAGAGTGATGGTACAGAAGCAGGAGTGGGATGGCAGCTGTGCTAGACTCAGGAGACATCTGATGCAACTCCAGGACAGTCTGAGGATCAAGAATGGCTGAAATGTGCGACACATGCAGAGATGGTTGGAATGCCAACAGGAAGCAGTGTCAGCACAGCCTTCATTGGATCGTGACTAGCAAAGAGCCAACAAACAACTGCCCAGACACCCAAAGGTCTGCACACCAACGTATGGTCAATCATTTGACGGCTCCGTGCGTAAGATTGGCCTAAATCTGCAAAGATTGATAAAGTAGTAATATGCAGTCAGCCTTCTGTAGTGCAAACGAATCACAATCCCACATTTATTCGTCTGGATGGATCTGGTATGGTGTGTTGGGATCACAATCACATAGGGTCAGTCCAGGCGATACAGCTTCAAAACAAAAATCACAAACAAGCTTCTCACACTTGGTGCAGTGTAATTGATGCTCATTGCACCAATGCTGCATGCAAAACTGACACTGAAAGTGGCAATCGACACAGAACCCACAGCCATCTGGATCTGGCTCTGCATCCAACACGAAACACAGATTGCATGTTCGGATCTCTTCCTCTTCACACAGAACGCAGTACTTTTTGAAGCATCCATCGCAATGTGCCGTGCATTCACTGCACCCTGGAATCTCTTGCTCGCATTTGAAGCAAAACACCATCTTGTTCAAGATCCTGGGTGCGTCTTGGTTGCATTTGGTACAGACATCAATCTCACACACATCACAGTCGTTCTTGGCAATGTGTCGGTCACAGACATTGGAACGGCATCTGTCGCAACCCAAGAGCTCAGAGTGGCAGTCTTGGCATCGCAAGTCCAACAGCAGACCATTCGATTGGCAAAGCTTGCATCTAGGCATGTCAGTGTGGCTGGGGCATACTTGTGGGTCAGAGAGTTTCGAGCCACACTCGCACTTGAGAGCGCTGATTTTTGTCAATGTACAGTCTTCTCTGAGACACATGTCTCTTGCTTTGCTTGTTATCATCAAGACCAGTTCCGGTGGCAATGTCTGCATGGAGAAGCCTGCGGACGCCTGTGGCTTGTGTGGTCCACTTGCAAATTTCACTGCAAACGACCGACAATGTTGTACAACATTGCAGATCGAATGGTCAGTGTACGTCCTTGCGGACACAGACTATCTGTGTTGACAGATGAGTCAGATATTTTAGAGACAGACCCAATGTGAGTGAGTGTACCGACTGCTCACACAGGCAACACATCCAGTGCTTGGTGCATTGCAGCAGTGACTGTATCTTGGATAGCACGCAGACTCTGATCTCTTTGCCAGCGTAGCAGCACTCTGTTCATCTTGGTGTCTCACTAATGCCACATCTCTGGCTCTTTAGCTCCTGCAGCCACAATGTGTAGTTTGGACAAGCAACAAAGGAGCCTCAATCTCTTTCAGAGTCAGGACGTGTCAACTGCAATGTTGTCCAATATCATTCTTTTATGATGCTCAGTATTGTGATGTTGTCCAATATTGCCAGGCGTTTGCAGTGTATCGACTCTTTATTGGAACTTGCCACAGTCAAAGTCCCACTTGCTGCGCAGCTTGAGTCTCTGGCACAATGCTTGTGACATCTCAAATCCGTACGTGATTGGCGCGTAGAGATAAAAGAGCGAAATCACAGCCAGCGTCAATCCAGCCAGGACCACAAGTTGCAGGGATTTGAATCGCAAAAAGAGTTCAAACATGGCTCCTGTCAACAGAATGCCAATATAAAGGGCTGGGAAGTAGTGGTGAATAAAGAGCTGTCGCTTCATGATGAAGAACGGAAGATAGTGCAGTGCCCATCCAACAGCAAACAGAAATGCGCCAGATTGTTGTACTTGTTCTTGCACTTGGGTTAATCAAGATACCAGAAACAGCGACACTGATGCCACGCTGCAAGAGCACTTGCACCACCAACTGATATCCAATGTAGCCAACCACAGACAAGAACACGCTCAGCCAGATAATAGGGTTGCCAATCAGATAAATGAGCTTGTGTTCGGTCTTGGATGTCCAAAAGGCAATGCCACGCTGCAAGAGTGGCCATGATCCAGGACGGGAGTCAAACGGATGCGAGTCTTTGAGCCCGTTGTTGACATTGAACATGACTCGATGCAGTTCAATAAACTTTTGGAAAAAGTTTGGTTTCTTGTAATTGACGATCTGCGAGTCTTGTGGCTGCTGTGGATGTTTGGTGTATTCTATTCTCCAGATCGTGAGTGATTTCTTGGCTTTGGTTGAGCAAGTTACTTCTTGCTGTCCGAATCCTACAATCAAAAAAAGAACCCCACTTGGGAAGCTTGGATTCACGAGACATCAAGTAGCATCCAGTGTTGACGTGCTTGAGTCTGATGCGAGATGTCATGGCATCTACATTTCCTTCACTTCCAAGTACTTCAATTCTCCAGTGGTCGTTCGAGTCTCCCAAAAAGTCTGGTTCTCCAGTACCGTAGCACGAGACTTCGTTGATTTCCTTGTCGTCGTTCCAACCAGGACGCACATCGTGTCCGTGCAATCGCTTGCGTGTTGGTACATGTTCCAGACGCACGACAGAGCCATGCTTGAGACGGTCAAATCCAGTAATAGGCTTGTCGACTTGTGAACCGTTTTGGAACTCGAGTGGATATTTGACAAGCATGTGAGAGTTTTCGTCTCTGAATGGGTAGCAAGTAATCTGCTGCTGCTTGGATCCAGCAGGATAGTTGTGTGGATGCGAGTGCAGATAACCACCAGAAGTGCCTTCGTGTCTGAAGATCACAGTCGAGCCATAAGCTGGTTCTCTAAACGAATCCTGAATCTCATTTCCATACAACGTCGCTTGGAATTCTGGGCTCATGAAAGCAGATGCACTCGAAGACTTGCGAAGGATGGCAAAGTGAGCAGCGTAAAAGGACGCATAGACAGTGAGCGGCAAGACAATCAGAAATGCGACTCTGGCACCAAAGTGTCTGCCAAAGGTCTGGATCTTGACTGTTGGGTCTGTAATCAGCGACCACAACTCAAGAACGGTTGCCAATCCAATGAGAGCGATGGTAAAGAGACCAACGAGCTTGACAGAGACAACAAGTCCAATAGAGATACCAGTAAGAGCCAAAGATTGATACCACAGACTCGTGAAGGGCTGGAATCTGCAGCTGAAGAATTCAGAGTAAGACCAGATAGATAGAGCGCAAAAGAAGACGAGAAACGAATCCAGGAGAATGAGCCGCTGTTGACAGACAAAGCCGTTTTCAAATGCAACCAAAACACCGACCAAAACACCGCCAGCTTGTGAGAATCCAAAGTTCAACATTGTCAAATAGCCAAGACTGGGAAGCAGTGCACCGAACATTGCAGGAACAGCACGCATTCCTACATAGGGCACATCTCCAAAATCCAATCCAATTTCCTTGAACGTGAATGTGCCGTTGAACCCCAGGACAGCACCTGAGCCAGCAATCAAGAGCTTTCCAAGTGGAGGATGCACATCCATAAAGAACTCTTGGTTCAGATACTTGCTAGCAAATCCACCAAAGTGTACTTCATCAAATACGACTTGTCCTGGGTTGTTCAAGATGTAGAAACGAGTCAGAAATCCAGCAACTGTCAATATGAGCAAGACCAGTGGTGATGGACTGACTGTTTTGTGCTCGAAGGCTTTGAACACTTTTCCACTCATCTGGAAAGCATGAAACACGCAACATGCTTTGTGATGGATCCTGCCATCCTTGAGGACGCAAGTGAGACCTTCAACTGGATGGTTGGGTTTCAGTTGCTGCACAAGAACAAATCAGACTACAACAAAGTCGTTCTGGTTTCTGATCCGCCACTGGAACTGGAACTGACCCCAACAGTCTTCCAGCATCTTCGAACATGCAAGAGTGGCAGTGTCAGTGAGTGTGTGTTGGATCAAATCCAAAAGATGGCAAGCCACTGCAAAGACAACAAGTACAAGAAGTCACTCCATGTCTTTTGTGAGTCAAAGTTGTGGATGGATGGGCATCCTATTCGAGAACTGTGCCAGTCTAATGACATTGCACTGGATGTTGTTGAATATCATGGCCTGTCGGACAATTCTCAACTGTTGAAGACTGCTCAAGGGCCACACTTGAAAAGCATCCAACCAGTACCCACTTTTAAAGGCCAGCTTGTCATTGACAGTGTGTCAATTCAAGTGTCAGCGTATTCCAAGACGTTGGAAGCCAAGAAACTACCACTCAAGACACTCAAACCAACTGCTACAGATCCTGTTGATGGACAAGAAGACAGCGAAATAATGTCAGAAGACCAAACGAGCAATCCTGAAGGAACGACTGTTGATGAGCATCCACAGCTGGAGGGAGTGCCAGTGCAGATGATCAAAGCAGGCAATCTCTTTCTGCCTGCTAGAAATATCGATCTGGCTTTCGAAGATGAAATACGTGTCTTGGGATTTGTTGGACAATCTCAGATTCCAAGATCACACTTGATGTCTCATATTCTCTGTGTTGGTTCCAAAGATGACGCCTTTGCTTCGCAAAAGATCAGCGCCTTGAGTTATGCGATGGATTTGCAGCGATCTTGTGCCATTGTCCGATACACCAAGAAACAATCCATCAAACTTGGTGTGTTGTATCCAAACACTGATGGAACCCTTTACTTTGTACAGTTGCCTTTTGAGCATGAACTTTGCTTCAACAGATTCATTGGATCTTTCATTTCTCCTTCACCAAGTGTACAACCAATCAATGTGCAGCCATCAAGTGTACATTCAGCTAGTGAGCAGCATGTCTCTGAACCATTGACAGAGACCATGGATGAAGCTGGAATCGCCAAGATGACTGACTACTTGAACGCCATGACTTTGACAGAGATCCCAGAGAGCTGCAACCCATCCATCTACAACCAGCAACGCAACATCATTCAGCGACTCATTGATCCAGAGAGACCGGTCCTTGAGATGAAAACGATTCGACCCATGTACAGCCAGCAAGCACTTGAAATTGTTGAATCCATTCTGCAAACTACTCATCAGAACAAAGCCAATTCATTGGCATCAGTTGAATCCAGTGCACAAAAGAGAGATGCTGTTGAGCTCCTGCATTCTGTTGAACAAGTCATGCAACCAGAAGCAATTGTTCAATCGGTCCAGCAGACTTTAGATGTGGCTGAATCTCTCCAGCGTGCTGTGGAAATGGTTGAAGCTGTGGAAGAAACGATGGAAATGGTTGAAAAACCAGCAGAAATGACTAAAACACTAGAGGAGACGATGGAAATAGTCGAATCTGTAGAGTCAACTGCAGAAACCCTAAAACAAAGCACATCTTCAGTGGACAGCACAGAATTTGTACATGTTCTCTCTCCCTTGCAAGAACTAGTCCAATCTGGTGATCCTGAATCCATCAAACAAGGTTCTTGATCTCATTGCAGCTATGAGTGCCACGTTCAGTCAGATCCAGACTCTGGACCACCAAACGATCCTTCAACACGCACAAGTGTACAGAAAATGCTGTATCAGCAAAGATCTGTCTGCTGATTTCAATCTTTGGCTTTCTCAGCTGAGAGCACTGCGTCTAGAAGATCCAGCCCTCGTTGATTTGCTTCAGAGCAGTGACTTGTCCATTCCCACGAACGAGAGTGCATCCAACGTCTCCAATGATGAAAAGGAAGACTGGGAAGAGATTTCAGTTCCAGAAGAGTAAAGTTTATAGCAACAACGCCAACATCCAGAGTAGCGGCTTCAAGTTGAATGCACCACTGGCCAGCAATGGTCTGTCTGGCATCGTTTCATTGGATCCAGCGCCAAACTGGAGACGCAAAGGGATATTGGTAGCAGTGCCGACCGGTGGATTGCGTGCTGTTTGTTCCACATAGTTTGGTTTTGCATTTGGGTCTCTGTTGCAAAATGCAATGCCAATCTTGAGAGAGTCAAGATCGTGCACGGTGTACAGGCTGCGCAAGAGTGCGTTGCCAATCATGATGGCATCTAATTCGTTGCTGACACTGCCAAAGGACTGAATGGCAGAAACACACAAGTTGCCTCTAAAGAAGAGATAGTCTGATGGCGCAAGTGTGATGGTACCAGTCTTGAACGAGAGTGAGATCGGTGGTAGTTGTGCAGGAATCTTTTGGTTACACTGGATGGCCCACTGTCCATTTGCTTGCTGTGTCAGTCCGCTGGCTTGGTTGATTTGTCTGGCCATTTGCTCAGGAAAGAGAGCAAGAGATGTTCCAGAGTCAAAAATGGCACTGTTTACAGTCATGAGGATGGATTTGCCATTGACTGTGACAGCATCCATTCTGACGCGCCAGTGATTGGGTTGAATGTTCTCTTCGTCTCCGACACCCTGCAATGGAATCCACAGCAGATTGCCAGCATAGCGGTTGGTGTCAATGCCACCAAAGGTAAAGGCACCTTGCTTTTCAGTGCTGTCCAAGAAATACGAAAACACTGGTGCCACTTGCTTCTGTTGTACAAGAGTTTTGAAGAATGTGTCCTTTTCATCTTCTAGATTGATGCCAAGACCAATCACACCCATTTCCCGTGATTTCTTGTTCACAGCTTGTGTTGCAGCCAAGAATGGTTGGTTCTGTGCTCTAATCTGGCCCATAGAGAGTGTATCTTGCACCAAAGTGCCAGAAATCTGTGTATTGTCAATGTATCTGATGGTGCCTTTGTCTCCAAGGACTTTGAAAGTGGAACTCTTGGAAACATCTATGCCATTCGTCAAGCAGCCAGCACAGTTCTTGACAGCTGCCCAGCTCAAGGTAGAACCAGTGTCAAAAACCACATTCACTTGCTGCGGTGGGGTTCCAACGCCAACGTTGCCTCTGAAGACAAAGTTGACTTCTGCTGCAGCTTGCACTCCAGTGTTGACACTGATTTTGGAAGATGTCAGTGATCCCACCAGAGACGTTGGAATGTTCACAATCATTCGACGGTGGCAAGTGTGAAACGCACCCGCGCCGCACATGAAGCCCAAGCGGTCGTGGTCACAAGAAGATGGAAGCATTGAGAGATCAATCAAGCTTTTTATTGGACTTGGTAGTCCATTGCTGCAACAGACGCTCCTCTACGTCATGAAGATCCCACTTGTACTCGAGCAGCTCGTAAAACTCAATTTCAGATTTGAATGCCTAGGATGAATGTAAAAACCCTCGCTATTTCTGCTGGATTCTGCATGGGTTGTGGTGCACCCATCATCTGCATCTGCTGCATGTCCTGCATTCCATCTGCACCAGAGCCATCTCCAAGAAGAAGGGTGTAGACAGAGTTCAGTCCAAAGAGATTGAGAAAGTACCAGGACAATGATGAGACCCATCTCGCGTCCATGTCCTTTGTGAGCACACCAGATTGTGTCATTGACTTGAACCGCACAGTCAGTGGAAACGGAAGCTTGGAGAGAATGAATCCAGAAAAGAAGAAACTAATCCATGACATGATGAGTGTTTGAGGAACAATCATAGCCATGTTCTTCTTCATCATCTCCATTGTTCCCTCCATTGCCTGTGGATCTGACATTGGGTTGGGTGCCATTGAGTCGGTGTTGGGGTTTTTGAGATACGCTTGGTTGTTGAACTGTTCAATCAAGAATTGCTTGCGCATATCAAAGGCTGACCATGGCAAGACATCCGAAAACCGCAGTGTCTTTGACCTCATCATTGCACTCGTCTCTCTCACTTGTTTGATGTGTGGTTTTGGGAGTGTTTGTAATAGTTTCATGGCATAGTTTCGCAGCAGACCGACTAGAATCATGACCAATAGAATGGGGATCAAGACCCAGTCTCTGATTTTGGGATCCAGAAACATTTGTCAAAGTTATGAACGCGAGTTCAGATTTTGAAGCAAATCACCAGGATGGGATCTCAACAGTGACTAGATCAAGCTCACAAAGTTTGATGCTGATTGGTATACTTATGTGTGGCGCAGGCATGACGCATGATGACATTCCCTGACACATTTTGGACTTCATGTAAACAGCATCAGAGAGATCATTCAAGGTTTGAAAATTTCTTTGCGAATGGGAGGCATTCTCAGTTCAATCGCGACACAAGCAGCTTGTTGCTTTGGAAACGCAGCACTGAGCTGCTTCTGCAAAATGTGTGGAACAAAGTCATCAACAGCATCCAGAGTGGGATATGCACTCTTGTTTCTGCTGACTTCCATTCTATCGTACACTGTCATGAACAAATCCTTGATTCCTTGTCCAGAGGGAAAGTGTCATGGAATACTGGGAGTCTATCGAGTCTGTTTTGCTTCATCACTCTTCCATCTGATACTCTCACTTGGACTGTACAATGTCACATCGTCAAAAGACATGCGAGCTGGAGTCCAAAATGGCTTCTGGGGACCCAAGATGCTAGTGTATGGTCTCCTGATGTACATTGCTTATCTGATTCCCAACCAGTTCTTCATCGGGTTTGCACAGTATGTCGATATGCCAGGTGCTGCCATCTTCATCTTTATCCAAATGATTCTCTTGATTGACTTTGCTTACATTGTCAGTGACACACTCTTGGTCTGGTGGGAAGACAACGAAGATCGACGCTATCTTGCCATCCTTGCATTTTTAACCATCGCCTGCTTTGTCACGACCATCGTCCTGACCGGATTCCTGTATGCTTGGTTTGCTGGCAGTGGTTGTCAATTGAACCAGTTCTTCATCTCCTTCAATCTCGTGCTCTGCCTGATTGTGTCCATTGCAGCCATTTCTCCGCCTGTTCAGGAAGCCAATCCAAAGAGTGGTCTCGCACAAGCTGCAATGGTAGCCATTTATGCTACTTATCTTGTCGCGAGTGCCATCACTTCAGAGCCTGCTGGTCCCAATGGTGACATGCATTGCAATCCATTGATCGAGACTGGCAAGACACAAACAACATCCATTGTCATGGGCTCAGTCTTTACATTTCTAGCACTGGCTTACTCGACTTCATCTGCTGCTGTACAATCCATTTCAACAGATGAGTCTGTGCCATTGCTGACTGGACAACGTGTGCAAGAGGCTGTCAATACTGGTGCACTGTCATCGAGTGCGCTGGAGGAAGGACAAGATGGCCAGTATCCACAGGATGATGAGCATGATGGTGTTGTGTACAGCTACTCGTTTTTCCACTTTGTCTTCATGATCGGCAGCATGTATCTCGCTATGCTTGTCACGAACTGGGACACTGTCAACGAGACAAACACAACTGTTGGCAAGAGCATGGCAGCAGCCTGGGTCAAGATCATATCTGGGTATTGCATTTGACTTTAGATGGCTTGTGTTGATGTTGTACGTCTGGACGCTTGTTGCCCCAATCGTCCTTCCTGATAGAAGCTGGGACTGAGCCATAAATTGAGTCGTCTTTCATGCCATTTTGAGATTGGTGCCATTTTGATTTTTTTTGTCAAACTCTTTCCTCAAGAACAGCATGTCTGAGAAGGTTGAAGTCATATTCTACTCCAGACAAGAGAAATACCAACTGCCAGAAAAGCCCATTCTTGTTCCAACAAAGCTCAAGCGACAAGGACTGTCAGAAGTCGTGAATCACCTTCTTGGACTTGACAATGTGCCGTTTGACTTTATTATTGATGGCAAGTTTCTGAAAAAGTCTTTGGAAAAGTGGCTGGACGGTATGCAAATGTCAACAGAAAACCAGCTGAGGATTGAGTTTGTGGAGAGTTGCATGCCTCCAAGTGAGCAGCAATCGTTCAAGCAGGATGATTGGATTGCCAGCATTCGCTTGAGACCAGATGATGTGCTTGTTGGTGGATTTGATGGCTCTGTCAGCATCTGGAACTATTCGCTTGAACTGCAGTCAAAGATTCAACTGGAACACTCTGTCAAACAAGCAGAGTGGCTCAATCAATCGATTGTCGTTGCGAGTGACGACCATTTGGTGCGTGTGTTTGAACAGGATGGCACTCTCTTGTACGAGTGTCCAGGACACCAAGGAAGTGTGGAGAGTTTAGCAGTCAACAAGGACCACTCTGTCTTTGCTTCTGGTGGCTGGGACAAGCAAATCAAACTCTGGAGGACCAGCGATCCAGTCTCAGAAGGCAAGATTGAAAAGAAGGGCAAAAAGACAAAGACAGAGACTCAAATCAAGGTATTCCATTTGACAAGAGCATTCTAGCTTGGAACTAGAGGGTCATTCTAATGCTGTTGTAGCACTTGCGTTTGACGACCAGATGCTGTACTCTGGTAGTTGGGATCATGCCATCAGAGGGTGGGACATTGATCAAGAGCAGTGCTTGCATACAATGGTATTCCATTTCAAATTAGACTTGTGATCATCCAGTTACGTCATTGACTTACAACAAAGACAACAACTTGCTGGTGAGTGGCCACTCTGATGCACTGATCAGAGTCTGGGATCCAAGAGGAGCAGATGGCCAACTGATTAAGACAAAACTCACTGGACACAAGAACCAAGTATCACGCATCACATGGTCTTCCAACACCTTTAACTTTGCTTCCTGCTCTTATGATGGCACAGTCAAGGTCTGGGACTTGCGCAGCTTGAATCCCATGTACTCTGTGGAAGTGCAAGATAAGCTCTTTGCCCTAGACTGGCTTGGAGATCAACTTGTTGTTGGTGGAGAAGACAGTCACCTGCATTTTTATGACATTAAACTCTGATTGGGACATTATTGTGCGTTTCAAATAAAATGAGGTGTCGATCAAGTCCAGAAAAACATACTGCTTCAATTTCATTAAAAAAAGACTACCAAGCTAGGACAGTACTTGTCAGACCACCTCATTGAGTCTGGTACTGACCTAAAGCTTTGGGGAATCAGTTACTTGTAGATGCGCAGTTCAGGCACCGAGCTCTCGATTTCTGTCTGAATGGCAGCTGCCAGAATCGCTATCTCAAACAGTGCCAAACTCTAAAAAGGAAGATCTGGGACACTGGAGACACTCCACACTGGAAAGAGATTTGCCATCTTTTAGATGATGGGTCTAGACTAATTTAACAGCTGGTTCGAATATCGACCTACTGCAAATTTGGAGCGATTGGTGATCTAACCATGTTCCATTTTGTGAAGGGAAGAGCAAACATTTTGCAAATGTCCCGAAAACTGGGACAATAAGAACTAGAGGAGGACTTTGAAGAACAGATTTTGAAGCAATTTGCATTTACGAGATAACCATCTCTGATGTTTATATCAGACTCACTTCTCGTCCGGATCTCCTTTGACATGCACTGCATTTTGCACTTCAGCTTCACAGCTTGTTGTCAACAAGGTTCAAGGGTTCATTTGTGGCGCGGACTCCTTTCTCGCATGGCAACAGACAAAACATTTTGGGTCAGGTACCAGGGCGGACCTTCTGTTGCCATCAACATGAACCGGATTCGTTACTCAGTGAATGCTGAGCCAAATGAAAACCTCTATGCAACAGAGCTGAAATTCCCTATGATATCATGGTGACTACAAAGGTAAATCCACACCAGTTACATACATATCTCCCTATCATCTCATGCTCTCATGATACGCATTCTACTTTCCTTCACGAAAAGGTAACACACTCTAGCGGTAAAGATAAACTCCACTCAGGGATATCATATACACTCCCCTTCGCCATTTACTTACTCCCACATTTCATTCACACCATCCCCCCACACACCTATGATTGGTATTGTTGATACATTCAAAAAGTGGGAATCGGCACGATTCAGGAATGTAAATATATATAATTATCCTGAATCGTGCCAATTCCCACTTTTTAGAGAACACACCCTTCATAGGCTTGCTCCGCGACTCTTATTATGAACTTTCCTATCTCATGGTGGCCCAAGAACTTTTAATGATTATCGGGAAAGTGAGATGTAAGTGATCCAGTTTCCTGAACATAAATGAACAACGGCAGCTCTCTAACCATTGCTTGAGCTAAAGCTTTAGAGAAATCAACCTCTCGCCATCCTGTATACACAAGGACAAATGCCTGGCATTCATCTCCAAAAGTGCATCTCACTTCGTTATTTTCTTTAACCGTTGCTCGAGTGTCAGCTTTGTGTCGAATTTTGCGACGAAGCTCCTTCAAACTTATCAAATCTTCTTTTGTCTTTCCAAGACCATCCTTTTCAGTAATCCAATGAATTGTCAAGCAATCTTCAAGGTCATGGATGCACCCAAAAAATTTTGAACCAGGTTGGTGGACTGGCATGAAATACCCTGGAGATAACAAACTGCAAGAAATATCGCTGTAATGTCTTGAATGTGGCTCTCCAGATTTCTGTCGACCCATATGTTCTGATTCCCAGCAACAGTGCACCAGTGCAGAGTCGTTTCGATGTAGCTTAATAACACTGTTCACTTGTTCTTCAAACTTACTATTATGGTCCTCTAAGTCTCTAGGAGCAAATCTAGGAACTGGATTATCAGGAGGTATGATCATTGAATTGTAGTCGAGAATTGTGGAAAGAAAAGGCGATGTTTTAGACCTTTCCATGTGCGCCATGTTGGTTGGTTGTTCTCGCTGGCCCTGCTGTCTATGGTATTTGTCAAAGTGGTTGTAAAGTGCTTGCTGTTACTTGTTATGCATCCGCTGGTGCTGTTTTTGGGGTTGGTTCTGTTCTCCTTTGCAATACTGCACTTGGTGGTTGTATGGCTGCCTGTATTGCTGCCGGTGCCGCACCAACATCTTAAACTCTTCTTTCAATATAGTCCTTTGAATCTAATTCGGTGATCAGTGTTTATTCTCCATTTCCAATTGCTCGATCCTCTTACTCAGGTCTTCCATAGTCTTGTTCAACTCCATTATTGCTGCATACAGTATAGGTGTAATTCTGCCATAGTCTAGTGCCTGATATCTTGGATTCCCTTGGGAGTCCACTTCACCCTTCACTCCACTAGCTGCCTCTGGAACTATACTCTGAATCTCATGAGCCAACCATCCCTGTGCTCGCATTCCACTTGTGTCATTCTTCATTGCATACGTGATTGCCTTGACAGACTTCATCAAATCTATTGCATTCGTGATCTCCTCAATGTTCTCCTTCAATCTGTAATCTAAAGGTGATCCGTAAGTTGTGCCATTAAGGCTGTCACTCATGAATTGAATTGAATATGATCATTCTCCAATTCATGAATATTCATGAATTTTATTGAAAGTACAGATCACATGTTGTACTTAAGGAATTGCACCACCTCAATCGTTTCTGGGGCTAAAGAGCATCGATTTGGAGTGATAAGATCTGCTCCGGAAGAGAATGCACGCTCAGCAGAGACGCTGGATGCTTGCACAGCCAGATAATCGCGTGCCATAGCTGCTAGGGTTGGGAATTCACCAGCGTGACACTTCCAGAACGCAAGAAGATCTGTTCTAGGAGAGGAAAGTGGCGCCGCAAGGGAACGATCAAGCTCATCCTGTTCTTGCAAGCTTTCCTCGTACAATCTCATTCGCTTTCGCATCTTGGTCTCATATGGATCATGGTTATTTGCTGGTGTCTCCGCGAGTGTTGGTTGCTGATCTGGCTGAGTCATTTTTGCTTTGTAGAAATCGTAAGCAGATTTCAAAGAGTCCATCGTGTCTTGGATCCATTCATCTTTCCAGTTCAGAAGTTCATTGAGTCCTTGCAGCTTCATGGCAGGGTTCAACACGAATGCAATACCGGCAATTGGAGACAATCCATCATAGTAGTGGAGAAGCTTGTCAATGCCAGCGTTGATGCTTTTTCGAAGATCACTGTAGTCTACGTTGTTGACGAGCTTTTGACGTTGCTCCTTAAGCTCATCTACTGCAAAGTGATACATGGGAAGCAAGCTGCTGAGTGCCATACTACTCTTCGATACCTACAGTCGCTATTACATACCTCAAATGTTAACATTTTGAGTGGCTCAAGGACATCAATAAGGCTTGCAATACACTTCCAGTCATCATCAGAAAGTAATGCTTGATTCAAAACCTTGTCCTCTGATCTGAAGACAGTCTCTTCCATCTGAGACTTCAATCGAACTGCCCGAACAAGCATATCGTGTGTGCTGTTCCATCTTGTTGGAACATCAATGATCGGATTAAGATAGCTGGTCCCGTTCTCATTACATACGCTTGCCAGAATCCTTCTAAGCTTGCTACTGGCTCTGATCTTTCTCACAATAAAAGAAAGTCGAGAAACTGCACTGACAACGCGGTCACGGGCATCGGTGTCTGGATTCTTCGCTTCTGAGTCCAAGGCCCCTGGACAGGTTTAAGGATCTCTTGTGCTGCGAGATTAATCACATGGGCCATGCATTCAATTCTGTTCCAGACGTCACTGAATCCCGAATCTGGATAATGTAGACTGTAAGCGGCCTCCAACGATCCATCATTGAGCCATTATTGCTGGCATTGTCCATAGTCATCCCAAGCAATTTAGGAGCGATCTCAAATGTGTCCAGAACTTCAAAAAAGCTTGTGCGAGCATCTCACCAGTATGATCCCGTGTCAAATGCTTGAATGCAAGCATCCTCTCAATCATGACCCAGTCGCCATCAATGTAGTGGATGGTGACTCCAAGGAACGCATGTCCGTTTCGAGATGTCCACACATCGCAAGTTACAGAGTATCTCGAGGTGAGATTACTGAGATCGTTTTTGGTAGCTAACAGTGCCCTCTGGTAACGATCATGAAGGCTGTTGACAAGAGCTGTTCGGCCTGGAATTTTGTCGTGTTTGAATGCCTTGAGCATGTTTTTAAACAATTCGTCTTCAGTGGTGTTGAATGGCTTATCACTTTTGACGATTCACTCCTGCAGACAATCCAAAAATTGTAAATTCTTTGGTTTCCCAAGTCGCTGCATGTCGTAAATGTCCAGTGTGTTCTGCAAAGTTCCTTGCAAGAGATCAGGACATCGAAGAGGATGCTTCTGGCGTAAATGAGCGAGGGCACTACTGGACTGTGGCCCTTTAAACTGCCTGTGGCAGTAGTTGCACACCCAATCATATGGCCCCTTTCTCAATTGGCTGATGTTGGGTCCCTATACTTGGGCTGGCAGTGCGCATCTGCTGATGAACTACCAGAGCGTAGGTCAGTGCTGTTCTCCTCATGTTGATTGACATTCGGCTGTGCAGATCGTGATGCGGACATAGGCAAAGATTTCGATTTGAATAGTGAATATTCAAGCAAGTCAATTCATATTCAGTGAATATGAGCATCTTACTATTCATACTCAATTCATGAGTTGAATATTCATGAATAATGAATATTTTTGAATTGAGTGACAGCCTTACACTGGAGGAGACAATCCTGGATCAAGCGACTTTCTTAGAGTCAAGGAACGTTTGGCAGAGCATATGAAAGAGCGTGCTTTCAAAGAAAGCAAAGCCTATCTCAACAGAATCACCAAATGCCCGGTCCTTGCTCGATTGTATGTGTTCCGATATCTTCACAAGCAATCTAACATCACACCTCAGGAATGGCTGGTTTTCCAGCTCCAATTCGACAAATTCCTTTATATCTTTGACATCATTCGTCAACTTTCGGTCAGTGATTTGTCTCAATTGGCTGATGACCTCCTTGAATATTGTGACAGGCAGAACCGTCAAGTATTGCAAATTAGCATGGAATGTTCAGTTGTCATGAAAGTGCGAATCTTTTTGGATGAGGCACAGATTTTGATCTCTGATTACAAACACCATTTCAAGTCGTCAAGTGATGAAACCAGACCGCTCTAGTATGGCTTCAAAGTAGCATTCCAAGATATCCCACGTATGTCGTTTATTTCCTGTGGCGCTGGACTTGGTTTGAGAAATGTCCAAGATAGCCTTGAATCTGGTGCTATCAAAGGTCATGTACATCGCATTTTTATTGTGTGCAACACATTTGACAATCACGCACAGATCTGCGAGTATGTGAAGGAGATTATCCCAGGAATGAGTATGCCAGAGCAGGAATCCCAGTGGTTCAAAGGAAGAGTGAGGTTTCTGGCAACGTTCATTGAAAAATGCCTTGGGAATCCCGATGGTGTGGCAAGTATGGTAGAAAGTTACATTGACGATGTGTCAGTTAAGGAGAACGAAACCTATAGTCTTGTCAAGTATTTTAGACGTTGTCGATTTGAGGACATTTTGAAGCAGCAAATTACGTGATGTTACTCAAGCAGTGCATTTTACATTACATCTACTTTGGAGAACCGCTTGTTGTGGGCCAGAAGAATGCTTGGATGTTTGAGGCAGCGTTCGGACTCTTGAAAAAGGAACGATCAAAGCTGGAAATTCAGATTGAAGAGCCACTGGTGCTCAAGACACTCAAAACCCCTTGGTTCAATTACACTGAAGGAACTTACTTTGACGTTCCTGTTGCTGAATTGCTCGAAGATCTCGAATGGGGAGTTGTCATGTCTCGTGAACCTGCTGCAATGGGTTTCCAATGGGAAAAGTATCTGGCAGGCAGAATGATTGATATTTGCAGCAATGACTGTCGCATCTTGTTTGGAAAACATAAGAAAGATGTCGGAACGTTGTTAAATGCCGACCAGGAGCCCATGTTCACTAAGAGCTCAAAAGTGTCCTTTGCTGAGTATTTGGCCAATCACCAGACACCGTTTTACCTTCCAGATAGCATGGCAGGCCATGATGTTGTATTCATCTTGGAAATGGATGGTAAGAAGATTCGAGTCTTTGTGCGATGCAAATTGAGACACGAGGCAAGCAGAACAGATAGCCTCCGATCTACAGATCCAAAATACTTCTTCTGCAACAGAATCTCTGGAAAGTGCTCAATAACTGTCATAAGCACGCGCAACAGGTCAAAAAGGCCATGGAGCAGTACGAGGAGCACTTGGGGGTCATGATTGCCTATCCAAAGGAATGGACATTGGATTGGAACAATTTGAAAGACAACAGATACGAGCAAGTGTTTCATAAGAAAAATGCGCATCTCATCTTGGATAAGGAGCACATGAAATTACTCGATGCCATCAAAGAGTGATAAACAGTTCGTTTTGCACACAAGGTTTTGTATATCAGTTTTGCAAATTGTAGCAAAGAGCTAAAGCTCTCTCATCCCCAATCTTGACCAGATTCAGATCATCCCATTCAAGCATGTGAATGTGTCACTGTCGATCATATTCTTTCTCGCTGATGACACTTTGAATCTGACTAATTGCTGCCAAATGACGCAAAAGTGCAGAAGTTTGCTCCACAGCAGTTTCATATGACTGTTTGGAACAGCTGCTTGACTTTTTTGAAACTTTCTGTTTGATTGGTGCAATGTGTTTCGGCAGATCAGTGATTTCACGCGATCACCAAGAACTGCCCTTCCACAAGAGCTTCACTGAAAAAGTCTCCTTCAGAATATGAGGAATGTTGACATAAAGCTATATCAACAATGCAGAGTTGAGCTTGGCATGAACGCTTTAGGTAGCTCTCTTGATAGTGTTGACTTGGATCCACTTGCAGCGTTATTCCGTCGATACTGACCACCATAGTCATGTCCTAAACCCAAGAAATCTGAGATGCGCTGAAATTCTTTTGCTGTTCGGACACGATGCTCACCAACGCTCTTGAAACCAGAGACGATCAAACGCAGCAGTATGTCAACAGAGAACTAGAATCACTTGGATTCCCCAAACTGGAGGGACCTCATGACCAGACAAGCGTCAACACCATCTTTTCATTGTTACAGCAGCGACAGGCACTTGAAATGATTGTAGAAGGACATCATGTACCGACAAGACTTGCAGGATCGTATTCGCAAGATGGATGATGATCAGCACTTGTTGCAGTCTCAAGTCCAGCGACAACTGGTGAAAATTGAAAACTTGAACAGAGACAATGGATCTCTGTCTCACAAGTTGTCGTACTTGAATTGACAGCAGGAATCTTGAGACACAACACGAAGATCTCAAGTCCAAATTTCAAGCTCAAAAAGAAGAGTTGAAAGCAACCAAGTCGAATGCTGTCTTTCAGAGAGGACAGTTTGAGGTTTATAAGTTTACAAGAGCATGAGATTCGCAAGAAACAGCGTGAATTGGAGCGCATGCGAGATCGCTTGGCCAAACTGATGGCTGACAGGACAGTGTCAGAGATTTCGTTCAAGTTGATGAATCCACTCAAGAGAGTCGTCAAAGGAGCCAAAGAGCCTCAGAAATCCACAGAAGAAAAGGATCAAGATGCAATGTTGAAGATTGTGTTGGACGACTATGAGCACAGAGAACAGATGGTCTTGAGTGAGAACCAGCTGTTGAGAGACTGTTTGCACAGACTCTATCAGTCCTTGTACCAAACTTTGCAATCGCAACACCTGACTGCACTCAAAGACAGTGTCTTCAAGTTGCCGTTTGAAGATGTGCAAACAACGATTGAAGAAAACACCCAATACTGCAACCAATTGCTGGTGGAGCTTCAGCAATCTGCCAAGACACTAGATGCACAAAAGCAACTGGAGGAAATGCACAAAAAGCAAGGTATTTGCATTCATTCAAGCTACTTTGGAAATGAAAATAGCAGAACAACAGAAATTGTTGGATATTGCAGTGAACACGCAAGTGCCACAATCAGAAAATGATGATCTGGAACGAGAACGCTTGGAATTGGAAGAGCAACGCAGAAAACTGGATGAAGAGCGAAAGGGCTTTACAGAAGCAGCCATTCGAATGGGAGTCGAGCGAGCTAATCTGCAACGTGAACGACAGCGACTTGAGGCTTTGAAAGAGCAAAACGACACACAAGCTGTGGTGGATACTTTTCCACCGACACCCAAGTACTGCATTTGACACTAGTTGGCTCAAGCAGCGTCCGATGCCAGATTCAGCACCAGGATCTCCAAAGACACCGTTCAAGATCATGGGGGAAACTGATACGTTTAGTGCAACACCAATGGACCTTAAGAAAGGAATGCAGCGTGTGATGTCTCCAAGAACGCGATTAGCAAAAGAGTTGAAATCTGTGACACCGTTTAGTGAACGTTTGATGACTTCAACACCAAGAGAGTAAACTAGTACTGCGGATACTGTGGATAGACTTGCTGTTGGTACTGTTGTTGCTGCATTTCCATCAATCGCTGATACGTGTGGCATGCTTGCGTGAATTGGTGGTTCAAGAGTGTGAGATCATCTACAATCAATGACCAAACCTTGCTTTTTGCGAGTTTTTTCTGCTTGTGCAATGACTTTTGGTCTCAACTCCAAGATTTCTTGATAGTCTCTCTACCATCAGCACCAGTACTGCCAATTTCTCGTTCTCAGACACATTGTGTCCTAGTGGATCTGCATTGTGAATCTGCTGCTTGACGCGAGTGATCATTGGCAATTGACTCAACAATTGTTGATCTGGATCTTGTCCAGTTGCCTTTTGTAGTTTTTGCACATAGTTGGCTGGAAAGATACCGTTTCTGCCATGAATAGATCCCTGCCACCAGTCTGGAAACGTTGTGCAATCATATACATCGACAATGTCTCCCTTTGCCAATCTGAGTTCACCTTCTTCTGTTGGATGAAAGTCATACAATGCCTTGACAGCAAACAACACTCTTCTTTCCCTGGATTCCTGTCTTTGCTCTCTTTGCGCTGGTCGATTATCCTTTTCAGACAGAGACAGTGCCAACGCCAACTGTAACTCTTCCTCCTCTCTCTCTTTGTCTGACATTGACTTTTTCTGTGGAGATTTGGGTTTCTCTGCTGGAAATTGATATTCGCGTCTGAGAGATTCAAAAGTATCCACAATAAACGACAATGATGAGTCAGATTTGAAATCCTGTGCCCAAGTCTGAATCAGTTCCAAGATCCTGTTCTTCACAACCACATGAACATTTGCACGTCTCAAGAGTTGCAAGAGTGAATCTACAAACAAACGGGATGAAATCTCTCTCCTGACTTTGGAGCCACAGTTTTGTACAAGAGCATTGCTCAAAGTGAGAGAAAACAGGAGCACATTGACGTTTCTGTGTTGGAGTCGTTTTGAGACCAGGGTCACTGCTTCACGAGCACTCTGTTCACTTGAATCTGCTCTCTCGCATATCTGAATCAACAAGGACCAGTTTTCTCCAGTGTTGGTTTCACTCGTAGCTTGTTCGACCAAACTTTCCATTGCAAGGAAAGAATGAAAGTGCTTGGATTGGATTTCTCTACTCAGCAATTGAAAGCAGTTGTGTACTCTACAGAGATTGAACTGTCCATTCCCTACACACTCTCTGACCATCCATCTCACACTGGAAAGCAGGCATCTCCTGAACAAGATGAGATAGTGGTTGTACCCACAATTGTGTTTGTCAAAGCATTGGACACACTCTTTCAAAGACTACAACAAAAAATAGACTTGACAGAGATTACTGCCATCAGTGGATGTGCACAGCAACACACAAGCTGTTACTACAGGATTCCAGAGTATGATCACACAAAACCACTTGCTGCGTTGTTTGATGCGTGTTTTACATTTGACTCACCCACTTGGCAAGATCATTCGACAACTGCCATCTGTGAAGAGTTGAAGAGATTTCCATTGGCTCAGTGGACGGGATCTCGTCCGTACGAGCGATTCACGCTCTCTCAGATCATCAAAAGATACAGATCTGATCCAGAGAAATTCAAGCAAACAGAGCATATTGGACTGTTGTCTAGTTTCATTCCTAGTGTTTTATTGGGGAAACAAGCACAGATTGACTCGAGTGATGCGTGTGGAATGAATCTGTTGGATATTGAAACACGACAATGGAGACCAGAGCTGTTGGAGCTCTGTGATGGATTACAACAGAAACTGGGACCTGTAGGCGAAGCAAATGAGATTCTGGGACAGATTCATCCCTATTTCACCAAGCGATACGGTCTAGACTGCAAAATCACAACCTTCACTGGTGACAACCCAGCAACACTGGCATCCATGAATTCTGAAAGAGGAGATTTGATCATTTCACTCGGCACCTCTGATACTGCCATTTTTGTCTTGGATGATCCAAAACCACAAGAGATGGGTCACATCTTTTGCTTTGAGGACCACTACATGGGCTTGCTCTGTTACAGAAATGGATCTTTAGCGAGAGAGCGGATCAGAGACATGTATTACAATCAGAGTTGGCAACAATTCAACCAAGATGTGGAATCATCATCATCAGATGGCAGCTATGGGTTCTATTTCTTTGAGCAAGAAATCCAGCCCAAGGCAAAGGGAGTCTATTACTTTAAGGATGGCAAACCAGTCCAAGATCTCAAACACCACGCACGAAGAATTCTTGAGTCTCAGTTTCTGATGATCAAACAGCACACACTAGCATTTGGATTCAACCCAAAGAGAGTGATTGTGTGTGGTGGTGCATCAGAGAACAAGACCATCCAGAAGCTATTAGCACAGATATTTGGATTACCAGTGTACTCACTCGTTCAGCAATCCAATGCCGCTTCCCTTGGTGCTTGTTTGAGAGCCAGAAAACTGTTTGGACTGCCAGATCAGACCAAGTTGGGAACACCAGTGGTAGCATCAGCAGTGGAGCATCCACAGTTCCCACTCTCTCTCATTAAATCACTCTAGTGCACTTTTTCCGTGTCTTGATCTTTCCCTGTCCGAATGGATTCTAATACACCAATCAAACGACAGAAAATAGTACACCTGCTAACACCAGATTCAACCACTCTCAGAAGATGAAAAAGAGTATCGAGTCTAACAAAAGAAACAAAAAACGACGAGTTTCATTCGCTTCACAAGCACACGTTCGGTTTCAAGGATAATACAAGGTTGTTTGACAAGACTTGGCCTGGAGAAAGCCCTGAACAAGTGTATGATCCAGCACAGGAGTATTTTCCTGTTCAGAACGTTTCACTGGAAATGCCAGATCTGACTTCTAGACGCACAAGTGTATATAATCTTGCGCTCTCTCCAGTACAGGTTCAGGAGGAAGAGTATTTATAGTGATTCTAGGATGGATAGCTTTGATGTCTCGATCACGGGTTCGGACACTGAAAAGTCACCTAATCTGCAACGCTACTCTCCACAAACCAACAGACCCAGGGACAGCATCTCACACTTTTTCCTTGGTGAAAAGCTGGAAGAGTTGTCCAAGTCTCCGATCAGACAGAAACCTGAATCTCCACCAAAGTTTGAGTCTCCCATCATTCGTGGATCACCAAGACAGTCAATCACAAGTGTGGATGGTTACTTTATGTCCCCAAAGCCTCAAGTGTCATCAAAGCTCAGATACTCTGTGACAGCAGATGAGATGGAATCACCAGAACACAAACCAACCAGAGACTCTGTTGCTCACTTTTTTGCTTCACCTGCCAAAAGACGCATTTCCATGATGACAGATCTTGCTGAGGAATCCATGGACATTTCAATTGCTGAAAGCGAGAATCTGATGGAAGCATCCATGGATCTTGGAGAGGAACAGAAACCAGATGATGACACTGTAGGTCGGTTCTTCTTCCAGCCAGACGTGCAATCAACACCAAAATCTATTCTCAAAAAGACACCAAAGAAGACGCCTTTGAAAGCGACTGCACTGAGAGACAAGACACCACTTCGTGTATCTACGCCAGCCAAAGACACGCCTGTCAAGCAGACTATTGTCAAGACTCCAGAAAAGGAGCCTGTTCAATCTGCCAAGAAGATGCCTTCTAAGCAGACACCAGCCAAAGCAGTCAACACGCCTGTGAGAGAATCTCCCAGAAAGTCATCTCGCCAGACTCCCGCCAAGCAGACGCCAGCTAAGCCATCTGCTAAGGAGACTCCTGCCAAGACATCTGCTAAAGAGACTCCCACCAAGCAGACCCCTGCTAAAACACCAGCAAAAGAGACAAAGCAGACACCAAAGAAAATGTCTGTGCAAAAGAACTCTCCAAGAAAGACGCCATCTAAACCAGTTTCTGCACCTGGATCTCCACTCACAAGAAGCAGATCTAAGCAAATGGATCAAACAGTGAGTGCACCAGTGTCTCCGTTCAAGAGTGAAAAGAAACACAGACAGTCTCTGGCTCGTGGTGTGTTGGATCTACAAAAAGACCTAGATATTGCACCAGCTGCTGAACAGACTGAAAAGGAAGACACCATCGTCGAGTCTTCTCTTCCAGATGCATTCAAACTAGAAGATTCTGTGGTTGAAACCATTCCAGAAACAATCTTGGAAGATTCGCTATCCCACGTCAAACAGCCTGCCTCAGATCTTGAAGCAGAGACTGAATCCAAGAATGTGACAGAGAACATTCTGGATGACTCGATTGTGATGAATGACTTGGATCTGTCTCTGATTGCTGAAGAACCTGTTCCAGAATCTCCCATTCAGCAAGCCGTTCTTGAGTCTCCAGTGGAAGAAGCAATGTTGGACACTCCAGTGAAACAAGAGACTGAAATCACTGAAAGAAAACCATTCTTCTCAAAAGCAATGACAGACTCACCATTGCAAGAATCTCAAAAAGACATGATCCAAGATTCATTGGAAGCACAGGATCTCATGGACGAACATCTTTCCATTGTCGAAGACTCGTTTTTGCAAGAAGACAAGAAACTCTTGATCGAGAGTCTAGACGACTTTTTGTCTGCCACTGGAACGACATTTGAAGTCTTGGAACCAGTAGCAGTGGATCAAGAGCCACCAGTGAAGCAAGTGGTGTGTACACATGTGGATTACGTCAAAGCAGCAGTCTTGTACAATGCAGAGCTGGAAATCTACGAATGGGGATGCAAGGAACTGACTGGATACATTGAAGATTCAGCCATGGAACTAGGAGCACGCAAGCAAGAGATCAGTCAAGATCCACCACTCTTGTTTATGGAGTTTGCAGAGGGAACACAGCAAGAACGTGATGAGATGACGGTATTTTGAGTAATGGAAGCAGCAGTTGCACTTGACAAAGCAGTTTTGCTACGAGAACGCACTTGGGCAATACTACCAATGGCGTGCGCAGTTGTTGGAGCCACATGTGCAAGTGCTGTTGGATCATGTCTCTAAAATGGAGGGAGATGAACATGTGCTAGATCAGTTTATGGTCAGACACCAGTCTCTCTTGAGCAACTTGAAAGAGTTTGAACAAGAGTTGGAACAGAACATTCAAGACACGATTGAAAAGACCAAAACCAGAGAGCAAGTTTTTACTGCCGAATGTGAGCGTTTGGATGCAGAGCAAGTGCAGCAGTTGCAAGAGATTCAAGAACTGGAGCAGTTGTTGAAGACTGAGCTCGAAAAGGAAGAAATCATCAAACAAGAGATCCAAATATTGGAAGACCAACAGACACAACTGATTACCCAGATTGAACAGTCTGAAGCACTGTGCAAGGACCTGGTGGTGTTTGATCCAGAAGATTTGGCTCAACTGAGACAGGAATATGGCATCCTGACAATGACACACTCTTTGCGACCAGTGTCGCTTGCGCCAGAAACATGGCTGTATGATGGTGCTGTTCAGATTGCGAGTGACAAGATTTCATTGTCTTTGCAAGAAAAGAGCTCTCTTGTGCTTGGTAGAAAGACAAGCTGTTTGGAAATGATCCAAGACATTGGCATTGATCAAGTATTTTGGCTAAAGACAGGTGCAAGACATTCTCAAAAGAATTGTGATTACAGATCCATCGCTTGGATTGAAGCAAGTGCAACTGGTTTGGGAGAACTTGAAGCAGCTACACAGAGACTACAAGCAGTGCAACAGATTGTGTCCAACTGTGATTGAAAATGACTTGAGCATCAAGATGATGTTCTTTAATCGCACAAAGAGAGCAAGATGGCATCTAAAGGTGCAGTTGGATCTGTCTCATGGCTTCCTGTATCCAAATGGACCATGGACACATCAGATTCAGATCGAATATGGTCAGCCTGGGTACTTGAATTGATCGTAGTCTCTTGTCCGAGATTGTGGATGAATCTGGACCAGTCAAGTTGTTGGATTGGTGTCAACAAATGGCAACGCTTGAATAAAGATTTTGAATGTCCGAACTTTCCTCATGTCCTCTGTTCCACCACTAACGCAAGGTGCGGTAACGGTTGCCAATGAACCAAACCCACCAACACCGCCTATTGTTGTTCAAGTACTGAATATCAAAGCGATCTCTTCTGTCCCTGGACAAGAACGCTACAGGATCATCATCTCAGACGGTGTCTACTACATGCAAGGCTTTGAAACTGATTCTAGCCATGTTATCAACACCTCTCAATGCTCTTGTCATCGGAGAGAAGCTTGTCAAGCACTCGATCATTCGATTAACCAAGTACACGGCAAACGCAGTCGCTTCCAAGCGGTTATTTGGTTGATCCTAGTCTTTTGATTGTATTGTCGATGGATTTGTTGACTGAAGGTGAAGTTCCAAAGATTGGTACTCCAATTGCGTTTCCAGGCGATGCTGGTGCAGAATCGAGTGCTCCACCAGCACAACCAAGTCCGCAAGTGCAGCCAGTGAAGACGCCGATGCAGCCAGCGCCACAACCTGTCAAGCAACTTGTCCCACAGCAAGCACCAAAGATGGAGAAACATGGAGATCAGCCAGTGTTCAAAGTAGCGACTATCAATCCATACCAGAACAAGTAGTTTTGTTGATTCAAGATGGACGATCAAAGTGAGAGTGATCTCAAAGAGTGCGATCAAGAGATTCAAGAACCAAAAGGGAGAGGGCAAGCTCTTTAGTGTCACTCTTGGAGACGAATCTGGTGACATTCGTGCCACAGCTTTTGGAGATGCTGTTGAAATCTTTTACAATCTCTTGGAGGAAGGCCAGGTGTTTTACGTGTCGAAAGCTGCACTCAAGAACGCCAACAAGCAGTGGAACACAGCCAGCAGTTCGTATGAGATGACATTGGACACGTCGACTGTCATTGAACCTTGTTTGGATGGATCTGTGCCTGGATTGCGATACAACATTATCGAATTCTCTCGTTTGACTGAAGTAGAACCCAATAACGTCATTGACTGTGTTGCCATTGTCAAGGAAGTGGGTGAAATGCAAACGATCTTGACCAAGAAACAGACACAGCTCGAAAAGCGTGACATTGTACTCGTAGATCAGTCCATGTACTCTGTCAGATGTACCTTGTGGGGACAACAAGCTGAAAAGTATGGCCAGAACATTCAGGATGTCGTGATTGCGATGAAAGGTGTCAAAGTGGGTGATTACGGTGGTCGTACACTCTCAATCAGTGATGGTGCAAGCATTGTCTTGAATCCAGATCTGCCAGAGGCACACCGCTTGCGTGGATGGTACGATGAACACGGCTCTCATCAACACTTTCAAACCTTTTCCTCGGGTGGTGGAAGCAGCGACAAGAAGAACGAATCAAAGAACATTATTGACATTACCGAACAGAATCTTGGATTTAGTGAAAAAGTATTGAAATTAATGCAAGGGTGACTACATCACGATTGTTGGAACGATCATGCATGTTCGTACAGAGAATGCCATGTACCCAGCCTGTGCCAATCCATCCAACACGTGCAACAAAAAAGTGATCCAGACAGCTGGTGGTTGGAGATGTGAAAAAGACGACATGGAGTTCCCTAATCCACGCTACAGATATATCGTCAGTTGTGCAGTTGCTGATGCCACTGGACAGACTTGGGTCACGATCTTTGATGAAGATGCACAGAGAATCATTGGCAAATCAGCAAATGAGATGGCACACCTAAAAGTATAACATTTAAGAATAGGAGTACAACGAGACTGACTACAAAGCAGCATTTGATCAGATCCAGCTGCAACAGTACACGTTCAAGTGCCGTGTCAAGAACGAAGTCTACCAGGATGAAGCCAAAGTCAGAATCACTTGTTCTTCTGTAGAACCCATTGATGAAGTGGCTTACAGCAAAGAGTTGATCAAAATGTTGTCAGATGTCCGACTGCACTAAAATGCTTGATACTGTGACACATTGCTTGTTATTTGACACTCAGCTTGAAACCATTTACTCTCTCCACAGCGTTGTGAGGTTCTTTTTCAGCATCGTCTCTCTCTTGTGAACGGGGATACCTGACAGATGACACTACTTTTTTCATCAACAGTTTGTCTGTGGCGTTGGTGTTGAACGTGTACAGTGACAACTTGCGCTCTGATGCCATCTCAGTGAATATCTTTGCTAGCCACTTGAGATAGGCTTGCTTTGTATTGTCACCTTCATATCTTGGCACATAGTCAGCAATCTTATGTTTTGACAGTCTCTCTTCCAACAAATCAATTTTGTTGAAGAATAAGACACAGGAATTGACTTTGAATGCTGGATTCTTGATCAGAGATGTAAAGAGTCCAATGGCATCCACCAATCGATTGGTAGACTTGTCTTCTTCCATGGATTGACAAAAGGAAGCAGCAGACAAGACATAAATAAATGCATTGACGTTCTTGTCAAAGTAAGTGGCCCATCTGGATCGTTTGTCCACTTGGCCAGCCACATCGACCATGTGCCACATCTTGTCTTCGATTTGAAAGACTGTATCTGCAATGTGCTCAGTCTTTTTTCTGCATCTGAGAATGTCGTCATCTGATGGCAGATAGTCTCCCGTGAATTTGTCTGCGTTTTGTAAAAATTGGTAGGCAGTGTCTTCCATGGACAGGTTCTCAATAAACGGTGCTAGTTTCTCTTTGTAGAGAATTGAGATTGTTGATCCAAGACTATGGCTCAGACGGCTTCCATCCTGGTGCTGGGTCAACTCTTGTCGAATCAGGTCTAGTTCTGATTGCTTTTCGTCCTTGTCAAGTTCGTATATCAAGTATCGCGTGTTTCTGACAATGGACGAGTGAATGTCCAAAAGTGCCTGTTCTCTGTCCTGCTGGGTAAAGCCACCACCATGCAGAATCTTCATCTGTTTCAGGATTGTAGTTTTGCCAGCGTCGCCTGGTCCAAGCAGCAGCATCCAGATATGGTTCTCGGGATCGAGCTTTTTGGCGTCTTCTTTGATTTGACGGTCAATTTGGTCTGATTTCTTGCGACTGAGTCTTCTATCGACTGTGGATTCTCTACGGACCTGTTCCGCAACTGGAGGATACAAGTGTTCTTCAGATTTGAAAATCTCCACGTTCTGAAGCGGTGGTGGAATGTACTCCAAAGATGCTGTCAATTCACCCAACACTGGACCAGGCTCTCTCTTGCTTTCACGGGGACTTTTCTCGCGATCCATTTGTTTGCAGGAGCTTGAGAAAGAATTCCGGGTTTATATCGAAAATAAGTGTTTGAGGTTCTTTCTAATCACGTTTTCTCTAGTGTGAGTCTGAATACTCGACAGATTTGGTTACTTTCTTCATCGTATTTGTGTCAGTGGCAGTGGTTTTGTGCAGATACAGTGGCATTTTCTTGTTCACTTTTCCCTCAATTTCATCAAAGAGCCATGTAAGGTAATCTGACTTGTTGTTCTTGCCTTGAATCAATACAAGGACCTGTGTAGGATGGAATCCAGTCTCTGAGTGTAAAGTGCTTGAGTCTGTCATCTAGGAGATCAATTTTGTTCACAAACACAATCAGTGCTGGAATGTGCAGCAAATCATTCTGTAAAACTTGGTCAATCAGCGACAGTGCGTCTTGGAGTCTGTTCATCGATGGATCTTCTTCCATCTTTTGGCAGTAAGATGCTGCAGAAAAGATATAAATGACTGCGTTGAGATTCCTGTCAAAAAACGTTGCCCATCTCGATCGCTTGTCAATCTGTCCAGCAACGTCATAAATATGCCAGTATCTGCCATGGACTTGAAAAACAGACTCGCCAATGTAATCTGTGCTTCTTCGGCAGTGCAGAATGTCTGTCATTAGAAGATGTACCTTCATCGGTAGCTTTGTAGTCTTTGGAAGCAACGACGTCTGCCTTTTGGAGAAACCACAGTGCCATGTCATCTACAGACAACTCTTTTGACTCTTTGAGAATGTCTTGAAACATAGGGTTCACAAACAAGTCCTTGATAGACTTGGCAATCTCTGGATCAATCATATCTCCTTCCTTGAATGCCTCCAGAAATGACCGACATTGGTCAGAGATCAGATACTCGAGTTGCAACTTTTCTAATCTGGGCAGCATCTGTGAGACATTCCTGGCAATGACACTGTGAATGTCTTTGACTGCATTTGATCGCTCAGCATCTGTGAATCCGTCGCCATGCAAGAGTTTCATTTGTTTGAGGAATGTTGTCTTGCCAGCATCACCAGGACCAAGCATGAGGAGATGATAGTTGTTTTCTGGGTCCATCTTTTTGGCTTCCTGTTTCAATTGCTTGTCAATGATGATACTCTTTCTCCTCGCAGCAAATCTGGCATCAATCGAGTTACCTTTCAGAGAGTGACTGTCTGCGAGTCACTTGCACCACACTCGGATACAGCTTTTCATCAGATTTGTAGATTTGGACATTTGGTAGTTCTGGTGGAATGTATTGCAGGTCTTGTGACAATGTTCCTAATGTAGACATCTTGACAGCACTGTTTCTTTTGCTGCCATTGGTGGATTTTGTCTGATTAGGGATGTCTTCATCGCTCTCCATCGTGGAACACGGAGAAGAAACATCAAATGTCTTGGTCTGAACATGGAATACCAACAGATGGCACTCTAAAGCATACTCTATCGATGGTTGTCACGTGCTGGACATCCCAATTGCTGACCCAAAGATTGTTTGTTGGATACGCTAAGCCTTGTCCCAGAGACTGTTGGATAACGTGTATATTGGCTTAATGTACCCAAAGCTCCTTCAGGTTTCGACGCAAGAGATGGTCCCTACTCTTAACTCGATTACTGTATCGAGATGATGACTTTCTTCATGAGCTTGGTGTCTAATGCAGTGGTATTGTACACATAGTGCTGCAGTTTGGCTTTCTCTGCCTTTTCTCTCACAAATTGAGTCACCCAGTGCAAGTATTCTTTCTTGTCGTTTCTGCCTACTGTCAATTCAGTAGCCTTGAAAGGAGGGGCAAAAGTCTTGTACTGGGTACTTTTTGATCCTGTCTTCTAGAAGATCTATTTTGTTGATCAACACCAACACGCTCTGTGGCTTCAATATGGGGCCGTCCAACAGTCTACCAAATAAATCGAGTGCATCCGTGAGTCTGTTGACATCCTTGTCTTCTTCCAACACTTGGCAGTAGCCAATCGCAGAGAAAATGTACATGAGACAAGACACGTTCCTGTCAAAATAATGCATCCATTTGGACCTCTTGTCCAACTGACCAGCAACATCAATCATGTGCCAGAACCTGTCTTCGACTTTGAAGATGGTTTCTGAAATCTGTTCTGTTTTTCTTCTGCACATCAGAATATCTGTCTTCAAGAGTCATACCTTCGTCTGATACTCTGTATTTAGGTGCTGTCACACGATGAGCACGCGTCATGAAATATCTCCCGTTTTCCTCGAACGGAAGGTCTTTAGAATCCATAAATGCAACCACTAGCGGTTCAGTACACAGTTTTGCAACCATTTCACACAATTCAGTGTCAATCTGTCTGTCATTTGTCTTTGACATCATCGAAAGCAAAGCCTCGACTAATTTGTTCGTTCGCTCGCCAAATGACCTTCCAGACCGGATGAGACTTGTGACAAGGATCCTGCTTGTTCTTAGAATACTCTGATAGATGGAGAGTTTGGCTTGCTCACGCTCAGCATCTGTGAAGCCATCGCCGTGTAAAAGTTTCATCTGTTTGAGTATGGTCGTTTTACCAGAGTCACCTGGACCTAGCATGAGGATTTGCAAGTGTTTTTCTGGGTCCAATTTTTCGGCATCTTGTCTGAGCATCTCATCAATGGCTAGGGATTTTCGTCTCTGTTCATTTCTGTTGTTAGATAGAGTACCGCATGGCAGCAGACTCCCGACGTATCTGTTCTGCCACAGATGGATACAGCTTCTCGTCAGAGATATAGAGATTGATGGATGTTCTGCCATCGGGTGTGGGGCTCCCAGATTTGCTATGGATGCTTCCGTTTCTGCTATCATTGGACCCCACGGTTTGTTTTGACTCGGACATTTTGGCGAGAACAATCGACACATCAGACGATTGGAAGTCATTGCCACCCATAAGATCTCAGATTGAGAGTGGTTGCCACTCATTAGATCTCACTGGACAGATTTCTTTCCTCAATGCTGAGATTTTTCAAAAGACCACCAGTGCTCAAGGCAGGACATCCACAACTCAGAGTCAAGGCACAACCAGTCAATCTGAATGAACTTGGAACCAAAAGAGTGACTGTGGTGATTGATGAAATGCGACAGGTCTTGAGCAACGTTCCTAGGTTAACACTAGACACAGCTGGTTGGATTGGCAGCACCACAGTTGGGATACAACATGCAAATCATTGGCTACCAAGTATTGGACAAACAGACACTTTTAGACAACAAACTCGAAAGAACAGAGCTGCAATTCATGATTAATCCCAAACTGGAGTTCACTTCAAGTAAGCAATCGATGCAGTATGAGAGTTGCGAGTCCATTCCACACTATTCTGGATTGGTGAAGCGATACGACTCGGTAGATGTTAAATACTGGGATCTCGAGCAAAAAGAGCACCAAAAGTCATTCAAAGGGTTTTTGGCAAGGATCATTCAGCACGAGTATGATCATCTGAATGCTACACTCTACACTGACAGAATGGATCCACAGAGTTTCAGACATGATGACTACATTGGAGAGTATGAAGTCCACCGCAAGCAATAAACCAACAATTGCTCTTTCCCAAATGGACGAAATCGTGCAAGTCCCACAAGAATCATCACAGAATCTCAGAGGAAAACTGTTTGTGAAAATAGTGGAAGCAAGGAACCTCAATCTGCAGGGAGATGCTCTGCCTTACTGTGTGATTGAGTTTGAAAAGAATCAGCAACTCACAAAAGAAACAACTGTACAGCCTTCGATGCAAGAGTTTGTGTGCTGCTCTTGGGATGAAGCAATGACGTTTGACGTCCAGAGGTCTGACTCTGAACTCGAAATCAGTGTCTGGAACCGAAAAGCAATCCAGGAAGAAGCTTTTATGGGTCTCATGAAGATTCGACCACCCAGGATATCTGGAAAGCTGCACGACAACTGGTTCAAGCTTTTGCCAAAGTCATGGCGTCAACGTCATTTTACCGGTGACATTCGTGTGCAACTCGTTTACACAAAAACACCAGTACTTGCATTGATCCTAGTCAAAGCCACTGTCCATTGACAACTTTGATCTCCTAAAAGTCGTAGGAAAAGGCAGTTTTGGCAAAGTCGTTCAAGCTCGCAAAAAAGACACTGGCAGGATCTATGCCGTCAAGATTCTCGTCAAAAAGGACATTATCGAACGTCGAGAGCTCGAACACACACTCTCAGAACGCAACATTTTGATCCAAGGCTCATCTCCCTTTTTAGTCGGATTGCGGCATGCTTTCCAATCACCATCCAAGCTCTATCTTGTCTTGGACTTTATGCCTGGTGGTGAATTGTTCCACCATCTGCAGCAGGAAGGCTCATTTTCACTCGAACGCAGCAAGTTTTACGTCTCTGAACTCATTCTTGCGCTGCAGCACTTGCACAAACACAACATCATCTACAGAGATCTCAAGCCAGAAAACATTCTGTTGGATGCCATTGGACACATTGCACTCACAGATTTTGGATTGTGCAAAGAAAACATGGGATACAACCAAACAACAAAGACCTTTTGTGGCACCGCAGAGTATCTGGCACCAGAGATGCTTGTTGGCAAAGGATATGGATTTCCTGTCGATTGGTGGGCACTCGGCGTCATGTTTTACGGTATTCTCTTTCAATCTAGAAATGGTCTATGGCTTGCCTCCCTTTTACTCTGAAAACACCAACTCCATGTACAGAAAGATTCTGTATGATCCTCTCGTCTTTCCAGAGGGCTTGTTCACTGAAGCTGCCATGTCCCTGTGTCGCAGACTTTTGGAGCGCGATCCATCCAAGCGTCTCGGGTCTGGCCCAGAAGATGCAGAGGAAATTAAGCGACATCCATTCTTTGTAGACACTGACTGGGTCAACCTCAGCAGGAGACAAGTCCAGCCGCCCTTTCGACCAGAACTCAACTCAGATCAGGATACTGGCAACTTTGATCCCGAGTTTACAAGCACTGCCATCCAGAACTCTGTCTCTACCGCTAACCCGCTGTCTGAAACCATGCAGGAAGGCTTTAGAGGCTTCACATACACTGAGGGATCCATGAGTCTCAAATCTTCTGGAAGCACATTCAGATACGACCATCTCAGGCGTTCCAAGAGGTATTCTGGGCCACAAGGAAACGTTCCCATGGATACATCTTTCTAAGAAATGAATATTTTGTTACTACTGGAGAGATGCGGAATTTCAACTTCGCGTCTTCATGCAAGATCAAACAGAACGCAGAGCTTCGTATGTCAAACCAGCAGCTGCGTTACAAGACTCTGTCGTGACACTCGTTCGCAACTCTGTCAGCATCTTTCCTGAACATCATGAACCATTGACAACACCCACAGCCCTGCTTGACATCTGGAAGCCAGAAGTCATCAATAAGCTAGCACACGCTCTCTTCAAGTGTGAATGGACCCCTTTGCAGCAAGAGCTCGACTCAAAAGGCAATTTCGACAAAAACGCCTTCCACATCCAAATGATCGAGAATTTGTGTCTCCAGCACGAACACTTGCACTTGAAGCCATTGCAACACAAACTAGGCCGCATCATGTACGAGTACTATCGACACGCGTCTCTTGAATGCACGCTGCCACCAGATTTACACAAGCGGTTGGTGGAGCGGTTTACAGAGAGTCAATCCAAGCCACCGAACAATTTGACGGTTTTGTATCGGTGTCCAAGGGATCAATGGGGACCTGCGTTGGATACAATTGCTTACTACACTATGTTTGAGAGATCTCCAGAGTCTACACGTGCTGAGCACATTATAGAAGAAATGAGCCAGGAATTGGACAATATGGCACGTGATGAAGACTCTGAAGAGCTGTCACCAAGAATCATGCAGCAGATGCCACAACTCATCCAGGCAGCACAAGAAGAGGAAAGGCCAAGCTTCCACGAGACCAACTTGAATCGGCATTGGGTGAGTGTAAGAGTCAAGTTTGAATACGTTTACAGACACTACTTTGGTGGGTATGAACAGCATCATCAGGTGCCATTCATGGTCAGAAGAGAAGCTTCACACATTTTCAGACACTTGGTGCATCTGTGCATTGATTTCAGAGAGTTTGAGTATGGATGGTACTGGTTTGAACGTTCTTTCCTCAAACAGGACTGGAATGCACTCTTGGGCGTCTCTGAACTATGCAAGGCAGCGTCAGATCATGATTCTCTCTGGAATGCTCGCATGTGGGCTGTTTATGCCACTGTGATTCAGATGGGACACAAACAGATCGCTGGATCTCCTGATTATCCACAGTTCATGTACAATGTCATTTGTTTGATTCTAGTTTGCTGTCATTGTCAGAAACACGTCCAGTTCCAAAGACGCGCTCGGATCTTTGACAAAACTGGTCAGGGACATGCTCCAGCACACAAACACGCGATACTTTCCATTTTCAGTCGAGTTCTTGGATCTGTTGGTAGAGTTGGTCTGGAAAGAGCGTGAATCCAACACCAAGCAGTGGAAGGAAGCCTTTGACAGCGTATTTTGATTGATTCAAGGTCTTTAGCATCTACAGTAACTACAAGCAAGGCAAGCAGCACTTGAAAACGGGAACGATCTTCAAGCCAGAAGCTTATCTGGTGCTCATGAAGGTGTGCACGATTACAGGACACAAGCAAGAGTTCTTCCTCTTGAACAAAGACATGCCCTTGGACAAGGAGTTTGCGCAGCATGTCAGGACTGGTTATCTACGCTTTGTACAAGGCCATGAGCCAACGGAGACCAAGGAAGATCTCTTGACGGTGCTTGAACCAGTGATCGCTGATGCAATGAAACAAATTCTCTTTTGACTTTCCCTTGATGCAAACGGCGCAGCAACCGCAAAAGAAACCACCCAGATATGCTGCACCAAACCCGAATGAGGAGCAGGAGCCCAAACCACAGGTTCCTCCAAGACCGATGAAGAGTGAAAGCAGTGACAGCCTTTCAAGTGAGGATACGCTTCGCAAAGCAAACAGAGGGAGAGTACCAACAGCACCAGCACCTGGACCACAGCAGAGAGTTCCTGCTGTCTATACGCAAACGACAAGAACACCACAAAAGGACAAGGGCATCTTCTCATCCATCGTCCACGGCTTCTTTGGAGAGAATCCACCACCACAATCGACTGGAAAGATAGCAATTTCAACGCCTTTTAACCCTGTCCACATCACACACGTTGGCTTCAACCCCGAGACCGGGGAGTTTACGGTACTTGAATTGACATCAGGGTCTTCCAGAACGATGGGTCAAGATGATCAAAGATGCTGGAATCACACAACAGGATCAGGTAGACAACCATCAGACCATCTTGGACGTGATCGAGTTTATGAAGAAAGTGGAGACACAGGATACCCAGGAACATGCTTTTTCCAAGTTCAACAATGTATATGCAAAGCAGCTGAACCCAGAAGTTGAGCCAGATGTCAAACAGACGAGTCCACCGCTCCCAAAGCGACCTGTCTCTCCAGCAAAGCCACCAAGAAAGAATTCAATCAATCGGCCACCAGTACCTGCACGTCCAGCACACACGCTCTCTGTGCATTCGACTGACATCAAGGGAGATGAGCCACCACCAAGGCCTCCAAAGCCAGTTTTGACACCTATGACTGACAACAAAGTCGACAAAACAGACACACCACCAGCTGTCAAGCCACGTCCACGACCAAACAGAAACACGTCAACACAGGATGTGATTTCAAAACTGCAAGCGATCTGCAATCCAGGCGATCCAACACTCTTGTACAAGAATCTGGTCAAGATTGGACAGGGTGCATCTGGTGGTGTCTTTACAGCCAAGAAAATAGACGATGGACAGTATGTTGCTATCAAACAGATGAATCTGCAAGAACAGCCAAAGAAAGACCTGATCATCAACGAGATTCTGGTCATGTCACAATCAGCACATCCAAATATTGTCAATTTCATAGACAGCTTTCTGTTCAAGGGCGATCTTTGGGTCGTAATGGAATACATGCGTGGTGGCTCGCTCACAGACACTGTGACGGCAAATTACATGAGCGAAGAACAAATAGCGACTGTGAGCAAAGAGGTCTTGAAGGGACTGTCTCATTTGCATTCACGAGGCGTCATCCACAGAGATATCAAGTCAGACAACATCCTTCTTGGCATGGATGGATCCATCAAACTCAGTATCTTGCTTGATTATAGCTGATTTTGGTTTCTGTGCACAGTTGGGAGACGGAGAAGGCTCACGAAGGACAATGGTTGGCACACCTTATTGGATGGCACCAGAAGTGGTGACAAGAAAGGATTATGGTCAAAAAGTGGATATCTGGTCACTAGGTATCATGGCTATTGAAATGCTGGAGGGAGAACCTCCTTATCTGAACGAGAATCCTTTGAGAGCCCTTTATTTGATTGCAACCAATGGAACGCCCAAACTGCAAGATCCAGACTCTATTTCACCAGAATTTACAGATTTCTTGAACACTTGTCTGGCAGTGGATGTAGAAAAGCGTCCGACTGCAGAAGAACTCATGAATGTACATGGACTGATCTTAGCATCCATTCCTCAAGAAAGCACAAGCTCCATCTATTCTGGTTCCTCTCATTGAGGCAGCCAAAGCAACAAAAAAATGAACTTTTGTCCGACTTTTCTTCTCGCATCATGGACAAGCAATTCGAGTCCCGCAAGTCCTCGTTCAAGAACAGAGGAGCCCTCAAGGCTGATGAGATCAGACGTCGCAGAGAAGATGTCACAGTGGAGATCAGAAAACAGAAGAAGGATGAATCCCTGGCCAAGCGACGCAACCTCCAAACGTTTGCAGGTCAAGCAAGCGATTCTGACGACGATGTAGAACAAGCACCCATGGCCCAGCAGGTAGACAAGTTGATCGCAGTCGTTGTACACTGAACAGTTCCCAGCCATGATCCAAGGCGTCATGTCCATGAATGTACAGGAGCAGCTGGATGCTACCTCTCGCTTCAGAAAAATCTTATCCAAAGGCATTTCAATTGATCACAGAGCGCAATCCTCCAATCGCAGAGGTCATTTCATGCGGTGTCGTCCCAAGGTTTGTGGAGTTTTTGAGATCCCCAGAACCTCTTTTGCAGGTTTTCTTGTTTATTGTAGTTTGAAGCTGCCTGGGCACTCACGAATATTGCCTCAGGTTCGTCTGATCAGACGAGAGTCGTCATCGAAGCTGGCGCTGTTGGTCTGTTCGTTGAACTGCTTGGTTCCAACTCTGTGGATGTCAAGGAGCAAGCTGTCTGGGCTCTCGGCAACATTGCTGGTGATTCACCACACTGTCGCGACTTTGTCCTGCGTGAAGGCGCCATGCGTCCGATTTTGCAGATCTTGAACGACAACCAATACAAGCTGTCCATGCTGCGCAATGCTACCTGGACCCTTTCCAACTTTTGCCGTGGAAAGAACCCACAGCCGGATTGGGCTCAAGTGTCGATCTGTTTGCCAACTCTGGCCAAGCTTGTCTATGCTAACGACGAAGAAGTCCTGACAGATGCTTGCTGGGCAATCTCTTACCTTTCTGATGGCTCCAACGACAAGATCCAAGCTGTGATTGAATCTGGTGTCGTCAAGCGTCTTGTCGAGCTCTTGGTGTACTTTTCTTGATGTTAGATCCTCTTCTCCAGCTGTCCAGACACCAGCATTACGCTCGATTGGTAACATTGTCACTGGTGATGACACTCAGACTCAAGTCGTGATTGCTTGCGGTGCTTTGCAGGCCTTGTTGGCACTGCTTTCTTCCCCAAAGGAGAGCATCCGCAAAGAGGCTTGCTGGACGATCAGTAACATTACCGCCGGCTCTCCAGCACAAATCCAAGCTGTGATCGAGGCAAACTTGATTCCGCCATTAATTTCGATCCTCCAACGTGGAGAGTTCAAGACGAAGAAGGAAGCTTGTTGGGCTATATCTAATGCTACATCTGGTGCTCTTTCTCGCCCAGAGCATGTCAAGTACATTGTGCATCAGGGAGCCATCAAGCCACTGTGCGATCTCCTTGCTTGTGGAGATAACAAGATCATTCAAGTGGCTCTCGATGGCCTCGAAAACATTCTCAAAGTTGGTGAAGTCGAAAAGGCTCAGACAAACAACTTGAACCAGATGGCGCTTTACTTGGAAGAGGCTGGCGGCATGGAAAAGATTCACAACTTGCAACTTCACGACAATAGCGAGATCTACAAGAAAGCCTATCACATCATTGACAAGTACTTTGGTGACGACGATGAAGAAGAAGCAGCTATTGCGCCAGATGTGGACCAGAACACTGGTACATTTGCTTTTTCGACTCAGATGAACATTCCACAGGGTGGTTTCAACTTTGGCCAATAAAGTAGTTGCACTTGACACACTGGCATGAGTTGCATTTGACACTTTGCCATGGATGCTTATCGACAGCGCGTCAAAGTCATTCTCAAGACAGCAGACTTGAACCTGGTATCTGTAAAGAGCATCAGAAAGCAAATAGAGCAAGAGTTTGACGCTGACCTGAGTGACAAGAAGCACGAATTTGAGCAACTCGTCATGTCACTTGTTGAAGCCAAGCAAGAAATGGAAGACCATGTGGAAGATATCTCACAAGTCAAGGAAGAAAAACATGTCAAGGAAGAGGATATGGAAGAAGATGTGGAAGAGGACAGTAGGCAGCAGATACTGGACGATGAAAGGCTGGCACTGGAACTCCAACAAATGGACTCACAACGCAGAACCAGAAGAGGCGCAGTACAAGTCAAGAGAGAAAAGCTTGTCCAAGTATCACCGGAACTCCAAGAGATTGTCAAACAAGAGCAAATGCCGCGTGTACTCAAAATTATGATAGACAGATGCAGTTGCTCGAGTGTGGGATTACATTCGTGATCATGGGTTGCAAGATCCAGAAGACAAGCGCAAAATAGTGGCAAATGACCTGTTGGAAGGGATTTTGGGCAAAAAGGAGTTTACTGGATTTCAGTTGAACAGTCTATTGTCAAAGCATCTGACGACAAACAAGACCAAGAAGGAGAGAAAGAAGCCATCGGGAGCATTCAATGCTTTGCATGTCCTGAGTGCCCCATTGGCAGATTTGGTCAGTGTCACTGAAGAATCACGTCCACAAGTGGTCAAGCGCATCTGGGATTACATTAAGGCAAACGACTTGCAGGATCCCACAAACAAGCAGTATATTCTGTGTGATGACAAGATGAACTCGGTTTTCAAGACAAAGCGATTGTCCATGTTCAAGATGAACGCTGTACACATGTTGATGATAGTTGTTGAGTCAGCACATGAAGAAGAAGGATGATATTGTCGAGCAGATGGACGAATAAAGTTTATGCCTTGAGCAATCTCTGAGCGCTTGCCTTGTCAGCATTGGCGAATCCTTTGGCAATCGCACGCTTCTGTTTGCGAGCCTTGTGTGCTGACCAGAGTGAGATCAAGGACACCACAGTTCCAATCGCAAGCACAGAGATCAAGATACGGATGTAGTAATCAAACACAACAGGCACTTGCTGGTGGCAGCCTGGTCTCGTGTTTGGCTGTGCACATGGGTTTGCGATAGATTGTCCGTTTGGATCAGTGGAAGGACCAGTGTAAGCAGAGCCATCTTGTGAATCAAAGCCACAACACTCGAAAATCTGTTGTACAAGGTCGTTTTCAGTGCTATGGCGCTGGTTCCAGTCGCTCAACGAGGCACTCACGACATTCTGCTTGCGCGAGTTCAAACCAAGGATACCGTAGATGCCACAACCGAGCAAGATCAATAAGTCAATGGTCAATCCAGCCATGAAAAAGGTCAGAACATGGGGTGATTTCATGATAGCGCCTGTACAGCCCATGATGGCAGTGATCCCAATGAAAGATCCATAGGCCATCAATCCAATCGCAATATCTCTGTTGTCCACTGAGCCGATTTGGCTTGTGCTCTGCTGGAACATGGTGATGCCGGTGAAGAGCGCAACTCCAGCGGTTCCAAGGAAGACAACGTTCACAAGCAGCAACCAGGTCTGTGATAGAATCGCTACACAAGAGTTTTTGTTGTTCATGGGGGAAAGATTTGCTGTTTCCTTTTGTACTCGCCTTGCACCGCCTCAAACCACGCGCACAGCCCAGAAATGCGTCATGCTCAGCCATGCCCAACACATCTCAAATGATCATGCCAGCCTATGTAGCCTCTCTAATGATCTTGCCAGTGCTCTACTGGACTGCTCAAGGATTCTCAGGGCGATCGATTAAAGCATTCAAGTCAGTCAAATTTACTTGAAAGACTCTGGAAACTTGTCCTTGTACAATCCTTCTGGAAAGTACACGGCTTCAATCTTCTTTCCGGCAAAGAAGCGATTGTGCAGAGATGTCACAGCCACGGTTGCCTCTCCCAAAGTAGAAAACTTGAGATAAATGTTGCCTTTGGACTCGCGATCTACAGCAATATGCATTACTCTGCCATACTTTGAGCATTCGTCCTTGACATCTTCTTCCACTTCCTTCTGCCAATCAGGCTCAGTCTCTTCCTCTGGATCAAACATGTTCTTCAACAACACACACAGGGACGTGCGACTAGTGTGAATGGACAGCTCTCTATCGTTAGTTGGAATACGGTTCTTTGATTGCCTTTCTGACCTCATCTCTCGACAGACGAGCCATGAGCTCTGTTCGATTGATGGCATTCAACGTATTGCCTTCTCCATCGTCAATCTTCAGTGCATTCGGTGCCTTGTCTGACACTGGTGCGACTGTAATCTATCATCAATCAAAATACTTTCTTCCCCATCAACTCAAATCCATTCATGGCTCGAAGTGCGTCGCGAGCCTCGAACGTTCGCTTAAATTGAACAAAACCGTACCCTAAAGACCGGCCGGATTCGTTATCGGCATGTAATGTAACATAGTCAAGTCTGCCAAATGGCTCAAACAGATCTCTCAGATCCTTTTCTGTCAGTGTCGTTGGCAGATTCTCGATAAAGAGCTTTGTCGAAATAGGTGGTGGTCCACGCACTGGATTCTTTTCATCATACGCTGCCTTGTTCTTTTCTGCTTCACTCTTTTGCACTAGAATGGGAATGCCCATCAGCAATGTACCAGACAACATGATTGCTTTTGGCACTGAATCTTCCTCGTAAAACTCGACATAGGCAATGCCCTTTGAACGTCTAGAGATCTTGTCAAAGACAATACGTACATCTCTGATGCGACCACAGGATCTCAAAATGTCAGACAAATCACGCTCTCTTGCATGCACAGACAGCTGCGTCACAAAGACCGTTCTCTGATCGCGTGTGTATTCATCCACCTCTGGTGTTGGCTCCCTCGCTTGTCTTGGTGGCGATCGTGGTCTTGCGTCTCTTGGAGATCTTGACCTGCGATCAAGTGAGCGTCTTCGCTCATATCTGTCTCTCGATCGTCTCCTTTCTCTAGAGTAGTCTCCTGACCGTCTTTGATCATATCTGTCTCTTGATCGTCTTCGCTCACGAGAATCCCTGCGTCTGTCTCTTGACACTGGCCTTCGCTCTCGAGAGTCTCTTCTTCTGTCCCTAGACACTGGCCCTCTCTCACGAGAGTCTCTGCCTCTTTCACGAGAGGATGGTCGCTTGTCTCTCAAGTCCTTTGGATCACGAGAGGATGGTCTTCGTTCTCTCGATACATCTCTCGATCGTCTTTCTCTTGAGACCTCCTTTTCCATAGAGACCTCTCTTGTCCGTGGCTCCTTGGACAACTCCTTTGTCCGTCTCTCCAAGGAAGCATCTTTTGCCCGTCTGTCCCGATGTCTGTCTCTTGACCGCTCTGGATCGTTTGATCGCTCCAGTTTGTCCACTTGAGATCCTCTGCGCTCTCTGGAGTCCTCTCTGTTGCTGCGGGAAGTCTCAGTTCTTGCAAGTGAATGTTCTCTAGAGACCTCTGACCGACCACGAATCTCCTCTTTAGAATGTCTGGAGTCTTCTGCCTTGTCAAACGACTTGCTCACAGGAGAAGTGTTTGTTGATTCCTTCAACAGCTGGGGTTCAGTCTTGATAGCAGGCTACAGTAAATACATGTACCTTGAATGGCGCTTCCAACAGTGCTTCAATGTCCAAATCCATTTGTGGGAAAGTTTTCGCGCCACGTTGCGCTCACATTTCGTTCTTTGCTCTCACCCCACATCTGCCAACATGACTATTGAGATTCGCATCTGAAGCAAGGCTGGATATGACCTGCATAGCGTCTGAGATGTTTTCTCACGAATTGATCCACATCCATCAGATCTTGTCTATTGCCTTGCAGCACAAGAGCAAGCCAGAGAATTGCCTGCCAGTCAAGAATGAATCAGCAGACAGCATCTCTAGACCCAATCGACTCCAGCAGTCATAAGGATGCTTGTCAGGTATATTCGCGGACAGATGGGCCTCAAGCAACAAATCAACCATAAACAACTAAGACAGCTATCTCACAAAAAGGCGCAGCTTCGGGGAAACTGATCAGGGGACATGGAATCTCACTAGTACTCTGAACAATTTGAGTGCAAAGGAACGTGAGTGCTTAGACTTTTACCCTCAAAGTCGCGCCACTTGGAATGTCATCGAGAGAAGTTGAGATGCAGCAGATGCCCATCACCAAGCGCATTTGCTTAGAGTTTCTCATGCAAGGAAACATTCACTCCTTTATTACGTTCTTCCAGGCATTTGACACCATGCCCGAAGACATTCTTGGGTTCCAAAAGCTTCTCACTGACTTGGAGAGTAGCTATCCAAGTACGAGTACTGATTTCAGAGGGAAATGTGGCTGTTTACAAAGCTTTGAAGGAGCTAGCAGAGTTCTTTACACAGCAAAACCAACCACAACGCGCTATCGAGTACTTTGAACAGAGTTTAGAGGAAGCCAAGAAGATCCAAAATGACTCTCAGTATGAGATTGATGCAACGCGTAACTTGGCGCTTGCATATCAGCGACAAGGCATTGATATTGATGAAAGATAACCTTCGAGAAGCTTTGAGTCTTTTGGACAAGTCTGTTTCTTTAGCTTCAGAGCATGGCAATTTGCAAGGGCAGTTGCTTGCCAAGAGCTCTCTTGTGGAGATCCATACACAGATTGCAGAAAAGGTATCATTCCTAAGAGAAGTATGAAGAACTTGGAGACTTCGAATCTGCCATTCCACACCACGAAAAGTCACTCGAGAACCATGTTCCAAACGATGCTCCAAATGAGATCCTGTACAAACTAGGACAAGCTTATCAGGCACTTGGCAGCGTTGAAAAAGCGATCAAGAACCTAGAGCTATTCCTGATGTCCACCAGAGAGCACAACAGCAAGCAAAAGGAAGGCTGGGCACAATGTGCGCTTGCTAATTGCTATGAGAAGGCAGGAAATGATGTCCTTGCTTGCACTTACCTCGAGCAGTTTATACAACAGTCAGAGGGAGAGCAGTCTCAACTGGAATCTGCTGTCAAGGCATGCAACCAACTCGGCAACATTTACAACAGATTGGAAAAGTATGACATGGCAGTCTCTTACTTTGAGAAGCACTTCAAGCTTGGACAGAAGCTGAGTGAGAGCCAGACCCACAGTAACCGTCAGACGATCAAGACTTCCAAAGCACAAGTTCAGCTGTCGATCTCCAAAGCTAATGCCAAGATGCCACTCTTCTTTGAAGCCATAGCAGACAGCAACGGCATCAATGCACTCTTAAAGTGGAAATCTGAACGCACTTTTGGTGATTATCTGCCACCAAGCATGGTTGCAACATAAAGCGTTTATGAGAGCTTGGATTGTAACTCTTGGATCATCTGCTCCTTCTCTTTCAGTCTGAGAGATGCCACCTCCAATCCTTTGACCAATCGCTGCTGCATTTGTTCTTGAGCCACAGTCAGTTGCTGTCTCATCCTATCATCAATCACAATACTTGGCTTCCTTTTCAAGCTCAGACACGGCTTTAGAGATCTGCTCACTGAGATGTCTCTTTTCTTGTTCAAGCACATTGTGGGAGAACTTGACAAGCTTGAGCTGCTTGGACAAGCTTTGGGTATCATTCAAGACCTGATTCACATCAAGGTCAGTCTGTGCATCATTGTCTACAGTCCAGCTAGTCGTTTGTATTGCTTTCTCTTTGGAATCATACTTGCTGTGCATGGCTTTGTTTTCTTCCAATGCTTCAGTCAACGCCTGTTGCAATTCGAGATTATCGATCATGATTTGCTTCTCTGACTCTTGAAGTGTATGGATCTTGACTTGCAACGACACCAGTTCTTGATCAACACGCTCATACTCAATCGTCATCTGTCTCAGTTGTTCTTCAGTGGCTCCAAGTGCATCGGTTTCCTTTTCAAGTCTTGCCAAGACAAAGCAAGCTTCTTCCAATTCTCGTTCCATTCTCTGTTTCTCCTGTTCCTTTTCTTGAAGTGAGTGTGTCAACTACTTTGAGACCATCAACCTTTTTGTTTTCCTGCAGTGTTTCTTGCAAAGCAGCTTGGATGGCAGAAGATGCGTTTTGTTCAAGATCACGCTCTCGTTTGAGTTGGTAGAGCATCGCATCAGACGCAGAGAGCTCCTGTTGCAATGCTTGGATCGTCTGTCTGTTCTTCTCCTCCAGTTGGTTGGTTTCATCCAGTTGTTTCTCAAGATCCACACAAACTTGCTCAAACTGTTCGGTTTCTTGCTTTTGTTCGTTCATCTGTCCTTGTAGTTTCTCGATTGTCTGGTCCTTTTCATGCAAGAGTTGTTCCAGTTCTTGGATCTTTTGCAAGTGAATCCACACATCTGCATATTCTTGTGGATCTCTCTGGAGTTTCTCGATTTGTTCCTTCAAGTTAGAGACCATCTGTTCGAGTTCAGAGATCAAGCACTCTTTGTTTTCGAGTCTCTCTTTGTCTCTTTGGATCTGTTCATCTGTTGCTTGCTTGTACTCTTGACGCTCCAAGATTTCGTGATCCAATCGCTGTTGGAGCTCATGGTTCAACTGTTCCAAGTCAGACTGTACTTGTTCAAGCTCTCTAACTTGTTGCTGGAGTGCAGTGCCAAGATGACGCAAAGACTCGACTTCCTTGTTGCGCGCATCTAGTTCAATCTCGAGTTGAATGGCTTTGTTGGATTCACTCAGCAGCTGTGACTCTAGATCTTCTTGTAAAACGGACTTGTAGCCAGTGACGTTGATGAACTGTGCTTCCTGACTCTTTTGCTGTTCGTTCTCTAGAGTCTTTTCCTGCTTCTCTTGAGTCTGCTGCGTCTTTTCCTGCTTCTGCTCTGGTTTCTCTAGAGTCTTGTCTTGCTTCTGCTCTGGTCTCTCCAACTTGTGCTCAGATTTCTGTTCAGACTTGTCCTGAGACTTGGCTGGTTTGGCTGACTTACCCTTCTTCTGATTGTTGTTGACGACACCCAGGACCTTTCTCTTTTGTTCCTACAGTAAAAACAGATACTCTGTACAGGAGGAGTTGTTCGGCACGCGTGAGTTGGGACATTCGGACAAGTTTTCTTGAACGTGTCGAGTTTTATTCCCACTCAATTGTGGCTGGTGGCTTGGAACTAATGTCATAAACGACTCTGTTCACACCCTTGACTTCGTTGATGATTCTGGACGAGATCTTCTTGAGCAAGTCGTATGGCATTTCAAACCAGTCTGCAGTCATGAAATCTATCGTGAGACAATGTACCAGTTGTTTCAACAGCTCTGAGCGCAATCACTTGCTCATAAGTTCTGTTGTCTCCCATGACACCGACACTCTTGACAGGCAACAAGGCAGCATAGGCTTGAGAAATCTTGCGGTACAAGCCAGCTTTCTTGATTTCCTCGATAAAGATAAAGTCAGCGTGACGTGCAATCTCGACTTGAGAAGGTGTCACTTCACCAAGAACACGGATAGCGATACCTGGTCCTGGGAATGGATGTCTCCAAACGAGTTCGTCGTCAATCTTGAGCAAAGTACCCAGCTGTCTGACTTCGTCCTTGAACAACTCACGCAATGGCTCAATCACTTTGAGCTTCATGTCATCCAACAGACCACCGACATTGTGGTGGGTCTTGATGGTGGCAGATGGGCCCTTGAAACTCACGGATTCGATCACATCTGGGTAAAGTGTTCCCTGGAGCAGGAACTCGATCTTTCCTTTGCCAGCTTGTTCGACTTGCTGCTCAATTTTGGCACCTTCGGCTTCAAAGACCTCGATAAATGTGTTTCCGATGATCTTGCGCTTCTTTTCTGGGTCAACAACACCCTTCAGTCTTCCAAGGAAAAGATCAGAGGCATCTGCAACCGTCAAGTTGATGCCCAAGTGCTCCTGCAGTGTCTTTTTGACAGTAGCGACTTCGTTCAAGCGCATGACACCGTTATCCACAAGAATGGCGTGGAAACGATCCCCGATAGCAAGAGACATGAGCTTGGCAGCGATGGTAGAGTCAACACCGCCAGAGACAGCACCAATGACTTGGGCAGTAGGTCCCACTTGCTTTCTGATGCGGTTGATCTCGTTGTCGATAAACGAAGCCATGGTCCAAGATGCCTTAGCTTGGCAGATATTGACGACAAAGTTCTTGAGCAAGACAGATCCCTGAGGGGTGTGAGTGACTTCAGGGTGGAACTGAATGCCATAAACACGCTCTTGAGCGTTTTCAACAGCACAGAAAGGTGCTGTCTCAGTCACAGCAGTGACTTTGAAGCCAGTTGGCACTTGAGAGACTTGGTCACCATGAGACATCCAGACAGTGATTTCCTTGTCCAATCCAGCAAACAACTGCGAATCTTCCTTGATGTGGACGATAGCCTTTCCAAACTCCTTCTTTTCACAGTTGATAACTTTGCCTCCACGAGTGTGTGCAATCTCCTACTGTTTTCGAAAGCACCTGCAAGCCATAGCAAATGCCAAGAACTGGCACTTTGAGGTCCCAGATGGCAGTGTCCACATGTGGAGAGCCATTTTCATAAACAGAGTATGGTCCTCCAGAGAGAATGATGCCCTTTGGCTTGAAAGGAATTTTAGAAAGTGGAGTGTTGCATGCATACAGCTCACAGTACACACCAAACTCTCTGATTCTGCGGGCAATCAAGTGAGTGTACTGGGAACCAAAGTCAAGAATCAAAATAGAGTCATACTGCTCAGCCACGGGGATGTCAGACATTTCAAACTGGAGACAAAAAAATCGTGAACGCCTCAGAGATGGTCCAAGATGCCACAATTAAATTGGTTCTTGGACAAGCACCTTTTGACTTTCCAAATGATTGACACGCTCGATATCGTAGACACTATCATCACGGACGGAGCTGCAGTCGCTGCTGAACCGCAAGAAGCTTTTGATGCAGAAGCACTCTATCCTGAGTTCATGGACAAGATTAAACAGCTCCGCCAGCAGGAACAAGAACTCCGCGACTTGGAAGAGCAGCTCAAGACTCTCAAAGAACTGAAACAGACCATGGCTGAGAAGAAAGCGCTTATCGAGCAAGCTGCTCAGCAAGACGAAGAAGCAGCTCTTGAACGTGAACAGCGCGATTTGTACCAGCAGCTTGAGGAAATGACACAAGAGCTCCAGTCCCTTGAGGAACGACAGGAAGCACTTGATGAAGATGTGACTGTCGAAGATCTGATGGAGCGTCTGCAGTCTGCCAGTGTTGAAGAGCCTCAAGAGACTGCTGAAGAGACTCAAGGGACTGTTGAACAACAGGCTGAAGGTGCCGAACAGGAAATGCTCGAGACCAGTGAAAAGATTGGAAATGCTGTGAATGTACATGTTTTAACAACAGCAAATCCGCGACCAGATGGAGCAGTTGCGTCAGGTCCAGCATCTTGCAGAGACTGAAGAAGAAAAAGCCTACTGCAGTCTTGTGCTTGAAAAGATGAATGGACAGCTTGAGGAGCTTCTTGTTGCTCAAGAAAAAGTTACTTTGTACCAGCAGCTTCTGGAAGAGTACAGACTTGTATCTTGATTGAAAATAGACCAAAGACAAGCAGGAAGCACTTGAATCAGAATCCAACCAAGCACGCGTGCAGACATCTGATGATGTTCAAGAACAGCCTGTTGCACAACAAGTAGCAGAACAGGAAGAGGAAGACTTGGAAGAGCCCCTCTCCACTGATTCTCCAGCCATTGTGTCAGAAGCACAAGCTGTCCGTGGTGATGACGAAGTCTCTACACCCATTGAAAGGTATTCTATCCAAGACTAGTCTCTATCAGCAACAACACCAACGTTTGGAACGTGCAGCAGACAATCTCATCCAAGGCTACAAGCACAGCCCTGGATTCCTCTTGACTGTCCTCAAGTCTTTGGCTCACTTGAAATCAGACACTTTTGCCCAACAAAAGCTCTTGTGTGTCTTGGATGAGCTCACGGATGAACGTGACGAGACTGTGGCTGATGATACTGAGACTGAACCCATCAGAGCACGTATCCACCACTCTACGTTCAAGTTTGTGGAGCAAGTCTTTACAGGAGAGACCATTGCTCCAGAGCGTGTGCAGGACTTGATCCATCATGTCAACTCGATGCTGTACGCCCACTTGATTTCAACGCCTTCAAAGCATGTTGAAGCTGGACTGTCTCCAGAAGAAGCCATCCGTGCCATGGGACAATTTGAACCCATTCTCGGTCAAATCACCCAGCATTACAGCTCGCAGCCGATTGACCAAGCACCCATGCTTGCGTATGAAATCAACCGCTTCTTTGACGCCGTTTTTGGCTGGGAAGAGCTTTAATCTCTAAAACTGTTTGTGCCAGCGTTCTCGACGGCGTTTGCCGTCAATGTACTTCATACTCTCTTCGTACGACTGTGGTAAGATCTTTGGCACAGGTCCATCTGCTTCAAAGGTCATGTGAAAGATATTGGTTGTCTCTCGCTTGTGTGGCTGCTGCACATCCAGGACATCTGCAATCACGGTCACTTGAACACTCTTGGATGCATCTGAAGTGTAAACGACTTGTGCAGTCAGAGACAGGAGCGAGCCAATCGAAACTGGTTTCCAAAACGACACTTCGTCCATGGCTTTGAAATGCACACTCCCGTGGCAGTACAAGATGGCTGTAGCATATCCAAGTTCCATGGCAACACGCATCAGAAACCCGCCAAAGATGTTGTTGTGCATGTTGCGTTCCTGTGGCTGACAGAGAATCAGTGACTTGCGAATGGTGTCTTTCATAAATACTGCATCTGTGGGTCCCTTGTTCGCTTGGAGATACATGTTGTGAATCAATTCCAACTCCTGAATGGTGGGTGGCTGCTTGTTCAAAGATGTCTGTGACTGGAACTGCTTTCTTGCTTTGTGTGCTGCACCACTCTCAAACAAGGCTCTGTCTTTGTCAGTTTCCAGTCTCAGAGGAGGCACTGGTGCTCCTTTCTTTGTTTCTGGATCAACGGCGACCATGATAAACTTTGCATTCAAAATAGTCTTGCCACCTTTGGGTCTAGGCTTATCAAAGGCTTCCATGCCATAGCCTTCTTCTTCCTCTGGCGGACTGCCTTCAGGACACGTCATCATCTGCAAGGACACCTCCATGGACGATTGCCCAACATAAGTCACATGCCCAGAGCTATCATTAATCAAAGTACAGCTGCACATCGATATCGGTTGGAATGCTCTCAAGAATCTCAATTCTGTCAACACTGGCAGTGACAACAGTCGGAACCTTGTCATCGCCTTTATCGGCATGGAGAAAAGAGACAAAGGCAGCAAGCGCATCCAAATCCTCGAGGATCTTGCCAAATCTCACACTTCCGTATGGATTCACGTATTCAGCAAAGACTTGGGGGTTAGAAAAGCGTAGATAGCCTTCTAGATAAGAGTCTCCTGGTCGTTTGTTGGTGGAAGGTGTGTGTGCTCGCTTGCTGTTCAAGAAACCCTTGACAATTCTGTAAAAATCAGAGCTGCGCTGTGGATAGGGCTGAATCTTGGAGGAGATGCCGGTAGCGGTTCCTAGCTTTGTACCAACATCAAAAATCCACCTGCGTTGCATTCGCTGCATCAACTTGAGAAACTTTCACGTTTTGATTTCGATGCACCTTCCACTGGAGCTCTTGCAAAAAGTGTCTGATTACCTCTCCATAAGCGAATACCTCAAGCTCAAATCCACTGCAAAGAGACTGTGTGGCAATGCTGATGATTATTATGGCCGATATTACCCTACGATTGAATGGCAGTTTCTGATATGCTTAAAGTATTCCAAACACAAGATCATCAGAAACATACTCACGCACAAGTTAATGCAACCACAGCGGTTGCTGTTTGAGCCAGACCATTTGGACCAGAACATTCGATCACTTTCACTAGTGAGACAGGTGGATTGTGATGAAGATGATGCAGAATCAGTGGCTTCAGTGATGTTGAGCGACTGTGGGGACTATTTCAGTGAATATGAGGATCAAGGTCTGACTTGTGTGGAAATTGCTTGCTTGAACCAGTCACAAGAGACGCTGAGAGTGCTACTAGAGGATGGCAGGACAGACCCAGCAGAGAATGATCAGGGATCACTGCGTTTGGCGTTGCAAGGAGATGATCCAGAACTAGTGAGGATACTCCTGAATGACCCCAGAGTGGATCCTACATTTGAGGATGGGTATGCATTTCACTTAGCAGCCAATCCAGAGATTGTTGCTCTCTTGTTGCTTGATGGACGCGTGCCATTGGATCAGATGCAGCGCAAGAGCTTACTGATGGACTTGCGAGAGTGGTCCATTCTGTTAGAGGATGATCCAGTGAAGGCACTCCACATGATGCAGTTTTCTGATCATTTCAAGTACTGCTGTCAATGGCTGTCCATCAGATTTTCATAAACAGTCGTTGTGTTCATTTTTCGAGAGATGGGAGAGATTCGGACACTTTGATGGCCAAAAGAAGACTGGAGGACAATGAAACGACAAAAAGAGTCAACCCCTTTCAGAAATCAAGAGACAAGGAACCGCAAAAGGAAAACAGAATCATCAACCCATTCTCTCTGATTGAACTGGAAGAAGAAGACGATCAGGAACAAGTCATTCCAAGAGCAAGAAAACAGACAGTGTTTGTGAAGGAGCAAGTGAGAGTGGATCCATTCATTGACTTGTCCTTGAAAGAGAACCTGGTTTTGATCTCTGATGATCCATTTCCGTTCTTGACCAGAGATTCCAAGATCAAGTCACAATCTCTCTTGGATTTCACTACCATGTCACACTCTGATGATATCTCTGTCCAATTCAACAAGATTTTTTACCACTACGAACTCTTGTTCAGAAATTCACCTTCTCAAGCTGGACAATTGATCAAAATCTTTAGAAAACTACAGCAGCAACAAACATTGTCTGAATTGGAACTGGCAGAACACATGCATTACCAGAAACAGCGTGAAAAGTGGAAGATTGGATTTCTGTCGTGTTATCAGCTCTTCAAGACTGGGATGATGGATTCGTTTGTGTTTTACACTAAGCAATTTAGTATCTTGTTCTACACTTTGGACGGTGACAAACACGCGACGTTTTATCAAGCCAGTCCAGGCATGATGCAGCTCTTGAGGGATGAAGACATTCAGTTTGATGTCTTCGAAGAGAAACAAGTGGAAAAGAGTGATTCTGAGTCTCTGGAAGACTCTGATCCAGAAACACCCTTTGAAAAATCACAAAACACATTGTTCATCAGTGATGCACTCTCTTTGCATGCTCTGGTGGATTTCTTTGCTGATTGGAATGATCCCAAGATGGATTCAAGAGCGGAAGGACATCCAATCTTGTTTTCAAAAGTGCCCTTTAGTTTCTCTTGCTTGGTAGAACAGACACTGATGGACCATGGCAAAGTGAAAAAAGTACAAGATGGAGACATTCTCTTCAAGCACAGGCTCACTGTGTCAGGTATCCTGATGCCTTGGCAGATCTCGGACTTGATACAAATGTGTCAAAGACACACCAAACAAGTAGAAATCAGCTGTAAAACACTCTTGAGCACTGCTGGCCTCTCCAAGGAAGAAAAGAGACCCAATCCATGGAACAGACTCTTGGTTCAAGATGGTCAAGTGTTTCTGAACTACTAGCAGTTGGAATTCAAAAAATAGATGCTTATGTGATAGTTTGCACAGCATACCCTTTTTTGTTTCGCAATGCCAGATCTGGAATGCCAAGCCACCCGTGAGGATAAAAGGCAGCTCATTTTCTCATCTACATGGACGTTGATTACCAACCCAACTTGATTGCATTTGATGGTCTCAGAGGCATTGGTGCTATTCTCATCACGCTTGGTCACTTTTCGACACTGTGGGCAGATGGACCATTCCCCATGATTGGTCCTGATTACTTGTCTGCTGTGACACTCTTTTTTGTGATCTCTGGCTTTACGATGGTTGTTGTCTATGATCGAGGGATCTCGCCTTTGGAGGACTGGACATCCAAGAAGGAGTTCTTCAAAAAGAGAGTGGGTAGATTGGTGCCATTGTACTATCTCAGTCTGTTGATTGCTTTGCCAGACTTGCTGCTTTACAATTCAAGTGATATCATACTACCTACTGTGCTGTTGACTGTGTTTTGGGTGCAATCGTTGACTGGACTGATTGGCACTTCGTGGAATGGTCCACTTTGGACTGTAAGTGCGTTTGTGTTCTGTTATCTGCTGTTTCCTTGGCTGTTGCACTCTCTGCGCAAGCGATCCATCAAACATCTCAAAATCATCACCACAGTGACTGGTCTTGTGTCGATTGTCGTGACACTTGGTCTCATATTCTACACAAAAGCATCGTTGCTCATGCATCTGCAAGTCTTCTTTCGTATTCCACAGTTTGTACTTGGCATGTGCTTTGGTCTCTTGTGCAAACGACAACCATTCAAGAATCCCACTTGGATTGCAGAAACATGCTTTCTGATTGCCATTCTCAGTCAAGCGTGTGCCATCACGATCTGCGAACTCTTTCGAAGCCCAGATGACTTTACAAGAGCTTATGGCTACTGGTTTCTCTACAACTACATTATTGAGTTTGTGTGTGTCTTTCATCAAGGTCTGTGGTTGATGGCTCTTGCGTCTCCCGAGTGCAAAGGATTAGGATTCTCAATTCTCTCCCATCCAGTCTTGCAGTTTCTGGGCAAGATATCATTTGCGCTGTACACCATCCACTGGCCATGCATTCAATGGATTGCATTCACGATCGCTGGTGGAGTGAGTTATCAAGCAGTTCCAAAGGATGGTGGTGCATGGCGGTTCTTTCATTGGTGGCATTACTTTCCAATCCTTGGACTCCTCTTGCTTTTGGCGACTTTGGTGCACTACGTTGTGGAAGCCCCAAGCAGAAGATGGATCGCTAGCAAGTGACAGTAGTTGATGAAATGGCAAGTAAAAGCAGTCGATGAAATGACAAGTGACGTCAGTTGTCCCTATTGTTGACTGCGGTCGGCACAGCCTCGAATGATCAAAAAGCAATTTGTCGACTTTTGCGCATGGATTGCCTTGTTGCCTTCCCAATCTTTCAGAGATGGAACATTCCGTTCAATGCTCAAAGCTGCTGCGAAAACACTGATGTGGTTCAGTGTGAGAACGACAAGATCACTGGAATGTATGCTGATTCAAAGTAGAAGAGTGCAGAACAGAGACTTGTCTGGTCCCATACCGACGCAACTGGCTGGACTAAAGAGCCTGCGAGAGATCTATCTCTCAAAGAACGGATTGACAGGCCAGATTCCAGATATCTTTCAAAACCTGACACAACTCACAAACCTGTGTTTCTATTGACACTAGATCACTGAATGACAACAGTCTGAGTGGTCCATTGCCAGTGTCACTTTCTAAAGCACCATTGGTGTCTCTGCACATTCAGAACAATAGAATCAATGGATCTATTCCACAAGAGTACTCTAGACTTGTAGAGCTCGTAGAAATCAACATCAGCGGCAACAACATCACTGGAGCACTTCCTGCTTCCTGGCAAGAGCTCAAGATCTCTAGTGTCTGTTTTGGATCTTGTTGCAACCTTGGAAAGACTGTGTGTATGCCCATTGGCACTGTAGCACCAGAAAGCTGTGGATCTGTTCAGATTTGTCCACAACTTGCTGTTCCTACACCCACACAGATCGCACAACCATCTCAGCAACAATCTCCATCCATGGTGATCCCTATAGTCGTTGGCATCGTTGGACTACTCGTCCTGATTTGTCTTTTGGTGTTTTGCTACACGAGACACAGACACAAGGACACCATTAGAGAGGAGCGCAAGCTAGCGACTGAAAACTATATTCTATCACAACTGCCAAGTCTCTTTCCAAAGATCGAAGAACAAACACTCTCCAATCACCATGCGACTGTTGTAGAAGCACCTGTTGATATTCAATCGTATCGTGGATCTGTTGTTGGATCAGATACATCGTCTTTTGCATTGTTTCGTGCCATATCTGGGAGAACGAGTCTTAGAAAATCAAAATCATCGACACCAGTCAAGGAAAAAACCATCAAACGCACACTCACACAGCCAACATTTGCCGAGCCATTTGGAGAGTTTTCAGATGAGATTCTGTCTATTTCAAGTTTAGAAGACTACAAGAGACAAGAGACACTAGATGACACTATTTTGGACTCTCGTCTGCACTGATAAATACTCCTTTTGCTCAAATCTGACTGTTGTGTGCATTGACAACGCGTGCGTGTCACTTTGATGCTCATTCAAGTTCCATCTGCAGAGGAAGCAGGTACATCTGTTGAGTATAGTATCACCAGCCACAAAACTCACACTGGAAGCGCAAACAAACAAACCGTTTGAACCACGCATGCCAAGAGACACACTTCCAAAGCCTCCTGCTGAGTTAACACCACCGCAAACGTACCAAAGGCCACAATACAACAGTCAAGTGCATGATTTACTAGACAAGATTAAGAATCGGTGGCAGGCTCGATATTCATGATTGGCAAATGCTCCAAATCTGAGAGCATGGCTTCCAACTGAGCAGTATCAAAGCGCTCTCCTTGCTCTTCAATCATGACCGCAAGTTCTACTAAATTGGTTGGCCGTTGATTCAAAATCATCAGTTTCTCGAGTTTTGTGAGTGGATACTTTTGAAACTTGGTCAAAAACTGCTGTATATGTTCTGGTGTTTGCAAAGACGCATGTTGTCGCTTTGAAAACTCGTTGAGTTCGTGTACGAGTGTGAGATAGTCCTGATGTCTGATTTTAGACTTTTCTTTTTGAATGAATTGGTAGACTTCATAGTCTGACAAGTGCTTATGCAGTCTTTCCTTGATGATCATCAATTTGTCACAAGGAGCAGAGGCAAGAGTTTTTCTGTTGGAGTGGGGACAAAAGAGAGTGGTTTGCAAGCAGAGGTTCAAGAAAAAGTGGAGACATCCTCAGCTGGATGAGAAGATTACTCTCAAGCGAGTGATTCAAGAAGCTAGGAGTCTTGAACGTTGTCACTTGAAAGTACGAGTGCCTCAACTGTATCTGGTGGATCATGTGGAAATGGCACTTTACATGGAATACATTGATTTCCCATCACTCAGAACGTGTATCAATGCAGAAAACTGTGTAGAGATTGGAAAACAGATTGGCAAAGAGCTAGCCATCATTCATGGTCTGGGAGTCATTCATGGTGATCTTACAACGTCTAATATGCTCTGGAAAGACAATCAGCTGGTGTGGATTGACTTTGGTCTCTCGTATGTGTCAGTGTTGCCAGAAGACAAGGCAGTTGATATCTATGTCTTGGAGAGAGCCATTACCTCTACGCATCCACAAGAAGCAGATCAGATGCTCAAAACTATCTTGGACACGTACGAAACAGAAGCCAAGCAGGGCAAAGAGATCATCAAACGCTTCCAGCAAGTGAGAATGCGTGGACGAAAGCGCACTGCCTTTGGCTAAGATGCCCAGTAGTTTGCTCTGCAGATGTCTTCTTGGCTAAGATGCTTAGTAGTTTTGCTCTGCAGATGTCTTCTTGGATTAAATGTGATACCGCCATGCTCTTGTACTCCAATTGCTTGACCTTCTTTCGGACAGTCTGTCTTCGCACTGTTTCTCGTCTAAATCTAATCTGTGCTCTGCATTGAAAGACCAAAAAGATCATAAACACACACAACAGAAAAATGCCCTGTTTGAGATTGGATGCAATCAATGCATAAGTGTTGGTACGTGGACAGCTTGAAATCTGACTGGTCGTCCAGCAAAAGATGTCTGGTCGTGAAAATTCAATCCAGACTGGTTGTTGATACACTGACAAGAGCATTTGCTGTTCCTGTGGGGAACGCGGTGCTGCAAATGTTGTGTTTGGTGGACATGATTTGTAAGCATCTACAAATGTCAAGAGTGTCTGGTTGATGGTCCATTGATACGGATCACTGTCAGATCGACAAGCTATTGGATACTTTTTGGAACATGACTCTGTTTGCCACTTTTGATCTAGTATCACACAGTTTTTGGTGTAGTCTGTTGCCGGTTCAGTTGATTTCCAGTTCCAGACAGTGGCTTGAAAGAGATCGAGTGTAAAGTTTTGAGTGAAATAGGGAGAAAAGCCGCAGTTGATGATCTGCTGCAAAGAAGTACTTGTGAATGGTTTCTCTGGTGTGTCTGCAATGTAGGCATAGTTCCATGACACAAATCTGCCACTTGTTGTGTTTGACGTGAATTGTGGATATTTCGAGTCAAATCCTGTTCCAGCCATGGAGACTGATGGCAAAGGATTCACACACGTGAATTGTTCCAACACAGATGTACTCAGAGAGGGTATGGTTCCAAGTGTTGTCTGGTTAAAGACATAATCTTGATCTCGTGTAATGTTGTATCCAGCTGTGTCTCTGAGAGTGTTGGTGCCAAATGCAAAGAGACAGTAGTAGTCTCTGTCAAAGAGATCCAAGAGCGTTGGATATCCAAAAGTCGTGTTAAAGTACACATTCGAAGTCACTCCTTTCTGTCGATCGATTGCCAATTGCATGGGTGTATAGACACCATCGTACTGCTGAATGACTGATCCAATGGTTTTGGTTGCAGTTCCAGTGCCAAGGTCGTTCAAGTTCAATATTATCTCTATCATGTGTTTTGGGATGGATTTGACTAAATCGGTAAAGAACTGATCAATCACAAGAATGACAGACTCAAACAGAATGGGGTTGCGATGGCAGAGTGTGCCATTGAGGTCAATCAGCTCGTCTCCTTGTGGGATGGTGTCTGGATACTGCTTGGGACACAACTGCCAGTTCTTTCCATTCCAATAAAGGTCTAGGACAATTCTGTCTGCTGAAGTCAAGAGAGAACGTAAATCGCTCAGAATGGTGGTTTGGTAAGGCAGCTTGACTGCTATTGACGGTGCCCTTGACATGGGTAGCGCCAAAGAAGCAAACTCTAGCGAGCTTCTCTGAGACGACATTCGTGACAAAGTTCGGACGTTTTCACTTTCCTCGAACTGCGCATTTTCTGATGTTTCATCTGAGTTCACCAGAACAAGAGCAGACCTTGACAGATTTGTTCAGACTCAAGTCTCCTCTCACCAGTCTGGCTCAAGATTTGGACATCAACTTGTCGTTCCAAGCAGAGTACCTGAATTCACAGTAGAAAGACCCCACGCAAGAGTTTGTTCCTGGATCTAACGACTTGTCAGTCACCACAGGTCCAAAACGCGTTCAAGAAACCATTGCCAAAGAACCTGGAACAAGAGTCGCCACTGGTCAAGGCAAAGTTCCGAAACCAAAACCTGAAGAAGAAGACTTTGGATCTTTTCAAGGAACCGGGGTCATTTTTCTGATGATAGTGTGAGCCATTGGAACCAAAGGAAGCCAAAACCCACGCGTCACAATACTGTGTTTTCAATGCCACAGGTCGGTTCCAAGAGAGCCATGGACGAGCACCTGACATCGCCAACGACAGTCGCGGTTCGAACGATCAACAAGGAGCAAGTGCAACCACACAAGATGAGACGCGCAGCAACAGCAAACTCTGTCATTAGCATGCCTGCAGAGGCTCCTCCCCTTTTAGAGAGCACACTGGAATCGTGCGATATGATCCGCAGAATCTCGATCGACACACTCGCTTCCATTCTCTACGGCAACCATTTAGACCCATCCATTGAATTCCATCTCGTGGATGCAAGATATCCCTACGAATACAATGGTGGCCACATTGGACCTGCCGTCAACATCTCTTCTTGCCAGGACCTCGAAACCAGATTCTTTTCGAAACCACCAACAAGAAGAACGTGCATTGTCTTCCACTGTGAGTACTCGATCCAGCGTGCACCACAAATGTATCTTTTATCAGACTAGGGCACTGCATTTTAGAAAACTGGATCGATACATCAATGCGATGCACTATCCATCACTCTATTACCCAGATGTGTACATTCTCAAGGGTGGATACCGTCTCTTTTACGAAAAATACCAAGTCCTTCCATTGACAGTAGATGTTGTGCCAGCCACAAGGATATGTGGAAATGACCCATCCCGCCTACGCTGAAGAGTGTCTGGCTGGACAAGTGTTCCAAAAGAAGCAGTTCAAGAGAATATAACAAATTCACTGTGCTTCCTCTGATCAGACAACTCATGCATCCCCTGTTCTTGTTTCAAATTTATTCGTTGATATGGTACATGGGTTCTGCTGTTTCTGGGGGACTGGGGTATGGGTTGGGTATTTCTAACCTTGGCTTCTTGCTAGGCTGCTTATAATAGAACATTTGCTGGCTCATCAACTGCCACTTGAGAACGAGAGCATTGTTTCGCATCAGTCGAATGTGCAGCCTCTCCCGCTCCTTTCGCTTGAAGCACATGAGTTTCCTTTCTGAAACCGTTATCAGCCAATCGCAAATGTGCAGGGAGTCACTCATTGTGACCGGGAACGGGAAGAAGTGCCGCTACGCCACCCTTGAAAATGAAATCAGAATCCAGCCAAAGGTACTGCAAGGACTTGCTCATTCACATGTAGCGAAGAATGCTTTCGCGCACTTTGCATGGCGACTGCACAGACACTCTTGTTTGAGTTTCCAGCGACACTCAAACCACTCGTGTCATCATGGGCGAATGAAACCAGTCTCTTTTACTCACAAACACTCACTCAAGTGGATCCAGATTTGGCCAAGGACTGGATAACACCAGAGATTCAAGCTCGCACTTCAACCACTCCTGTTTCTGGGATAGACGACACTCTGGAGAATCTCGTTGTCTATTTCAGTGTACAACTCATCCTCTTGTTGGGACACGAAACTCCGCACTTGCGCGTAGATGCTGCACTCCATCTGATCAAGCTCTGTAGTTTGGTCAACCCACAGCTACAAGAGCCAAAGCTCGTTCCTATTGTGTCACAGCTACAAGCAGGACCAAGTCTGGAATGTCTCCACAGCTTAGTGACCATTTTGGGTGGATCTCTGTCAATCATGCTCGTTCCTTTGGTCTCTGGACTAGAGAACTACCAAATGCATCACGATTGGCGCATCAGAAGCATCAGCAACACATCCATCTCTCGACTCGTGTTTGATGCTCAAGACAAGAACTTGTACAAATCACCAGTCTGGAACATTTACTTTGCCTTGGGGTCACTCCAAAGCAGTCTGCAGCTCTTTCAGGACAGACTAGTGATGATTCAGGTTTCTAGATTGACATCAGGCATTGCATCTCTTGGCACCTGTGTATACTCCAAAAGACAGCACTCTGGCACTTGGAATCTGTGATACACTCATGCGTCTTCCTTCAAAGACAGCTACTGAAACCGATGAGATCAAAGCCACACTCACAGTCATCTTCCAGACCCTGTACAAGTCTAAACCAGACACACCACCAGACTATGCCTTCTTTTTGAACATTCTCAACACCAGCGACGAAGCTAGCTTGGATCTCTTGGCTTGGGCACTGGAACTCTTTCTCAGATGTGGCACGACAGCAACTGAAAAGACTGTTGCACCATTCAAGTGGCAGATAGACTTTGCACAAGCACTCACAAACCACTTTCGTGCTGGACCAGCCATTGTGAGATATGGAACTGCGATTTGCTTGCACACGATTGTGGAAATGTCACCAGGCTTTCTGGAAGAGCACAAGTACTTGTACATGTATGTGATTGCTGGATTGTTGGACACTGATCATGCGACTGCTTACATGTATGAATCCATGCTGCAGCTGGTGCAATCTCCAAACGCTCAGCAGCTTCAAGCATGTGTACAGCAGATTCACAGAGCGGCCACTCAAGTGTACACTTATGATCAGCTGTATGTGAATGTCCCGGCATTGGATCACAAGGATTCTGGACAGAGTCAGCTCTTGTCACTGATTGCCAAGCAAACACCACCAGTGGCATCCTTACTGCTCCACAAGATGGCAAATGCCATCGAGTACATGTCTGTTCCCATGAAAGCACGACAACTGCAAGTGATTTCGTATCTTGGACAAACAGCAGAGAAACTGGATTCGTATCTGATGCAAGTATTGGTGCCACTGTGCACACATCAAGACACACAGTTGCAACAACAAGCACTCAAAGTCGTGAGAGCATTGATGCCTGGATTCATGCATGCAAGTGCTGCTGATGTTGCCTTTGTCTGGTCTTACATCCATCCACTCCTTTCCATTGAATTGGAACCCAACATGCTCACAAACGCACTTGAAGTCTTGCGCTCGTTCCCAGTGCTCCAGCTGTCGTCTGTATTGAGGGAAGAGCTCATCCAAGCACTCTTTCGTCTCACCTTTTACCCAGATCCACTCGTGCGCATGAAAGTCTATCAATTCTTTGGTGAGTCGTTGGATTACTGGAAAACATGTGATGAACTCCCTAGAGCGACTTCGATTCTGTTTCAAGCACTCGGTGACCATGATCCACGTTGCCTGCGTGTCCTCGTAGACAACATCGTCATTCTCGGTGGCACAGTCATCATTCCAATCACGAGTGCACTGACTGCATTGAGAGAAGCAACATCTAAATCAGCATTGACGCTCATCAAAGCTTACGACAATCTGTGTATCGCATTAGCAGTTCACAAACCAGAAATGCGTGCATTGGTGGATGCATTGTGCAATACTGAGAGAGCAGACAAGTTTTGGAGCTATTACTTGGAAGATGTGCAAGAAAACCAACTTGCAAAGCCAGACGAGTACGATTACTCTCGCAATTATGTCCAAGCACCATACTGGATCTCTTTGCTCTGTACAAAGTTTAATATCTTGCCACCACCACCGCAAGGCAGTGAGTTTCGTAGAGATCAAGTACCAATGACGATCGTTGGCAAGAGACGCTTTGCTTGTGGGTTCACGTTTTGCCTTTTTCCATCCATGGGCATGTCAGAGCCAAACATGCGATATGCCAGCTGTGTGGCAGCAGTCAGATGTTGTTTCAAGCAAAACAATGTTCAGCCAACGATGCTGCGTAGTTTGTTGGAAATTGCTACACAGCAAATGCTCTCGAGCAAAAAGACAAGCTATCAGCTGAGTGCGCTTGACATTCTTGGATTGGTGGTGCGTCTAAAAGTACCAGGTGTCTCTGAAAGCATTCTTCTAGAGTACATTGATCTATGTATTGACTTTTTACACAACACACCCTCTCCATTGGTCAAGATAGAAGTCTTGCAGTTTGTAGAGATTCTCATGCTTGTGTTTCCAAAAGGAATTAACAACAAGATCGAAGAAATCAGAGATGTGACACGTCTCATGCTCGTGGACAGCGAAAAGCAAGTTGTGGATACAGCCACAAGAGTTTATTTGCTTGTCTTTAGATGCACAGTCAAAAATCAGTCTGAGCAGTTTGAAAGCTATCTCAAGCAAGAGCTGGATGCTGTCATGAACAGAACCAAACTCGAGAATCTGGGTGATCCGTATGTGAATGACTTGACTGCTGATCAGGCAGAGCTTTTGACGTGTCTCTTAATTCTTGGATCTGGACAACTCAAGGATTCAGTCATTCCTCCGTATGAAAAGGCACAGCGACTGTTTCTATTTCTACAGCATCCAAATGCAGCCTACAGAGCATGTGCACTCTCTTCTGCACTCAGTTTGGTATCAAGATTGATGATAGATTTCCTCAATGGATGCAGTCTTTGGTACAGCTGTTCTGTGGGTCCTGTTGCCTCTCTTTGCAGATCCGAATCCATACGTTCGAGCCATCTTTTGTAGATTCCAACAAAACATCCCAGATCTGATCGAATCGCACTGTGCAACAATTATCCCACACGTTGAAGACAACTTTGTCCTTCCAGCTGCTTCTTGGAGCGATACACTCACTGACAGTGCGACACTGCAAGTATCTCAAAAGTTTTTGAATGACTTGAATGTCGAGTTCTCTTCTTTGAATCTGCATCCGTTTTCTCTGGAACTCTCGAGTCAGGATGATGGATTCCATCTGCCAAGAATCTCACCAAAACTCTTGCAACGCATGCGTTCAGTGAGTGAAACGTTGTCACTGAATCTGCCAGCAGAGATCCAGAGCCAAGTGTTGTATCACTTGCACTCTTTGGAGGTTTACAAGCCACTGCAGCCAGCAGTCATTCTTTCTGTCAGTCTGTTCCTGTCTTGGAACGAAAATCTGTTGGCAGATCAACTGGGAACACTCATCAGTTATCTCGTGAATGACATCACTCCAGAGAACAGAAACATTGTGGAGGGGAGTATTCTGGCACTCAAACACATTTCAGAGAGCTCCAACTCTTCGTTTAAGCAAGTGTTGCAGCAACTGACACAAGTAGACATTCCAAATCAAGGAGGTCTTTACTGCTTGATCTCGTTGTTGGAGTATCTGAGAGACCAAGCACCACAAAAGGCACCTGAATTGGTCACAAAGTACTTGAACATGGTCAGTGATCACAAAACGCCACTCAAGAATAGAATTCTGTCTCTTCACATTGGAGTAGAACTGGCACTGATGTGCGAAAACGATGAAATCAAAACTGCCTTTGATTGTGCACAAGAACTGTTGGGAGTCGTTGAAGATTTCGCCATGCGATACCAAATCTACAACGCCATCGCCGTTGGCTGCAGAGGTCGAGATCCAAAACATCCTCTTTTGAAGATTCTGATGACACAAGCCAAAAAGGAAATCTATTCCAAGACTTCCAAGACAAGAAAGCACGGCATGATGATCTTTTCGATCTTCTTTAACCTCTGGCAATTGGATGAGCGTATGGCGTTTTTGTTTAGACTCTTAGCTGATCCAGATCATGATATTCGTATTTCGATGAGAAACTCTTTGATCAAGCGAAGAATTGTGGATCTGGACACACTCTTGGGTATTCAAGGCAGTGGATCTGCTCTCTACGACACTTTTCTCAGATCTGGCCAACTCCCAGTCATGCGAGATGGTGGCATGGCACTTTCTGGCACCAGTTCCTATCTGGCAACCATTCCACAGTTGGTGAACGACCCATACAACATTGAGTACTACCAATCCACAAAATTCAAGTCTTTTTTCAAAATGTATGGCCTTCCAGACACACTCTTGCAAAAGATGACAAATCCGCTGACCACAGTCATGATCGACAGCATCGACACCAGATATGATCTCAAGATCCAAACAGTACCACAAAAGTACCATGAACTCTTGAACACACCACCAGTGGAGATTTTGTCGCGTTTGATTGAAACGATGCCAAGAATAGCGATGGAAATTGTAGATGAAGTGCAAAACAGTGTTCAAATTTACTTGGCTGGTGATCCAAATGGTGAAATTGATCCATCTGAGAGAAATGATCTGGAAGCTGCCATTCATGTGATTGAAGTCTTTACAACGCTGATTATTGCACACAAGGGATCAGGAGAGCGATTCCAGGATTGGATTCAACAACTGCAAACATGTATCAACACAGCTGTCGAGTCCTGCAAGCAAATCAGAGAGTCCATGATGCATGAACTCGAACGCACGTTCTTCTTTTACAGCTTTTCAAGTGATATTCCCATCACGAGTGACGAACAAGCACTGGCATTGGATGAAATTGTGAAATCTACACAGGATGCGACACTAGAGATTCTGAAATCTGGCAAGGCAGATCAACTGGCACAATTGGACTCTAGGAGAGAAGAGTTTTCACAGGAAATGGATCACAATGTACTTGAATTGATCATAGAACCAGCGATTGGTGCATCTGACAACCATGACTTTGCATTTGATTTCTGGACTTGGCGTCGCATTTGGACTTTCGAGAGGTTTTAAGGTTGATTTCAGCAGGCACTCCAGAGCAGTTGGACAGACTCTTGAAGTTCTTTATCAAACTCTTGGATGAAGAGCATCGGTATTGAAACTTAATCTAGCACAATGCGCGAGGCAGCGACAGAAGCGATTATCCTGATTGCCAATATTCACATGGAACGACCATCAAAAGATATCAAGGACCAGTTGGTGCCAAAGCTTGATCAACTGTCTGCAGAGTTGATACAGCGATTACAAGGCAAAGAGAGGATCTTTAGGAAAAAGAAAGAGTATCTCAACCTCCTGGGACAGCTCATGACTTGGACAACAGATGTACAGACAAAACGAGCGACTTTGAGACTGCTGGTGGATCACTGGACAGATCCAGACTCTGAAGTCAGAAAGTCTGCCATCCAGATGGTCAAGAACATGGGAGAGAATGGCATCAAGGAGATTTCAGACATGTTTACAGCAGGCTCAGATGGTATCATGACGCGTGCATCTAAACTCATGAACAATCCAGACTTTTTGGACAAGGAAGCATTGCTGGAGTTGCTCAAGTGGAAGTTCCAATAAATCCCTAGTCTCAGATTTCAGAAAATAGAGAATTATGCAAGGCTTTTATGGCACAATCTCAATGCCCATGGCTTTTGCTTGTGCATAAACACGAGAGCACACACTTCTCAGATCCTTGCCAACAAACGCTGGATCGTCCTTTTTGACTTGTGCAATGTGATAAATGTGCTTCAAAGACAGTGTCCCCACTTTGACATCATGTGGTCTAGCAGATCCCTTTTCCACACCAAGTGCCTGCTTCAAAAGCCAACTTGTTTGTGGCCTCTTGATTTCGAATTCAAACGTGCGGTCTGGCTTCACAACCAGTTTCGTTGAAATGGGAATCCCTGGCACAAAATCCTTTGTCCTGTCGTTGAACTGTTTGCAGAAATCAATTGCCTTGACTCCCTTTTGACCGAGTGCTGGACCAACTGGTGGTGTTGGAGTTGCCTTGCCAGCACCCACAATCAGTTTGATGGTGTGTGTGATGTTTTGCACGGGCTTTTTTGACATTACTGCGTTTCTGAGGCAAGTTGAAAAACTCGTGGCGCAGTCTTCAATCTTCTTCAACTTATTTTGAAGGCCATGGTATTGTTGGTGTGGTCATGATCCAAAAGATACAAGACTCTCTTTGAACTGTGTCAGATCTGTTTGAGAGTGATCAGCAATGACATCTTCTGGATGACACAAGAGACCGCTACTGTCTGTCTAGAGTGTTCTGGAAACAATTGCAAGACGTGCATCGACGTCACGAAGGTCTCAAGTTCGTGTAACCTTGGGGGGGTGCCAAGAATGGGTGAACCCATAAACTCTTTTCAAATGCACCTTGCAGTCAAGCGATGGTCCAAAGCAATTGGCGAGCAGCAGTGGCAAGTACTTCCTCTGCTCGTCTCACACACGTCCCGTCTGCCACAGGAAATACAGCTGTACCATATGATTCTGAGCAGAAAGCTACCAGTCAACCAATACCACCGAAGTCAGTCCAAGCACTGCTCTTACTGTCCAGAAGACGAAAGCATTGAGCACTTTTTGTTCGAGTGCCCCAAATCCCAGCAATTCTGGCTCAAAGCAGTCGATTTGCTGCGTGAAATGCTGTCCATGTCTGCGATGGAGATTCCCAAGATCAGTCCGGCTGATATTGTGGTCTGTTTCCCTGATCTTTTGCCACGCCTCGCGTTGGAAGAGCAGCATCAAGTGATCGTCTTTCATTCTGTTGCTCTGATGGCACTCTGGCAAGCAAGATCTAATAGCGATGGCCAACATCTTTGGCAGCGCTTTGTGTTTCAATTGAAGCAGCGACTGAATCCAGAAGAGTCACACGATTCCAACAGATGGTCTGACTCTTCTGCTTGTTCTCCTGTAGATAGTGCACATTTTTCATTCTCGGACATTGGCAGCCCCAAATCCGTGTTTGATGATCTACTTGGATGCTATGACCTTGAGCTACCACAGTTTGTAAATCACTAGTGTGCCTTTTATTTTTGCTTTATTGCCCATTCGATCGATTGCTTTGTTGCCAACGAATAACCTTCCAACACTTGCTTGGCTTGTTCGTTTGCTTGAGACTTTTCGATGACGGTCATGGTGGTATGCATCTTTTGAAGTGCTTCTTGAATCTGTGTGCGTTTGTTGGTGACATTTGAAGACCAAAAGTGCCTCAACAGTTCTAATGCACACTCGACACACTCTTTCAGCTTATCTAGATCTCTCAGTGACACATCTACCATCAACTTCATCACTTGGTTGTCCAAACAGTCGCAATTTCTCCATTCTCGAAAGTTCAGTGAGTCTCAAGATTTCCTTCTCAGAGATGAGATCCTCTAAGCGAGTCTATGGTGAGACTAGATACAAATGTCAATTCGACTTGTTTGATTTGTTGCTGTTGTTGCTTTTGTTGATTGGTGCCAAAGTAAGAATGTGCATCTGGAATCACTAACGGCAGCAGTTGCGGCTCCTCCTTTGGTTTGAGATCGTCTATGAAGGTCTCTTGCATAAATACATCATCTGATTCTTTGGCTGATTTGACTTTTTTGGTTTTAGGACCAACTGTTTTTGCCAACACAGCTTCCGAGTGTCGATTGAACTTTCTAATCAGCGGGAGTGATGATTTGACACCACCAGCACGCATCGTTTGATCTGGTCTGTTGCCCTGACATCAATCATTTCACTTGAACGTGATCTTCCATTGTTGTTGTGAGATCCAAGAGTTTGTTGTTTGGATCGTATTGTAGTTTAAGATCCAGTAGCTTGTCATTCTCATCTTCCTTGACGTATGGCGTGAAAATGTCTTCATCTAACGAGACTCTGTTTCTGTGAAAGTGTTTGCTTGAAAAGTACTGGACCCAGAACTCCTTTTCAGTCATCTTGTGTGGTACAAGGTCTATATAAGCCTTGTTGACACTCGGATACTGGATGAAAATCGAGTGAATGATATCTGGATTGAGTGTGTACTTGAGCTGCGAGTCATCTGTATCTGCTGGTTTGATGTCAGCCAGAGAAGCAGAGATCATTCCCTTCTTTTGTGATTGCTGCCACTGCTGGTATTGCAACTTGTCCAAGCGTGTGTTCCAAAAGTCTTCCTCTGACAAGATTCCAGACCTGACGAGATCCTTGTGCATGCGTTCTAGTGTCTGGTCTTTTGAGAGCAGCTGTCGTTTTGCTTCAATATCATCTGTGTTTGGTTTCTCCTGCAGTTTTCCCAATCCAACTGCAATAGCATGCTTGATAGACTCTCTCTCCTCCTCTGCCTTTGGTCCAGTAAACGAAAAGATGACACTGGTCCCACCCTTTAAGACCAGTTTCAACAACACTTTTCCAGATGCTTTCACTGTTTTGATCTGCTGAGACTGGATTTGATTCATGTGGATGGGGTTTCCATTGATCAACACTTGCATTTCCTCCACCAGCAATTCCACTTGCTGATCCTTCACCAGAACTTGCACCATTTTCAGACGGGAAACTTTTCTCAATGCTCAAAAGGTGTTTTCAAGACTTTGCAAAACTCAAGTACAAGACACCCAAGACATCACTGTTTGACTATGGAGAACTCACAAAGGCTAAACTATCATCGTTTGTTGTATTGTCAACTATGGCTGGATTTGCACTAGCACCAGGTGGATCCACTTTATCGCTGCTTTGGACGACTTGTGGTACTGGTTTGTGTGTTGCCAGTGCCAATGCCATCAACCAGTGGATTGAAACACCGTATGATGCTCAAATGCAGAGAACAAGAAACAGAGTCCTTGTCAGACACTCTCTCACACCCACAAGAGCATTTCTGTTTGGACTGAGTTCTGGTGTTGCTGGATGCTCGATTCTAGCGTGTTTTGTTAATCCAATCACTGCTGTCATGGGTGGTCTCAACATTGTGCTCTATACCATGGTATACACTCCCATGAAACGCACCACCATTGCCAACACTTGGGCAGGTGCTGTAGTGGGAGCGATTCCACCGATGATGGGTTGGACCGCAGTCACTGGCATGCTTGATCCTGGCGCATGGTTGATTGGATTTCTGCTCTATGCATGGCAGTTTCCGCACTTTAATGCACTCGCTTGGAATCTCAGGCCAGATTACTCAAAAGCTGGATACAGAATGATGGCAGTCACACATCCACAACTCAATACCAGAGTCGCATTGCGATATGCACTCTTGATGTTTCCTCTCTCTGCCAGTTGCACTTACTTTGGTCTGACTTCTCTTTACTTCCTTGGCACTTCATCTTGCATCAATGGCTATATGGCATGGTGTGCTTATCGCTTCTGGAAAGATCCAAACGAAAAGACTGCCAGAACACTCTTCTTTTCTTCTCTCGTGCATCTGCCAGTCTTTTTGGCGTTGATGATCGTGCACAAGGAAAATAATGAACAGACTCAGTAGCCAAACTTTTGTGCGTCTTTTGAAAGTGATCCTGTGTTTGAGTCTGGATGTACGCCGTCAATCACGTCCTCTGACTCCAGATTGTACTGGTTTTGGATTTCTTCAAGTGATGGTACTCCAAACACTCTTTTCCTTTCGGTTTTCTCTGTCTGTTGTGTGTCTGTCTCTCTTTGCTCTTGTTCAGATTGGGTATCAGACGACAGTGGAGGGAGGGGATCAGACACTGGTGCAGAGCGTGGATCAGAACTAAAGTCAATCTTCACTGGAGACAAAGCTCTCTCGGGAGACATTGGTCTTCTCGGCACTGGTGGTTTGAAAGTGTACTTGCTCTGAGCAAATGTCTCAAATGATATCAAATCCAGTTTTGGATCAATGACCTTGAGCATCTTGTCTCCCTTTTCCAGCTCTTGCTTCAACTCTTGGAATTGAGCATCTAAATGTTGCACTTGATCTTTCTTGAGACTCTTGTTCACAGATCCCATAAACTGTTCCAACTCATCTTCTTCCTCTTGCTGCTCCATCAACTCAATGCGCTGGTTATTGCTGGATTCTTTGATTTCCAGCATTTCTTTCAAGATTTCAGTCCTTCTCTGCAGCAAATGGTCTTTTGTATACACCTGGTCTGTTTTTGGCTTCTTTTCTTGGATCATTCGTAGTACCATTCTTTGTAAGATCATAAAAGTCATCTTCATCGTCTTCTAGATCTTCCAATCGTCGTTTCTGCAACTCTCTCCATCTTTTACCTCCATCCAAGACTCCCATGCGATCTAACTTTGCACAACCCTCCAAACAAGCATCTTTTTCTGCCTTCTTCTTGTTTTGACCATGTCCAATGGCCATGAGCTTGCCTCGTTCTGTCTTAACTGGCAATTCAATTCTACAGATGCAATCTCCATCCTTTTCAACAAACTGTGGCTCATACTCTTCTCCTCTGTTCTGAATCCACTGTTTCAGCTGTTTCTTTGGATCTTGCAGATACGAAGCATCTTCTGGAATCTCTGACCTGTCAATCGGTCCAAACTCGATATCCAATCCTTCCCACTCATCTCCATCAAACGCATCCTCTTTGAACCCCCAATCAATCCCTTCCTCCTTTGGTTTTCTTACTGGTTCAATCGGATCTTCTGGTCCTTGAAAGATGTAAATCCTCGTAGATCCACCAAACTTGATCATGTCCCCAGTCTTGACTTTGACAAACTTGTGCTGTGGGATCCTGTTCTTGTTCAGAAACGTGCCATGAGTGGACATGTCAAAGAGAAACCTATCGTTTGCTCTAAACTGCAGTACACAGTGGTGTCTACTGATAGAGGGATGTTCCATGACAACATCACAGTCGTCCAGTTTACCAAAGACAATGTATTCCTTTTCAATTTGTACTGTTTCGATGATGGATCCATTCTTGAGTACTTCAAGGTAGTATTCGTTCACTGGTTTTTCAGACCAGTCTGGTTTTTGGTACATCTGAGCAAAGTTTTGAACAGCGATCTGAGATTCTCCTTCAGCACCAGATCTCTCTCGTAGACTGTAGGATTGGACCTTGTAAGCAGCAAATTGGTTGAATGTGCAAGATGACTTGTCTTCCTGTATGTATGGCGAACATTTTCGCTCGATTCATGATTGCCAAAGATGTGAACTTGCAAACAAGCCTTAACAAGTCTGCACGTGGGATCTGTGGTATAGAGTCATTCTAGAGAGTCCAGAGAGTCTGGACATCTTTGAAATAGTATTTATCAGTCAATTGATCTGCTGAACCTATTGTTCGTTGCACGCAAAATGAAACGCAATTAACTTATTAACCGCGCCAACTTTGCGTTGTGTCAATATTCCATCTACTGGTTAAAATAGTCGAGACCGATCATCTAAAGACGACAGATCTCTTGATCAGACAAGTTTAGTTTCCAATCACACAGTGACATCTCCAACTCCATGGATGCACTCTCAAAGCTTCAAAGACAGTCAAGACAACAGTACTCCAAGCAAGTCATTCCCAGCCAGGTCACTCTGGCATGGCCATCGGCAAGCGGAACAGAGGCAAGATCTTTGTTGAAACCACAATGGTTGGAAGTTACATTGGACGCGTTTCTTGCTCCTTTATCTCGCTCAGTCTTCCCTTGTACAATGGTTTCGTGGCACTCTGACGACTCTGAATACTCTGGCTGTCTGCACTGATAGATTGTGGTGCTTTGAGCGAGATCTTCTTTCTCATGCTCAAGGCCTCACTCTTGAACACTGACGATTTCTCTTGCAGCTTTTTTTGAGAAGTCACTCTTGAGCGCTTGATGCCCATAAACACACGTACACGATCAATGATGACGACGTTCATGATCGAGTGGTTGGCTTCTATAAATGTTACCCAAGCGTCAGCAGACAGATTCACTCGGTCATTCTGCAGCCAGATGGTCTGTTGTCTCACATACTGCACCATGTAGTAACCAACAATCAGCAAGGCTTGCAATCCAAAGGCAGCAAACATGAATCTGTCTCGTTCCATGATAAAAGCAACACTAGCTCTCATAGACAGCTTCTTCTTTCTCACAACCAGTGCCACGGCGACTGCTGCTGGAACAATGTCCCAAACGTACATGAACATGATCCAGTACTTTGAGTTTCTGCCCCACTTGAACAGAAACTCTAATCCAAGCTCTGGATTCACAATCAGTGCAAAGTAACCATATTGTCCACCCACGAGTCCAATATGCAGCACAAGTGTCAATACAGTGCATATGATACGCCACAACTGTGGCATTCCGGTGGCTGTGTAAATGAAAAAGTTGGAATACAAGACCATCGTCAGAGAAGCAATAGCCAGTGAAATACCACGCAGAGAGTCCGTGATAAACAATGTGTTGAGATCAGAGTAGATGATGTACGTGTAGCACATGTTTCCAACCGTCCATGCAATCCAAAAGAATCGAGACACTGCAGCCACCATCTTCATGTGTGTGTAACCTCTGTAAGCAGACAATGCATGAGAGTACAGCGAGAAACTCATGATCAAGAGTGTCAGAATGTACAACACAACAGCAATAATTTCCGTAAATTCCTTGAAATTTGGCACGAGTATGTAATCTGGCTGGTAATTGGTCCAAGTCACTTGCATGGTTGCATTTTCAACAGTGTAGAGCTGTGCATTAATGTCGCCATAAAACAGTGTCGTGATGGTTTGTTGGTTGGTGTCGAGATCAAATGATTCGATTTCTGTTTGACAATGCGTATCGTTATAAAAGATGATTTGGTGATGTATGCATCTCGTGCTATCAAAGCAGCCGCCATCTCCAAGATACAGCATGTGTAGATACCCTTCCAGAGTCCACTCGTCTTCATACAAAGAACTCAGCAGGCAATAGTCTTTGTTGGAAGCCTGTTGCATGTTGTGTGACAGATTATCCAAACTGTCGTCTTCAAAAAAGAAATCAGTTGCACTCGTGACCCCAAAAGTGCCAGTGGCTGGGTTGTCCGACGGGTCAATGGCGGAGATGCAGCACGCGCCATCCATCGTCGTGAGCATAGAACCACACTCTCCGTATGGATACATGAGATATCCCACATTGAGCAGGAGCATCGAGTACATTGTCGGCCACGGCTCGTTCTCTGGCTGCTCATAAGATTCAGGGTCAGAGAGATTAAAAGCTATCATCTTGTTTGGCGGTCCACTACATCTATCAGAAGCAGTCCATTGCAGTTCCAATCCAACAACTGAATACACTGTTCTCAAAAGCACAAAGAACATGAGAAGTGTGACGCGTCAAGTTTTAATCTCACTGATGGCTCTGTCAAGATCCCTGATCAGAGGAGAATTCTCATCATAGACTTTTGAACTCAAGAGTGAAGCCCTTTCTCGCTGAAGACGGTCTTTTTCTGGAGAAGGATTCACGTTTTCCTTTTCGGGAGTTTCCAGATTGACAAGATCATGCTTCAGCTGCAGTACTTGCTCCTTTGCTTCTCTTGCTTTACCAAGTTCTTGTTGCAGTTGCTGGAAGCGAGAGACGTTGTCGCGTTCCAGAGCTTGTTGTCGCGTACTTGCGGCTTTCAATTCCAAGTAGCCCTTGTGCACCTTTTGCAGTTTGGATTTCGTTTGCTTGAGTTTGGTTTTGGTTTGCTCCAGTTCCTGTACAAGCGACGCATTTTGTGCCAATGCTTTGGCGAGTTCCAATTGCAGAGCAGACTCGTTTGGATTGGTCTGGTTGCGTCTAAAAGTCGCAAACTCCAGATCCAATGCTTTGTAGTGCTCTTCAAGTGTCTCTTTTTCACGCAAGAGTTTGTTCTTTTGAAGTTCTGCTTCTGATGTCCTTGATTTCTCCAATTCCATCTTGTATTTGAATTCTTCTGCAATTCTGCGAGTGGCATCTCTGGCTTCATTCAACGATCGTGTGGTTTCCTGCTCCAGATTACGTTTTCTGGTCTCGAGCAAGAGTTCTGCCTCAATCAGAGACTTTTCTTTGGTCTCAAGCTGTACAGACAGTTTCTCGAGTTGTGATTCCAGTGACTTGTAGTCTGCCAGCTTCTTTTTCAAGACTTTTTCTCTCTCTTGCTCTCGTTGTCGCCATTCGTGTGCCAGTTGGGCATTCAATAGCTGTTCCTTTTCAGCAAGTTGGAGTAGGAACTTTTCTTGTTCTTCTTGTTTCCACTGCTCCAGTTTCCATCTTTCCTGTTCCCAAAGTTCCTGTTTCCATTGATTCAATGGTTCTGGTTGGTTTCTAGATGGTACTGTCTGTGGCTTGATAGATTCTGGTAAAACTTGATCATACTCTTCAATCGCTCCAAAGTCTTCGAGTGCCATGATGACTCTGAGATCAATCAAACGCGTGCGTTTCTCTGCTGCCATGCCAACAGCAATCACAGGGAAGCAACTGTCAAACGACTGAAGTACGATATCTTGTTCGCTGTTGGTGTGTGGCTGACGCAAGACAAGCGATAGATCAACAGAGCAGTTGCCAATGTGAATATCACGCATGTTGTCGTCCTTGTGCCACATTTCAATCAGCAACGGAACACCTTGGAGGTACGTTTCCAGTTGCTTTGGATCCATGACAAACTCAAAAGCACAAAACGAGTGTGGCAAGAGTGTTTCCTTTTGGACGCGTGTGATATTAGTGCCTGGGTGTGTGATAAAGGGTGAGGAGGTGCCAAAGGGAGTGTACATGTACTTGAAGTAGACATGTGCTGATTTGATCTGACAGTCCATGACAGATCTGAGTTCGATCGAGAACCTAAACTGGTGCCAAGCACTATCTCTTGTTGGAGAGTGCAGTTGTCTGTGGGTGTCGATCATTGGTTTCTCGACTCTTTCTGGCTCTTGTGTTGGTTGAGGTGGTTCGACTCTTGGCAAAGGATCTTGTTTGTCCACAATCTCGACAGTTTCTACAGTCTTGACCGTTTCCACTGTCTGTTGAACACTCTGCACCGTTTGTTGAACAGAGTGGGATTGTTGCACTGGTTGAGAGTGCTGGACTGGGCTGGACTGCTGGACAGACTGTGATGGCTGAACTGACTGAGTGTGTGTGTGCACTTCTTGGAGGACTGGCTTTTCAGATTGTGCGTCCTTTTCCAATCCAAGGGCCATGGACACACCAATGGCTGCTCCTGTTGGCTTTTGATCAGTGCCTTGCAACGGATAGACTTGCTCCATCACAGACACCTCAGCGCTCACTACCAGTTGAGACAGTGGCACATGTGCAACACCCAGCACAAGATCATCTTTGCACAAGTGAATCACAAGCGTCTTGAGCTCATTCAACGCCTGTCTGAGCATGCGTTCACTGCTCTTGAGTCTCAAAGACACTCGCTCAGCAGGAAAGTTGGGATCATTCAAGTCTTTGAACTTTTGCGTCACGATATCATTCCCAAACAGCGAATAGTAAAAGTAAAAGCCATCTTTGGTCTCATGCTGTCCCAAATGCGTCAGATGCTCTGCAAAAGCAATTGTAATCCACCAAGTGTAGAATTTGGTGTCTCTGTCAATGCCAATCTGATAGTATCCATCCTTGTGCAGTATAATCTCAATCTTTTCTCGTTTCTTGATACTCGTGAGTGTGTCTCTTGGATTCGTGACTGCAAATGTCATCTTGAGCTCTGGTCTAAATGCAGTCGTGTTGTGCGTGTTCACGAGTGGATACCACTTTTCAGCGTATGGACCTGAGCCTTGAACTGCAGCACGCAAATCCAGCATCACGTATCCCAAAGGCTCTCGTTCGTTGTGGATGTCCAGTGCATAACAGACCAACTTGAGACTCGCTCTCTGAGACCGCAGGAAGCTCAGTGTCTTTGGTTGGACATCCCATGCAAGCTCAGTGTCCCAAACTGGAGATGGTTTGTGTTCGACTGGATCACTGACCAAAATCTCATTGTTGAACCGACATTGGACATACAGCTTTGAATCTGGTTTCTTGTTAAAGTTGCGTCCTCGAATGACACTGAAAACCTTCATACACTGTCACAATGACAGTCGAGTGTTGTTGCATCGCGTCCGAGTGTTTAGTAAAGAATTCTGGTGGAAATGTTCTCTTGCATGGAAGCGATAGCATCGTAAATCACCTGCATGTCAGACTCAACTTCAATCGTGACATCAGCCATAAAATAAGCAATCGCATCTTTCGAGTCACAGTACTGCTTCTCGATATTAAAGTCACTCAAGACTCTGTTGATTTGCTGGAATCAATCAAAATACCTTGAGCACACCCGGCACGTTCTGGTGCACGTTGATGATTCTGATAGTTTTGGAATCAGCAGATGGAGAGCGGATATCTGCTTCTGGGAAGTTTACAGATCCAAGTGTCGATCCAGTGTTGATGTAACGCACCAATGCATTGCCAACTTCAATGCCAATCGAAGATTGCGCTTCTTCAGTCGATCCACCAATGTGTGGTGTCAAGATCGTGTTGGGACATCCCATGAGCTCTGAAGTAAAGTTCTTGCCATTCGCAAATGGCTCCACTGGGAACACATCAACTGCACATCCAGCCAGATGTCCAGACTTCAAAGATTGGCACAATGCTGGAATGTCGACCACAGTACCACGGCTGGCATTGATCAAGAAGCCTCCTTTCTTGATCAGACTCAATTCCTTAGCTCCAATCATGTTTTTGGTTTCTGGCGTTTCTGGCACGTGCAAAGTGACAAAGTCCGCAGAAGACAAGAGCTCTGGCAAGGAAGAGACAGCTCTTGCAGTTCCAAGTGGCATTTGCTGCAGAATATCATAGAAAATCACTGACATGCCCATGGAATCTGCAAGAACAGACAACTGCGAGCCAATGTGACCATAGCCAATGATGCCCAAAGTCTTACCACGGATTTCTCTGCAGTTGTTTGAGGTCTTGTTCCACACGCCGTTGTGGAGCTCGGTGTTTCTGTCTCCGAGCTGTCTGCTGAGTGCAATCACTTGTGCAATGACCATCTCAGCAACAGAACGACTGTTACTGAAAGGTGAGTTGAAAACTGCAATGCCGTGGTGTGCGGCGTACTCTAGATCGACCTGATTGGTGCCGATACAGAAGCAGCCAATGACTTTGAGGTTCTTGGCTTCCTTGAGGATAGATGCAGTCAGCTTTGTCTTGGATCTGATGCCGATTGCATGCACATCCTTGATTTTCTCTCTCAGGAGCTCTTCTGACAAGGCCTTTGGATGGGTCTCAACCTGGTAGCCAGCTCCCTTGAGGATGTTGACTCCAGTGGCATTCAGCCCTTCGAGCAGCAAAACTTTGATTTCCTTAACATCAAACGGCTTCAGATTCTTGGTGACCATTGGAAAGAAGAGATGAAATCGCGCCTTAGATAAACTGCTTGCTGACATAAGCACATCTCCATTCAGAAAGCTTGCAATATCATTTTTATGTTTTGAATGTGACAATTATCGCAAACGTCTGGCTTCACGCTCTGATTCCAAAAGGGTCAGAATATCATGCTCTCTGACAGGACCCTTCACATTACGAATGATGGATCGGTTGCCGTCTTCAAGGATTTCAACTCTCACTTGGGTGACACCTCCGCTATCATTATTGTTTCTACCGGGATCCAGTTCTACCGAGAACCTTGGTGACTTTAGCGTATTTTGGTGGGGCAGCTTTTCCTGTTTCCATTCTTGAGAAGAAAAGAAACAGCAGGCTTGCAAAAGACCTCGGAATTTTTCAAAAAAATGCGCCACATGTGGCTTGAAATTTCAACTTTGCCCACTGACAATGCTTCTGGTCTTTGGTGAGAAGACGCTGAAATTTGATGGAAAGGACGACATCAAGAAAGCTGCCTACAAGGCACAAAAGAAAGAATGGGGTCTAGGCAAAGAAATCATGGAAACAATGCAAATCCAAGGCGATACAGTTATTATTCCAGTGCCATTGTCTCTGGAATCACTCAGTGCACAAATGCATCAGATGCAGCAAGAAAACAGACAGCTGAGAGCAAGACTCGAGGCTTTGGAATCGTTTGTTGAACCTGTTGCGGCTCGCTATCTGGTTGAAAAGCTGCGTGCCAAGGTCTGGAAGTACAAGAACAACAACACACCACCACTGAAGACCGACAGATGGAACGGATGCGTCGAGGGATTGACAGATGCTGACTTGCAAACCCTGCATCTCACAAAAGAGAGCCTGCAACTCACCAAGTACTCCGACAGGCCAGAAGGTGCCATGAAAAAGGAGCGTCCGTTCAACCAAATTGACGAAGCTGCTTCTTCAACCATTCATGAAGCCGATCCAGCCTTTTTGAGACATATGGTTGACAGAATGCAGGAAAAGGAACATCCGGATGCGACTGCTTTCAAGCATCTGTTTGAGTGCGCGTTCGGACAGGAATCCAGTGAGCACAAGTCAAAGAAACACAAAAAGAATTGAGAATTGGTAGCAAATAAAGTCTTAATATTGGATGTTGTTCTTCTGGAGCAGTGCCATAAGCTCGGTAATGGTCTTTTGCTGCTCTTGTGCATGTTGCCACAGCAAATCAAACTTTTGCTGCAACGACTGTTCAGGTGTAAAGGTGGGCAAAGCAGGAATCTTGCTCGGTGCTCCAGCAGATTCGACATCAAACCTTGACTTCTTTTCTTCGACTGTGAACACACGAGCCACCTTTGGTCCTTCCGAAGCCTGGAGCTTTGGTGATGTGTTTTGTGGATTTGTGATCGTCTGGACTGCAAACCTGCCTGTTTTCCTTTCTACTACCATGAAATCAAATACAAGTGTGCGAAGTCACGCTCTCTGTGTTGCTCTCGTATTCAGATGAGCCAGTGTTCTTGCGCACAATCTCTTTGTCCACTTGCTGCAGAGATGTAACGCTGCCTGGTGCACTTGGTTGTCCAGATGCTGGTGTCATGACAGTAGACTGGGATCCAGAAGGTGCCTCCAGGACACTGAATCTTCCCTTGCGAACCTCGTTTGAAGAAACTGTGTTTGAGTTCACAGAGGATGTCGAGTTTTCTCTGTTTGGTGGTTCCTTTTCGCCATTGACAACAAATCTGCTCTTTTTGGCAGGAATGGATGGAGGCTTCATCTCAACTGGCGACTCTGAAGATGGCATCTCAAAAGACACTTTGGAATCTTCCTTCTTCTCGCCTGCATCCTCAAAGTCCCACTCTTCACCAGTTCTGACAGAATCTTGATTCTCCTGTGGTGCCTCTATCGTCATCCTGGATACCTCGATGCTGACGCTCTGTGATGAAAGGCAAGCCTTCCAGCATGTTCTTGACTAGATACTCTGGCTTCTTGGCACTCTTGAAGAACGAATGCTGCAACAGCTTTTCACAAGTAGGTCTTCTACAGTAAGATGCAGTACTTGTTTGGGTCCTTGTTCAGACACAAATCGATCATGTCCTTGAACGTTTTGGAGTACTTGTTCTTGGTCTTTTCGCGATCGAGTGTTGGAGGATCGTTTTGGAGGGTCATCATGAGCACTTTCATGGGTGGAAACTTGGCATAAGGTGCATGGCCATAAGCAAGCTCAAGTGCGGTGATACCAAAGCTCCAGATATCTGCCTTGTAATCGTAGCCAGATTGCTCCATCACTTCTATCGTCAACCCAAGAACCAGGAGCCATCCAGCAAGGTGTACCCACAAAGGTCTTGCGGCTTGTTTTTCTGTCGCCGTGCTCCATCAAGGAAGAAGAGACACCGAAATCAGCAAGCGTTACAAGTCCATCCCCATCCACAAGTAAATTGCCTGCTTTGACGTCTCTGTGAATCAACCCGTTCCTGTGCAGATAGTCCAAACCCTGAAGTGCTTGCTTCAAAATCGTCGCAATCAGATTCTCGTCCATCCCCTCCTTGAAAGCAGTCTTCATGATATCTAAACAAGACCCTGCATGCAGAAACGGCGTCACAATGTAGAGCTTTTGTCCCTTGACAAACGACCCAAACACTTGCAACAGGTTCTGGTGCTTTGATAAGCTCATGATTTGAATCTCTCTTCTCAGCTCATCAATCTGGTTGCGCTCAAACATGTCCAAATCAATCACTTTCATCGCAACTGGTTTCCCAAGGGGTCTGTATGTCGCCATATAAACAATGGCAGAGGAGCCATGGCCTTTGGTTAAGAGACTGACCAATCTTCTTGCCGATGTCATAGTCCTCTGGCTGCATCGAGTACTGGTCCTGCGAGTACAACTGTGGTTGTGAGTCCTTCTTGAAAAAGGGGATTCTGTTCTCTAGTGCCTGTGTGGCCCTCTCTGCAATAGAAATTCTCCTATTGAGTGGTGGGCTTTTTTCTGGAAACATGGGCAAGTGCACGCTGCTTTTGAAGCAGTATTGAGTGCCAGATAGAGTTTTACTGATCACAACTGTTCAGTCTCAGTCTCAACGACATCATCATCCACCACCAGGACGACTCGTGCCTCCAAAGATCCAGGACGTCCAGAGTACACCACAAAGTTGGCCTTATCTCCCACACGCAAAGAAGCACGTTCTGGAATACCATAGGCATTGGCAACGTTCCAAGTGACAAGTGCCACAGCCTTCTTGGCCTTTTCAAACTCTGACAAGTCTTCGTAGGCATCCTCAATCTGCCAACCAGCCTCCCAGATCAAGCCTCTGATAAAGTTGTCTTCCAAGACAGAGAGACCAACATTCACGCCTTCACCTTGCAAGATCTCAAGTGCCGTTGGCTTGCTGGCAGTCACTTTGCAGCGCTGGGTAAACCAGTCGTTTGGAGTGCATCTGGCAGGCTTTCGTCAATCAAAATACCTTCAAAATGACAGTCTTGTCCTTCAAGAGATCAGCCACATGCCAAGCTTCTTGTCCACCGTAAATGACCTTGACTTGCTTGTTGTTCTCCAAAAGTGCAGCGAGTCTGTCGGATCCAGAGATCTCGACTGCTTCACTCAATCTGCAATCCAAGAGCTGCTCGCTCAAAGACAAGGATTGCGTAGTGATCTCACAGTGAGGGAGAGAAGTCTTTTGGACAAAGGCTTTGTCGTAACGGGTAGCACCAGTGCGGAAGATGGTGCTGAAACCACGATAAGGCACAGTGCCTCTGTAGGCAGAAATGGCAGTCGTGACACCTGCCTTGAAAGCAGCACTCAACATGCGAGAGTATTCACGGCCCACTTTGATACCATCAGCAGCATTGACATTGACGCTGCGTTCAGAGATTCTGCCAGATCCGGTTCCAGGCTCTTGTTGGATTTCCTCCAAGCCAAGATGCACACCAGCAGCAATCAAACCAGGAGTCACCCATCCACCTTGCAAGTCAACGACAGATCCCTTGGTAGTGCAGCTGCCAATGCAAGTGATCTTGCCATCTTCAACCACAATCACTTTGCCACCAGGTAAAGCATCTGGACCATCGATCACGTTGGAAATGTTCACAAAAGTAAAGACCTTGTCTGCTTTTGGTACTTGGATCTTGACGTTCTTGACTGGCTTCAATGGCTGTGCTTTCTTTTCAGGAAGTGCCTCGCTGGCTTTGATGTGCTTGAAAGTCTGACGACCATCAACGTACACTTGCAATGGATGAGCACCGAGTTCAAGTGGATGCTTGTTCCAAATGACGATATCAGCATCATAGCCTGCCTTGACAAGACCAAGTCTGTGTCCCTGTCCCATACGCTGCGCTGGAATGGAAGTCACGGATTGGATGGACAACTCTGCACTGAGACCATAGTGGTGACCCTTTTGAGCTTCGTAAATCAGGTTTTGAGAGTTCAAGACTGGATGATCACTCTTGAAAGCGACTTTGACACCAGCTTCAGACAAGACCTGAGCAGCTTTGGTAGAGGCATCATAAGCTTCCTTCTTGTAACCCCAGTGATCAGCAAAGATGGCAGCAGCAATATCGTTCTCGGCAAGGAGATCAGCAACACGCCAAGCTTCCAAAGCGTGATGGAAGGTGTTGATCTTGAAACCAAACTGCTTCGACACACGAACAAGCATCTCAATGTCATAAGTTTCATAGCAGTGGGCATTCAAGAGCACTTTGCCTCTCAACAAACCAACCAAAGTATCGTCAATGAGACGTTCTGGGTAGCGCTGATTGACCTTTCTGTTGGCATTTCTACCATAGGTCTTGGCATAAAAGTTGGCAGAGCGGCACCAGTCATCCTGTTCGTACAGCAACTCGCGTGCCTTTTCAAAGCGTGATCGCAAGAGCCAACCTTCACCCAAACGAGTCTGAGGCATTGCCTTTTGCTCTCCTTTGTTTCTTGGGTTCTCACCACAAGCAAACTTCATCCAACGCCACTTGTCAGTTTCGTTGAGACCATGGTTCAAGAGCATGTGCTCAGCTCTGTTGTTCTCTGGCTTGAAGGTTTTGATGGCGTACGCCTCACCACCCATCAAGTTGGATGATCCCGGGAGAATCAGTGCGGTCGTGACTCCGCCCGAGTTGATGATTGGAATCGCCGCGTCCCAAGGGTTGAACCCATCGAGAGAGCGCACTTGCGGTGTCAAGACCTGAGAGAATTCATTGGTGTCAGAGTTGCCGTTAAAGCCGGGCCACGAGTCTAGTCCCGAATGCCTACGATAAGAGCGAGTACGAATGCATGTCGACAAGACCAGGAGTGAGGTAGTTGCCATTGACATCGATCACTTGTCCTTGATCAGCAATCTGGTCAGCAACTTGGACAATGACGCCATCTTGGACCAAAATGTCTTGTTTCTTAAGAGAGCCATCGCCATTGAGAAGCAATGCATTTTTGAAGAGGGTTTTGGCATCCGAGAGTGATCTGGGATTGCCAGTGCGCTTGGTGGATGGGAACACTTGATGCGACTTGCACTGTGCCAACCCATAATCGAAATCGGTCTTGGAGAGACCAATCTCTACCTGAGAAGGACGCTCAAAGAGCCAGATCGTTGAGATGGAGACTGCGAGCCCAAGCACGAGAGGCCAAGGGAACGAGCGTTGTTGCTGCGTTGGCTTCATCACGGAGAAGAAATTGGCGATCTGCCTGATAAATTATGGTATTTGATGAGAGATGCCTCTGAATTTTCTTTCCAAATTTGATGACGGAGAACACGACTGTTTTCAATGACAACGTTTCATTCGATGTCAAGCACCCACTCAAGCACAGATGGACATTGTGGTTTGATTGTCCCTCAAAGAAGTCGATGCAGAAGGATCAGTGGCAGGAGAACCTCAAGAAAGTGATTACGTTTGATACCGTTGAGGACTTTTGGGGGTTGTTGGGTTGATTGTAGGATATTCAATAATTTGACAAATGCCCATGAGCTTCCACCAAGTGCGAACTATCACCTGTTCAAGGAGGGCATTGAACCCTCATGGGAAGACAAGGCCAACGAAAAGGGAGGCAAATGGGCATTCAACCTGCAGCGAGGAAAGCGAGGACCAGAACTGGATCAGTGGTGGCTGAACGTTTGCTTGGGTTGCATTGGTGAACAATTCACGTTTGGAGAGGAAATCACTGGCTGTGTTGTCTCAATCAGAAAAGCAAACGACAGAATCTCTATTTGGACTCGTGAGGCAGACGACAAGGAAAAGTGTCTCAAGATTGGACAAGAGATGAAGAAGATTCTGGGTGTCAATGACAAGTTGAGCTTCCAGTCTCACCATGATTCTGCCAACAAAAAGACCAGGTGATCTGTTTGATGTTAGTGCTCCAGTTGACAGATATGTCTGCTAGTCATAAACTGTAAGCATTCACACATTATCTCTTCAGACACTTGTGTTTCATTTGACTTTGTCTTTTTGACTTTCTCCAATGTCGCACGGCGTGTGCAGATTATGCAAGGAACAAGTCATTGGCTCACACATCTCTACAACACTCCACAAATATCACAAAGACTGCTTTGTATGCAACCACTGTCTACAGCCCTTTGAGCAGAATCTCTTTTTTGAAATCGAAGGCTTGTACTTTTGCGAAAAAGACTACAATCTACTATACGGGTGCTCGTATTGATGATAGCGCTCGATGTGGAAGGTGCTGTGAGCTCATTACTGGCAAGTGTATCTCAGCACTCGACAACAAGTGGCATCTAGAGCACTTTACGTGGTATTTCACTTGAATCGAGTGATGACTGTGGAAGAAGTTTGGTGGGAGCCAGTTTTATTAGAAAGAACGACAAACCGTACTGCAAGTCGTGTCCCGCCAAACAAGCAAAGCCACAAGAAGAGAAGAATCTGTGTCAGCAGTGTCAGAAACCACTATCTGGAGAAGTACTGACGTTCAAGGGACTCAAGTACCATCCCTATCACTATCATTGCAAGATGTGCAAAAAGGAACTGGATCAGAGAGCCAAAGAGTATGACGGAGATTTGTATTGCCTGGAAGACTATCAGAAACTCATGTCACAGACATGCTTTGGATGCAGAAGACCCATTACTGGCAGAAGCATCTCTGCACTTGGCAAGATCTACCATCCAGACCATTTTGTGTGTTTCAAGTGTGAGCTACCGTTTCATGGCAACCCTTACTATGAATACAAAGGCAAGCCATATGACGAGCTGCATTACAAGGAAGCCATTGGTGCATTGTGTCCTTACTGCTGGCAGCCAGCAACAGGTGTTGGTGATTTGTTTGATGTTAGTGATCAGTGCACTCGCAAGCAAGTACTGTGGCAACCATTTCATGTGCATGGGATGCTTTACGAATCTATCTGATGAAAAGAGCGAGTTTGTGGATTGGGACAACAAACCATTTTGCAGAGGCTGCTTTGATAGACTGCCGAGTGAAACCAAGACACATGTCAGGAAATACCGAGAGATGGAGAAGAAATTGTTGTAAAAGCGCGTCAGAACTTTATTTTCCAAGCTCCTGTCCCACTTTGTCTAAAATCAATGTTGTTACAAGCAGCAATCGCTTGCCAGTCCACTTTGGTTCGGGTGATTGGAAGCTGTCGTCTCAAAGCCTTGAATGTGGAGACAGCAGATTCGATAAAGGCAGTGTTGATTTGTGCTTGGTATTCCTGCTCAATCTTTTGAATGTGCTTGACAATCTGTGGAATCTGCTTTGGTCAATGTGTAAACCGAATCTGTTTGAACGCTGTACTCCTTTTCTGTCTTGAGCTGCACATTTCCATCCTCATAGTAATGCACATGGACAAAGATCTTGCCTTTTAAGATGCCGTCTTGTAGTGTCCAGATGGAGCGCCATCTACCAGACCTAACATCAAGCAAGACACCAAAAGTTGTCTGGATTGTACTTTTGTGCAACAATACAGATGGTGTACTCGTTTGACTTTAAAACAGACGAGTAGCCGCTTGGATAGTAATTCGACACATATTCACGAACTGATTCGTTCAAGGATTTGTGATACTCGTCCACTTTCTGATGCTCAACTGGAGTGGCTGTCAGTTTCATGTGATCTACTGCGTAAATCTGCTCCGAGTGTGGATCAAAGTAACCCTTGTCACTTTTGGCTTCCTTTGCCAACAGAACATGACCAGATGCATATTGTGCAACAATCAACTGCTGCTGGTTGTGTTCCTCAAAAACATCGATGATCCCATCTTGCAAGACTTGGTCTGATACCAACACTCGTACATCTGACATCAGCACTTGTACCATTGTAGACCTCTGCTACTTCACCAGGTGGAGCGTCCAACAGGAATTCTCTGGCTGTCTGCATGATGCCACGAAAAGACTTTGCCCATGTCTTCAAATGACAGACTGCAGACTTGGAGTGATGATGAAAGACACTTGATTGAAGCACAGCAAGCTATTCCAAACCTACTGTTTTGTGTCAAGGAGCTCGTAGAAAATGCATTAGATGCCCAATCGACAAAGATTGAAGTCAGAGTGTCTAAAACAGAACTAGTAGTAGCAGATGATGGTACTGGCATCTCTGATTTACAACATATTGGGAAATCAAGCACCAGTAAGGATGGATCTGGTAGTTTTGGATTCAGAGGACAGGCACTGTTTTGCATTCAGCAGCTGTCAAAGACAACCATTCATTCTTCATATGATGGCATGGGCTATCTGTTGTCTGACAATCACTTGGTTCCCATGGCTCGCTCCAAAGGCACAACAATTGTCGTCAAAGATCTGTTTTACCGTCTGCCAGTCAGACAACGAGAGATGAAAACTAGTTTTGACAAGCAAGTGCTTCAGATCCTTGAACTCATGCAGAAATACGCACTGTCAAATCGATCTGTGCAGTTTGTGCTAAAATCTGACAGAATTCTTTTGTCAACACTCAGAACACAAGATTGTGCTGCTTCCATCTCTTGCTTGTTTGGCAATCAGTTTCTCAACACTTTGCATCAAATGGACTCTCAGCAACAATCAGATAGCATTCGAGTATATGGATTTGTCTCTAGACTGGAACATGGTCGCTCTAAACCAGATCGACAGTTTGTCTTTCTCAACAATCAGCCAGTCATGATCCAAAAGATCAACCAAACCATCAATCAGATCTACAGAAACACGATTCCCAACAAATATCCAGCATTCATCCTCTATCTGTCAGTATCTGGTGATGTAGACAACAATCTGGACACGAGCAAGCAAATTGTTGCTTTTGAAGCTGAATCTGAACTCGTGCAGTTGATTGCTGATGTAGTCAAGGGATTGTATGAGACTGCATCAGTCAGAATACCCATGAAACAAAAGATGACTGTCCAAGACACATTTTCAAAGAAAAGATACTTTGGATCCACACAATCTCTCAAACGACAGCTGCAAGGAGACTATGACATTACTCTGAATCCACTGCCCGAGCAGTTGAAGAAAAGTAAGATTGGATCGTTTGAATTGGATGAACAAATGCATCTGTCAAAACTGGACTTTGAACGCATGAACATTATCGGTCAGTTCAACCATGGCTTCATCTTGTGTACTCTGAATGAGCATCTAGTGATTGTTGATCAACATGCGAGGTAGTTGCATTAACACAAGCGATGAGAAGACAAAGTATGAACAATTGCTGCAACTCAAACCATCCCTCCAACCACTCGCTGTTCCTAAAAAGCTACAACTCGATCCAAACACACGATTGTTTCTGGAACAACACCGATCTGAACTCAAGTCTCTTGGATTTCATGTCCAAGATGAATCCATTACACATTTACCACGATACCATCACTTGCAAATCACACCAGATGATTTGATGGAGATCTTACAGACAGAGAATCTATCACATTGCCAAAAAGTCAAACGATACATGGCTTCCAAAGCGTGCAGAACCAGTACCATGATTGGAGATCCTCTGACGATGGAAAAGATGAAGTCTATTCTCAAAGGACTCTCTACATTGAAACAGCCATGGAACTGTCCTCATGGCAGACCCACAGTCAGACTCTTGGCTAAACTGGACACAAAAGATTCATTCATGGATTAAGCAGTCTGTGTACCAAGTGCGTTGAGATCTGCCATGCTCTTTCTGACAATCATTTCAATATCCAACTTCTTATCCACTGTTTGTTCCATAATGACCTAGGATCAAACAAGGTACTGTCTTGAGTCCCATGGGTTTCAGATTATCATCCCACTGATACAGATCTACAGTCTGTCGCTTGCCAAATCTAGCAAAGGCAACCATATGCTCATAAGGATGAAAGTCAATATCCACGATGGGTGCTTGTGCAGACCAATTACTGAGACTCTTTGAAGAATACTCTGAATGGATCAATCCAGTGTCTGTTCTCCAGACCAAGACTTGATCTGTGTGCATCGAGAGTGTCCAAGAGCCACAAGGTGAGATGCAACCACGATGCAATGGTCTAGAGAGCTTGTGTTCCATCAAGGGCTCCTGGAATGTTGAAGTAAACCTGAATATCCTTGTATCCATGACATGTGTCTGCTGTGCTGTCTGAATGACAATCTTGCGTTGGGATGGATGCATGCCAATCCAATGCACTGGTGCCTGAGAATGTGTTTCTACTGTTTTGATGCATTCAAAGTGTAATTCATCAACAGAATCCAATTTAGACTGGAAACTGGACCAGATATTGATGGTACCATGTCCATCACCTGTAAACATCTTTTGACCAGTGCCGTCAAAACAAATGGTGTTCACATGACTCTTGTGACCCATAAATGTCTTCTTTGGCTTGGGTTTCTTCTTTCCAATGGCTTCCCAGAACCTAATACCGCCATCAAAGCAACCAGTGGCAATGATCATCGTGTTGTCTGTGGTTTCTTTTGGATAGTACAAGCCACAGTAGACATACGATGGGTGTGGGAGAATGCTTGCTTCATGGACTGTGCCATCTTGCTTGAACTCCCACAGTCTGGCAGTGCCATCAGAAGACACAGACAACAGTTGTTCATCGTTTTGTGACCAGTCAAGTTGGTACACTAGATCTTGATGTCCTTCAAGTGTGGCTATTCTGTCGCCAGTCATGATTTGGTAGATTTTGATTGGATAGGTGTTCAATTCAACACCGCTGACAGCCAGAAAGAGACCGCTTTTGGAAAACTTGCAAGAAAATGCACCACGCAAGCCAACATCTATCTGATACATGAGTTTGTTTGGAATGGAGCAGTGTTGTCCAGGCTGTCGCTTCCATTTTGGCTACATTCAATGTTGGTACCTTGTACTGGTTGAGATCCAGTAGGCTTCTAAAGATGGGATCTGTTTGTCTAATCGTTCGAGTGTACTCACCTAGAATGTCATCAAACGATCGACTGCCCATTTCAACATCCAGTGGCAATTGTGCACGAGTGTGTGTAATCTCTCGTTCCAATTCAGTGTGTGTTGTGAGCTTGACAAAGAGTGTGGATGGATACTTTTTGTGCTCCATCTTCCAGCATTTGTACACATACGGACACTTGAGCTCATCCTTGTGTTTGATGAGTGTCCATGGATACTTGTACAGTTGCAATCTTGCTTCTGTATCTACATTGGCTCTGCCTGTGGGTCCGACGACTTTGAGAAAACCCCAGCAGACTCTGTGCCATGGATCTGACTTTGTTGCTTTGATGTGTGTGATAAAGTCCAAGATTTCAAACAGTATCAAGACATTGGGCCTTGTCAGATGCAGAAATGACTCATTCAAGACCATGGATTCATTCCAGATGGGTGTCTTTGTGTGATTGTGATGCAAATCAAATGGCTTTGTAATCACTGGCAGGATGTAGTTGATGTGTGCCGGTTCGTTAACTTTAGTCACTGGTCGTTCTGGATCACTCTTTTTCAAGTACTCTCCTGTGTCTAGATCGATGATGTGTATCTTGACGAGTGGATGCCGCAAGTAAGCATGTGAGACGAGTGAATCTGTTCGGTAGATGTTGATTTGTGAGATCATGTTCTTGTAGTCTTGTGCCGCCACATTGAGATGATCAAACAGTGTTGGAGAGGCTTCTTGAACAGTAGGAGTCTTCTTCTTGACCTTTCTATGCTTCTTGGAGGGTGTTGATGGACTTGGGATTTGTGTGTCGACTGGACTGCTGAGCTTTTTGACCTTTTTACGAAGCTGCTCCTTTGTTTCATTGTTGGTTGGAGTAGAAGCTCTAGAAGTCATTGGAGAGTGTGTGTCAGCTGTCGTCTTTTGAGCTGTTGATGGCGTTTGTTCAGTAGTAGGCGTTCGTTCCTTCTTGATAGACTTTTTTCTACTAGATGATGGCTTTTGAGAAGTCGTAGATCCAGTGCGTTCCTTTTTGGTTGGTTTCTTATCTACCAGATGAGAGTCTAGAATCTCAATAGGTGGTGGTATGGGTCGCTGTTCAGCCTGTCTTGAAGAGGGTCGACTCAACGGTGGTTTGGCATCCATCAAAGTCGCGTTGAACGCGTTGTCGCTCTTGAACTGTTGTTGCAGTAGATTTGCGATGAGTCATAGATGAGCAGACTTGAGATGAGTTGTAGATGGGTAGACTTGAGATATCCGAGTTCTTTCCAGATGGAGAAAACACTGTTGCTCGTGAAACAATTCCTGCAGCAAAACAGATTTGAAAATGCACTCCAAGCACTGGAAATGGAAGCAGGAGATCTCTTGGAAGAAGCCAGCTACAGACATCGCTTGGACAAGCCATTGGTAGCGATTGTGGAAGAACAGGAGATGCAAGAATTGAAGCATCAGTTTGACAAATCCATGGGTCAAAAAGAGATGGATCAGTTGTTGGATGGACCGTTGTTGACTGTGTGTAAGGAAACAGGCGTCTACCACTTGCACAAGGGAAATATCCTTTGTGTGAGAGTGGCAGAGACATCAAATGGCAAAATGCTGGTAACTGGATCGAGTGATAAGACACTTCAGATCACAGATGCAGGCACTGGTCAGATAGTGTCTCAACTGGTGTTGGATGCGCCAGTGTTGAGCATTTCAGTGGATTCAAACGATCCAGAGACATTTGCTTGCTCTACAATGGATGGAAAGTTACTGGTGATCAATGTCAATGGCAAAATCATCCAATCGTTTGAGGATCATGTGAAATATGTCAACAACTGCAAGATCTCACCATCTGGAGACTATCTTGCCAGTGGATCTCATGACAAGACTGTCAATGTCTACAAAAGACAAATGGGCTTGTATTCCCTTGAAACCAAGCTTGATCTCAAGGGCATTCCTGAATCCATGGTCTTTACCCAGACACACTTGATTTTGGGTGTACGTGGTGACCATGAACTCACTTGCTTTGACTTGGCGACTGAACAGATTCAAAAAGTCAACATGAACGTCAACGGAGACGACTGGGTGTCGTTTACACCAATGTCGCTCTCAGTCTCGCCATCTGGCAAGCATCTTTTGGTTTACACAGACTCCAAAGCGGGCAGAGTCATCATCTATGAGACTTTGACGAGCAGAATTGTGCAAGAGCTTTGGGGTGTGCTTGTTGATGATTTTGACTGTCCACAATCTGCTTGGCATCCAAATGGACGGTACGTGGCTTGCACTTCCAACGACAATACAGTGCATGTGTTTGATCTCAAGACGAAGTCAGTCATCAAGATCGAAGGACACCTTGGAACGATTCGTGGTCTTGACTTTTCACAAAATGACTTGTACACTTGTTCGTACGACAAGACTGTGCGATGTTGGTTGTTGCAATGAAGATTTATTGGATTTTGCGTTGTTCTGAGCACCACCTCAAAAATGGCTCGATGCCATAAGACAGAGCATGTGAACGTGGTGTTGACAAGGAATAGAAAAAGTGATTGGCATTCTATCGTTAGACAAGATACGGGTAACTCAATGTAGCACAGACGTGGATCTGCTACAGATTGCTTGAACAGCTTCAAAAACTCTCTCGTGTGTGATACTGGAGCCAAGACATCGTTTCTGGCACTATTGTCAATCAAAGTACTGAATGATCATGGTGGGTGGCATCAAATGACCCTTTTTGTCTTGTTCTGAGGCAGAAATCAACGATTTCTTGTCTTCTGCTTCTCTCAGTCTCCAAGAAGGTGAAATCTCTCTATAAAAGTCATCGCTGTACTCTCCACAGATCTGTTTGAACCAATGCTGGAACTTGTAGCCAAACTTGTTTTTGAAATTGGTGACATCGTAAATACCACTGATCGAGACTAATGCCTGCACACTCGTGTCTGCGTCTTCAAATCCAGGCTGGAATTTTGCAAGATTGGGTGTCATGGCACAGACAGATGCCAAATGGGCTCCAGAGGATGATCCAGCAATGGCAACAAACGAAGGATCTCCTCCGAAAGTAGCAATGTTGCTCTTGACCCATCGAATGGCTCGCTTGACATCAACAATTTGATCTTCAAACTTGACTTTTGGAGCGAGTCTGTAGTTGATAGCAACGACGACATACTGCTTCAGTGCCAAGAATGGAAGGAAAGGTGGTCTCTTTTCCTTGGATCCACTCGACCACAGTCCACCGTGCACGTAAATGAGCACTGGTCTGTTCTTGGGAAAGCTTGCGTGTTGCAGAATATCCAATGACCAAGAGCGTCTGTTTTGCTTGTTAGACTCCAATTCACTGTCAGTGGCATAACAGATGTCATCTTGGACCAAAATCCCACGTGACGCTTGGTAGATTGGATTCATGAACCTGAAGAAGAACGAAAATGAAAAGAAGGTAGGTGGTTCAGTGGATGTCTGGTTACGATAGAATTTTGTTGCTTCGTACACTGGATGTCTAGCAAAATACGATTGTAGAAACAACGCCCAGAATCCCAAGCAAATGCATACATCCAGCCAGTACATGTACTGGTACCACTGCTTTGACCAAAAGGAAGCATTTGAGAGCACATAGTACAGCCACAGTTTGAATCCAAGAAACACATGGCTGAACTCTGACACAAATGTTGCAATCAGTGAGAACTGCACTCTCCTCAAGTGTCCAGGTGTCAATGGCTTTGCTACTACAAAAATCAACAGTATTCCAGTCAGCAGCATAGAAGATCCGAACAAGACCTCAAGCAGCATTGATCGTGAAGTTTTCTTTTCATGCTTTTCGAGTGCATTGGAAGTTGTCAGATCATCTTTGGGACAGTATTCCCTCTGATTGCCAATATTACTGGCTACATTCTAGCCATTGTGCCTCTGAAAGGCGTCTTGCAAGTCTTGAAAGACCAAAAGATTGGACAGCTCAATGCGCTTCCGTTCTGTTTCCTCTTTCTCAATGCTTCTGCATGGATGCTCTATGCATTGATCCTCAAAGACTGGTGGATTGTCGCTGCCAATATCCCAACACTCCCTCTCGCACTCTTTTACACCCTCCAGTGTCTCTTGTTTGAGTCTCCTACCAAGCAACAGCAGACTATTTATCTTCTTATTGGATTATTGTCTTATCTGATGATCAGTGCAGCCATTTCGTTGTAGATCAATTCACAATAGGGTTGGACTTTCACTCGAAGCCGGAAAGCTCTATCTTGGCATCAACTGTGTCATCATCCTGCTTCTTTTTTATGCCTCTCCACTCTCGACCATCAAACAAGTCATCAAATCCAAAGATAGTGCCTCCATCAATCCATGGCTTGGCATCGCACAGCTCTTGTGCTCCTTTTCTTGGACCGTGTATGGCATCTTGCTAGAAGACTATTTTATTGTTGGACCCAACTTTACAGGCGTTGTGTTTTCAATCATGCAGTTGTTTCTGTATGTCACTTATAGACACAAATCTACTATAGACGAACTCTAACTTTACTTCTTTTGAGGGCTGAGAATGCCTTCCAGCTGTGTCTTGAGCTGCACGTTGGTCTTTTTGAGAAACGCAACTTCTTCTGCATGCTTGCGCTCTTCCATGGCTCTACGCTCGCCTTCTCTCTTTTCAATAGCTTCGCACTTGGCTTTGAGTTCGAGCACACTTTGTTCCAACTGTCGCTTCTCTTCTTCAAGCTCCTTGATCTTCCATCAATCTCAATACCTTGTTCTCAGTATCTGCCTTGCCTTGCTCTGCTTGGAGTGCCTTGCGCATGCCAAAAGCGACACTGCTTTCATACAATGTCTGGTACGCGGCAATAGACATGCGAATCTCATCACGAATACGCAGCAAGAGCAAACCACGTTCTTGACAACTAATAGTCACTTGTCTGATAAGCTCATCAAATGCCTGGCCATAAAGTTCTCTTCTCACTGGATCAATGCCAGTCTCTCTTGCTTGTCTCTTTTGAAGTGCATGGTCCAGCTGCTCCTTGGTTTAGGAAATGTACTTGCAAGTTGATAACATCCAATCGCGTCGCGGGTGTCGAAGATACCTTTTGAACCCACAACTGGCCGCTTTCCTCCCATTCTCTGGTATTATAGAAGAAACCTTGGTGGGAGAATCGAGTTGAGAATGTCTTCTGTCTGTGTTGGTGTCTTGCCGCGTCCTTTATCATCGACAGGTGGGAGCTTCTTTGGCTTCTTTGGGTCCTGTGCCTTCTTTTGCCCTACATCTGTCTTTGATACGAGCACGGGGTTGTCATAGCGAACTAGAGAATGTCCTGGCGTCATCTGTCGCGACGGAAAGCTCAAATGCGTTTTATGATCTGCACGACGTCTTCATCCTCCAAAAGATGATCTTTTCCAACCTTTTGTGGGTTATGCTTGACAGAGGCACCCCAGACTAGCGCGTTCTTAAAGTTGCGCATAATGCCCTTGTGAATGGCATTACAGAAGCCTTCGACTGTGCGGGCATCTGCTCTCAAGACAACCGGTTGAGAGTAGTCTGGCAATTGTCCCTTTGGCTTGGTGTAGATTCTGGTCAGGTTGAGATATTTCCACATCTAGTCTCAAAATCAATACCATCGCAAGCAAGTCATCAAAGTTCCACTCGTGGTGACTCGAAATAGGAATAGAGTGTGGAATACGGTAGATAATGTCTAGTTCCTGGATACTGATTTGATCAATCTTGTTCAAGACGTATATGCAGGGAATGTACACTCTGTTTCCCTCCAAAACGTCAATCAGCTCATCCATCGTGGCATCGCACTTGAAACTGACTTCTGCGTTCGAGATCTTGTATTCTGACAAAATGGATTTGACCAGATCCTTGTCCAGATGCGTCAGAGTCTCTGAAGACGTGACGTTGATGCCGCCACGCTCCTTTTTCTTGATCTGGATCGAAGGTGGTTTCTTGTTCAGACGAATGCCAAAACCTTCCAATTCACGCTCGATGATTTTCTTGTCTCCCAGTGGTTTCAAGACATCGAGAACGATAAAGATCAGAGAGCATGTTCTAGCAACAGCAATAACTTGCCTACCACGGCCTTTGCCGTCTTTGGCACCTTCGATGATACCAGGCAGATCCAACAGCTGGATTTTAGCACCCTTGTAATGGATCACACCAGGAACAGTCGTCAGTGTCGTAAATTCATACGCTCCCACTTCTGAATGTGTTCCAGACAGTTTCGACATCAGTGTACTCTTTCCAACTGACGGAAATCCAATGAATCCAACTCGAGCGACACCAGTCTTGGCCACATCAAAGCCCACACCTGCACCACCACCTCCAGTCGATGGTGTCAGGAGTTCTCGTCTGAGTTTGGCCAATTTTGCCTTCAAGGTTCCCAAGTGGTATGAGGTGGCCTTGTTCTTTTGGGTTCTAGCCATTTCATCCTCAATATCTTTGATCTTTTGCAAAATCGACATGTTGAGCAAAGAGCGTTTGGTGAAAAATTTCAAACTCCGAGTGGGGACTGCAGAGTGAATTTGCATGCCATTGTCCTGCCACTCTGTGACCTGCCTCATGCTTGCTATCTCTTTTCGTCTGTCAAGTTTTGGGATTTGAGTTAGTTTCTCTTTGAATGACTAACAGACTTTCTTTCAACGACTCCCAGATTACCATGGCATGACTCTTACACTCCGACTGCATGAATGCTGATTTGGTCAGGGAATGTTCGGCTTATCTCCAAAACGCCCCCCGCGATTGCCTCATCGGCACATGCCAGATGACATCTCTGAAATCCAACATCATCTAAACTATTCTTCAGCAAGCATGACTCTCCCAGTGTTGTCCAGGACAAAACCACATAACAGCATTCATTTTTGACAAACTGTGTTCTATTCACCAAAACAGCCACAAAATCAGTCCAACGACTCATTGACAGTCCGTCAAAACGCTCTCCTGGCGTGCGCGAATCTTGACTCACACTCAATCGCCATTCCAGCAACGCTCTTATCGATTGTGCAAGCTGTCAAGGCGGTTTTTCACATAATCGCAGAATCACATGTCCAATGAGTGACCTTTTTTTCAGCCAATGGATTTGCAGGAGGCTCCTGCATGTGACGCGCCTCGTTGCCATAAATCGGAGCAAATTTCACTTGACTCATCAACATGTCTCGATTGAACGACGATGTCGAATATCACGATGAAATCCACGAAGCTCTGCATAGAGATGCTCGTATCGATTTCACCAAGCCTATCTACCGTAACGCTTCTCCCTCTGTTTTGTACGAACAAGCCCTGGCTCTGGAAAGAGGCACTGCCTTGACCTCCTCTGGTGCTCTCGTCACTGACTCTGGCGCCAAGAAGGGCAGATCTCCAAAGGACAAGCGTATTGTCGATGAGCCAACAACCACAAACGACATCTGGTGGGGTCCTATCAACTTCAAGATGGTTGAGAACTCGTTCATGGTGAACCGTGAGAGAGCTGTCGACTACCTCAACACTCGTGAGAAGCTCTTTGTCTTTGACGGCTTTGCTGGTTGGGATCCAAAGTATCGTATCAAGGTGCGTATTGTCTGTGCCCGTGCCTACCACGCTCTGTTCATGAACAACATGTTGATCCGCCCAACTCCAGACGAGCTTGCTCACTTTGGTGAACCAGACTTTACTATCTTCAACGCTGGTGGCTTCCCAGCCAACAGATACACCACTGGCATGACCTCCACCACATCTGTTTCTCTCAACTTTGCCAGAAGAGAGATGGTCATCCTCGGTACTCAGTACGCCGGTGAGATGAAGAAGGGTATCTTCACTGTGATGCACTACCTGATGCCAAAGCGTGGTGTTCTCTCTCTCCACTCTTCTGCCAACGAATCCAAGGATGGTGAAGTTTCCTTGTTCTTTGGTCTCTCTGGTACCGGCAAGACCACTTTGTCTGCAGATCCACACCGTTTCTTGATCGGTGATGACGAGCACTGCTGGTCCGACGACGGTGTGTTCAACATCGAAGGTGGTTGCTACGCCAAGACCATCGATCTGTCCCCTGAAAAGGAGCCAGAAATCTACGGTGCCATCCGCTTTGGATCCGTCCTCGAGAACGTTGTCTACGATGAACTCACACGTGTTGTCGATTACACCGACTCTAGCAAGACTGAGAACACTCGTTGTGCTTATCCTATCGAGTACATTCCAAATGCCAAGATTCCTTGCATTGGTTCCCACCCAACAAACATTATTATGTTGACCTGTGATGCATTTGGTGTCTTGCCACCAGTTGCCAAGCTCAGCCCAGAACAGGCCATGTACCACTTCATCTCTGGTTACACTGCCAAGATTGCCGGCACTGAAGACGGCATCACAGAGCCACAGGCCACTTTCTCCACTTGCTTCGGTGCTCCTTTCCTTGTCTGGCATCCAGTCAAGTACGCTACCATGCTTGCCGAGAAGATGAAGCAGCACAAGGCTGATGCCTGGTTGATCAACACTGGCTGGAACGGCGGTGCTTATGGTGTCGGCAAGCGTATTTCTCTCAAGTACTCTCGTGCCATCATTGATGCCATCCACTCTGGCGAGCTCTCCAAGGCCGAGTACGAGACCTATCCAATCTTTGGCTTGCAAATTCCAAAGAAGATCACTGGTGTTCCATCTGAGATCTTGCATCCATCCAAGACCTGGCTCGGCACCCAAGAGTCTTACACTGCCACTTTGGGCAAGTTGGCCAAGCTCTTTGATGATAACTTCAAGCTCTATGCTGACAAGGCATCTCCAGCGGTCATTGCTGCTGGCCCTAAGGTCCAATAAATCCTTTTTTTCAACGCAGTCTCCCTAGTCCACTCGTTATTGATCTAGTCAGTTGACAGGAATACTGATATTGTGTCTGGGATCAGGTGTCGAACGATGTCAATTTTTTCGCGTTGGACTTTTCAACTCATCATGAGCTCCTATTCGATTTTTGGATTCAAGGCATACAAGTCCAGCTACTTGAAACTCTACTTTCCATTCATCATCTCTGGAACAACCATCTTCTTTTTGTTCTCTGCTGCCCACACGGCTCTTTCGAACGGTATCAAAATTCACTCAAGCACCTGATGACAAGTGGGTCAAAATCGTCGAGAATGTAGCTGAAGGCACCAAGAGACAGGCTTTGAAGGCAGAGGCAGAAAAGTACTTGAAGGAACATCACTAGGCTTTATATAAAGTCGTATAGGTAGTTGAGTGGATCAAACTTGACTGTTTTTGAGAGTTGTTGGATCGATTCCCAGCTGCAGTTGCATTTGAGTCTGTACTGGTCTATTTTCTCTTGAGGCGATGTCCTGACCAACAGACCCAAGGAAATGAGAGTGGCCATCTGGCTGTACAGATCACAGGTATCTTGCTGATCTTGCGTGATGCTATAAAAGATGGCCAAGACACGGTCCATCTGGAATGATTTTGGTCCCAAGAGTTGCTGTCTGAGCTTGCATCAGTTGCAGTACCTTGCCATTCTCTTTTCGTTTCTTGATACTGTCCTTTCCTTTGGTAAAGAACCGCTGATCCAAACGCGGTGGATTAAAGGAAGCCAAAAAACTGGCAATTAGGAGATATTTGGCTTGATAGGGTAGATGTAAGATATTAGGTTGTGGTTTGTCTTGCTTTTCAGTCCATTCGATCGAAGACAGCTCTCTGAGATACAACGAATGCAAAACACGCTTGATGTGCACTTGGACGAGTGAAAACAGTTTGGCACCTTGTTCCTTTGTCACTGTTGTCAGCGTCGATACCAATGTTTTGTTGTACTGGCTCGATGTACTTGGGATAGAGCAACTTGATCAGATATCTGAGCTCGTTCAAGTCACGACAAGGTGTGTAGAAGGTGTCATACATGAGTTGTACAAATCCTCTGTAAAAGCTCTCGAGTTCATCTGGTGGACAATCTAAGGACAAAATGTCCAAAGCCTGAGATCGATCATAGTCTTCAAAGTACACTACCAGAGGCATAAACGGACACTGGTTCTGGAACTCTGTCCATGGTAAATGTGAGATCAGCACCAACCGCATCTGCGACTGTTGTGCAATGGCAAACAAACCACTGAGCAAATGCTCATGCTTGACCAAGTGCTCACATCTGTCCAAGACAAGGTTGAACTTGAGCTCTTGAATCATGTCCAGAAACTGGTCTGGATTGTCACATTGAATCGTCTCTCTGGATCCATGGAGTTTCATGATCACTCGTTCATACAACAGTCTCGGTGTGATGATTTCAATCGAATTGATCCAAATGCAGTCCAAGCAAGACTTGACAACGAGTGTCTTGCCTGTTCCAGTAGATCCAAACACAAACACATTTCCTTGATACTCTTGCAGGATAGCGACTTGTTTCTGCCTGTGAAGCACAATTGGAACCTGACCGATCATTCGCGACTTTGCAGGAAAGATGCCATTGGGTGTAAAGATTGACGGTAGATTACTCGAAATGGGACAAACTGGAACTCAGTGACGATGAAGACTTTGAATGTCATCCAAACGTTGACAAGAAATCGATGGTGCGATGGAAGCAGGCACAAATCCACAAGGAGCGACGAGAACGAGAAGACCAGGTGGTGCTGTTGAAGATGGAGCATGAGAACACTGTCAAGTTCCTCAAGAGCATCCCAGACTACATCTCTACCATCCAAAAGTTCAAAGAGCCAGAGGAAACGTTGAAGATTGTGGACTACTTGATGAGGCTTGGAAAGGAAGTTGAAGACACTCTGACAGACCCCATGCGCAAAGAGTCTCTTGGTAGAATCAACAACTGGCCTGGAAACTGGGATCCACCAGTCTGGTGTGATACACTCCGCTCTCATGTCCCATGGCATGAAGAAATTGCTTCTATTCTCAAAAAGGGAACAGAGTACACCCAGGAACACAAGGACACGCCAGATTTCAAGCTTGGTCCATTTATCTGTCAATGCTTTCAAGAAACACACCTCAAGTTCTCTAACAGACAGCCTCTGATTGAAAAGCAGTTGAAAGAGTTTGAAGATAAGATGAATGCCAAAATCACCATGGACCATCTCAAAACTGGCTTTTCCAAAACCACACTCACTCACAAGGATAATGTGGCTGCACCTGCTGCAGATAGCCAGCCCTCCAAGTCTCGGGTCATTGAAACCATTCACACTCCAAAAGAGCAAGTGTATGATGGTTTGGAAGCAGAAATTATGGAAGAGTTGCAGGCCTCTGATCAAGATCTCAAGCAAACACATCCAAAACTCTTGGATTTCTCAAAACTACGCGATTTTGGCGACATTCTCAACGTGTTGAAATCCAATCCACAGCTGCAAGAGGAAAAGAATGAGGAAATCCTCTTAATGCGTGCCTTGTCTTTGGAAATCATCTTGAAAAAGTCAGATGCCAAGAATTGTGTCATGCTCTCTCTCGTTCTCAAGTACACTCGCTCTCTGGGACCTGGTGGCATTGATGTATTCTTTTCAAAGCTGCAGTCTGGCTCTCAGAACGCACAGACCATGTTCTTCCGTGACATCGAGTCAACTTATCAGCACATTTCCACTCGTGGGGCTATCTTGCGTGCTGAGCATGTTGAGCAGCACAAGAAGAGACAGGAAGAGATGCAAAAAGTTCTTGAAAACTACAAGCGTTTCCAACAGCCAGATGGCACGCTCAAATTCCCACTTGGATCCACTCCATCTGAAGACGAGACGAAAAAAGCACAGTGGTTTGACAGTCTCCCACAATACTTTCAAGGTATCTCGATTTATTTTAGAAGGACTCTTGCTGGGTGATGTTGACAAGATTAACCAGTTTTTGGGGACACTTGAAAAGGATGAAACTGAGCACCATGCTCAGATGGCTGTAGAATGTGGCTTCATCCAAGTGGAAGAAGAACAATAAAGCAATGCTGTGAAGAGTGACGTATCTCACTTGCCCGAGCCCGAATGTCAACCCAAGACCCCGTAGAGATCGTAAATGCTTTCAAAGACTCGAATTACTTCTTTCTTCATGGAGAGAGTATCGGGACTGCCTTTCACGCTGTGATTGGAATCATCGGATTGCTTTTGATGCCATTAGTCGTAGTAGCCATCCTCAAGGAGCTCAAGAAGACGCCAAGTGCTCCCATTATCTTGTCACTCTGTATGGGAGACACCTTCTATCTAGTCAATTCTGTGATATTCGGCATCGCTAACACAGCCACGGGTAGATGGTACTTTGGCTTCACTGGGTGTGTTGTCAATCATGTGGTTGTGATTGCTGCTTGCTTTATTTCAGTCATGTCCCTGATTGCCTTAACACTGGAGCGTTACCTAGGTGTCGTCCATAGAACACCACTCACTGTCCAGCACACGCTCATTATGGCTGCCGTTATCTGGTTCGTTGCCATTACTGTTGCATTTTGGCCACTCTATACGTTGTCGACTGATTATGGCATCATGCTGTCTGTTGGAAAGGTTATCTGCTCATTCAATTGGACAACTAGAGGCAGAGCCATGCTCTTGACACCCATCATCATGTGTGTTGTCACTCTTGTGGTCGGATTGGTCTTTATCGCGTTTGGATACTACCAGATCGTCAGCCTCTACTTCACTGTTAAGAAAAACCTCCACAAAGTCATTGGCAATGACACAGTGGCTCAAGCAGTCATGGACAAGTCTACTTCTTCTGCCCCAAAGAAGGAGTACACCGAGGCAGACAAGCGTCTTCTTTACAAAGCCATTGCTCTCACAGTGTCTTTTATCATCTGTTGGAGCCCATGTAACACCATTGACACTAGATTTCTTACTCATCGTGATCGAACTCGTCTCAAACGAACACGTGAGCATCTGGTATGACGCACTCTCGTGTTGCTGCGGTCTAGGATGCTCTGCCGTCAGTCCCTATCTCCTCTTTTACTTTGATGCCCGTATCAGACGCACTGTCTTGGAGATTCTCGGTATGGACCATCTAGAGATCTTCAAGCTCTCCAGCAAACAAGACAGCTCGAATGCCAGCAAGAGTGTGGTCAAGTCTATCTCGTCTCAGAATGGCAACAAGCTTTTGTCCCCACCGCAGTAAATATGTCAGTGTTATAGCTGTTTGAAGTAAATTTGGAGATCTGAGTGCATCTGTAGCTGGTGGTTGGCTGTGTGACAATCGGACATTTTTCTATCAGCTGTTTGATACCAAGATTACCAAATTTGTGACCCTCTTAGATAGTCAGGCAGATGCAAAATTTATAAGCCTGTCAGCTCAAAAGTGATGTCAAATCACGAGATAATTCGGCTTTCATGGTCTGAACCAGATTGGATCGACGCGAGCGTGATATCTTGGACCAAAAAATCTCAAAAAGAGCTAGATTGACTAGCCACAGACTTCAAGACCTTACTTTTCTCAATCAGAGAAGCAGTGGCAAAAGTTGATTGTGAGTCATTTGCCATCCACTTCCTTGCGGTGTTACCAAATCCAGAGTCTGTGGTTAAATTTTTTTCCATATTTTTTTGGTTGGAACTGCATTGTGGGCTGTCATCTATTGTCCAAAAATCTCCGACGCTTTGCTGGCATGTCGGTGGTGCCTTATCTACTCGGAAATGTCTTCAATAACGATGTTTATCGCTTCAAAGACACAGATCACATTCCTACTGCTGTCGCATTTGTGCTCTCTCTCATTGGCCTGATTCCAAGCATACTCTCGACTGTCGCACTCCTCAAAGGCTCTAAAAAGGAGCTTGGTTACTCTCTTGTCATCTCTCTTTCTATAGCCAACCTGCAAGTCATTCTGATTGGGTCATCTATCACCATCGCGAATATTTTGAATGGTGGTCAAACAGGAGGCAAAGCCGTCTGCATCCTCGAGTACATCATCGTTCTGTGGGGCTGCTATTGCTCTATCCTCTCTCTTACTGCCTTGGCGATTCTACGTTACATTCGCATTGTCTGGGAGCGACGACCAAGCTTCAAATCTGAGATGGGCATCACTTCGGCAGTCTATCTCACGACTATTGGTGTTGTCATGTTTCCCATGTACACTGGCCACATGGATGATCTCATCCGCTTACAAACGGGAAAAATCGTCTGTTCTATCAGAGCCTCTCCAGAAGACAATCCATGGGCGTGGTTTATGATCATGTTGACAATGATCTTGCTTGGTCTGGCACTTGGATCTACTGCATACTCTTACACCAAGATCATCCTCAAATTCATGAGTGTCAAAAAGAACATTCATGAAGTGCAAGAGGAGGCGACAGAGCCAGATCTAGGACAGCACACCATCTCATCCAGAAAGACGATCAAAAAGAAAGTGGCTAATAGTTTTGTGTCAGAGCAAGAAAAGGCTCTGTTCAGAAAGACACTAGCACTGACAATCAGTTTCCTTGTGTGTTGGGGTCCTTATCTGTTCCTGTTCCTGTATGAGATCATCGGAGGAAGATTAGTGAGCTTCTGGTATGATGGATTTGCCACTAATATGGGACTCTTGAACTGTGTGATTGAGCCTTATTTGACGCTCTCATTCAATGCACAAGCCAGAAAGATGGTCTTTGGATGGGTTGGTATTGAACTGAAGGACATTAAGACAGATTCTGGACCATCCAAGAGTACCAACAGCAAAGGCAACCACTTGGCATCCTCTCATTAAAGAGTTTATCAAGAGATGTTGAAATACGTTGTTGCATTCAAGATGCCAGGATGAGATGCTGTATTATTTCATCTCAATGATTGTCTCAAGGCCATGCTATCAGGAATCAGAGAAATCCCCAGCTACGACCTAAGATGTGTGTTGGCTTGATCATAACACACTCTGTGGTTAATACACCTGGAGAGCCGCCAGATGTTGAGTTGCCTGAAATCTCCAATGTCTTTGGATGAATACAGGCTGAGCAATGAATTTAATGGCACACTCTACATCATAGAGGGCCGAGACTACATCTCACTCTCACTAGGTGCTGGTCTTTCAGGATTTGGTCTCATCTTGAACCCTCTAACGAACTATGCTCTTCTTGCTTTCAAAAGAGAGAGATTGGACATCTAATAACTGTGACTATCTCTCTCTGCAATTTCGTTGTGCTGATAGAAACCTTGTTCTTTGCATCTACAAATCTAGTCAGCGGATATGTCTATGGAAGGAAGCTGGTATGCACAATAGGCTATTTTCTACTCACTTGGGTCTGTGGCAGCTCTGTATTTCTGTTTGGAGATCTGGCTTTCTTGAGATATGCTCGAATTGTGCTTGAACTGCGCATCAGTCACCGTTCAGAGTATCTTGTGTTGCTTGTGCTCTTTATTCTCCTGATGCTCATCTACGCACTCCCAGTCATGCTCGGACATGCCAATGATGTCGTGCGATTGCTCTCGAGCAAGAACATTTGCTCCTTGCGAGCCTCTCCAGAGAACAGTCCATACTCTCTGGCTCTTGTATCCTGTATGATACTCTGTTTATGTGCCATCTTGAGCGCTCTCGTCTTTTGCTAATGGAAGATCCTCGACAAGTTTGCCAGAGTCAAGCAAGAGTCGCAAGCCACTTCAGATGACCTACTACAATCAGATCCAGACATTGGGTTCCAGAGATGATCCTCCAGGAGACTGTCCGTGATTTCGAGATCTGAATGGAAACTCTTTCGCAAAATGTTTGCCTTGATACTCACTTTTATAGTCTACTGGACTCCATTTCTGTTGTTGATTGTTTACGAGCTCATTACTAACAGAGACATTGGATTTGAGTTTGATACTTTACAGTTTGCATGATGCTCATGTTTCCCATCACAGACCCCTACACTGCACACGACCGACAAGTTGGACAATATTGCAGATCGAATAGGCAAGGTGTACTTCCTTGCGGACACAGCCACCTGCGAACAGATGAGTCAGATATTTTAGAGAGAGACCCAATGTCAGCGAGTGTACCGACTGCTCACACAGGCAACACATCCAGTGCTTGGTGCATTGCAGCAGTGACTGTATCTTGGATGGCATGCAGACTCTGATCTCTTTGCCAGCGTAGCAGCACTCTGTTCATCTTGGCATCTCACTAAATGCCACATCTCTGGCTCTTTAGCTCCTGCAGTCACAATGTGTAGTTTGGACAAACAAAGGAACCTCAATCTCTTTCAGAGTCAGGATATCAACTGCAATGTTGTCCAATATCATTCTTTTATGATGCTCAGTATTGTGATGTTGTCCAATATTGCCAGGCGTTTGCAGTGTATCTGACACTCCTTCTGGATGAACATGTCAAATCCACTGTGTTTGGATGGTTTGGCATCAAAATCCCGGGGAGATTCCAGAGATCCTCACACACGTCTGCACAATCCTAATGTAGAGGCTTTATGCAGTCGTTTCTGCCGTTTGGAGACCGACAGATCGAATGTTGAGCATTCCTAATGGCACATTGTCTTCCTGTTCATCTTCAGATGAGGATTCAGAATCGCTTTCTGACTCTTGCTTCACAATCTGTACTGGCTGTTTCCTCATGCGAGTTCGTTTTGCTCTTGCACGAGGTCCACGACCACGGATGGTTACGTCAGAATGAACGGACAGAATATACATCATCAGGTTGGATATCATCACTTGGTGTTCTAGAGGACGTCCTGTCTGAGCTAGTTTGATGTGAGACAGAGCGTAGACCACTTTTTCCTGCTCTAGTGTCAGCCTAGATGGGCCAACTGGCAGATCGTCTTTGGGATATGGGTTCCAGTCGTCATCGTAACTTCGCTTTGGTTCAAACAGTCTTTTGAGCCACCCCCATTTCTTTTTCTTCTTATATTCTGGCTCAGGTGGTGGTTCTTGAGGTGGCTCATCCCTCTCCTCCTCTGGTGACTTGTTGACTTTCCTACGAACATGTGTTTGGCGATGCAAGACGGCGATTTCCTCTTCTACTACTGGGATCTCTTCCTCTTGCGGTCCAGTATTTACATCGACCTTAAAGAGCACGTGGCTCTCCGTGAACGATTTTGGACGGCTGGATGACTTTCGCCTCACTAATGGCTCTGCTGGCAGGATCTCTTCCTCATGCGATGGATTCATGACATACTTGCGCAAGTCTTCAAAATGTGTGACGACATCAACGGGTGAACTCAATTGCTGGACGATCCAATCCTCTGTAATTTCTTTTGGTGGCGAAAATCCGCTTTTTGTCGGTGAATTGGAGATGGGCTTAATGTCTACAGGTGCAGTGGATTCTGGACTGGTCTCTGGACTGGAATCAACTGGAATTGGGTCAGAACTCCAGTAGGTGTGGAGCATTGATTTGAATTCCTCTGGAACTGGTGATGTCTGTGGGGGATTCATGAGTGTGACATCGTCCTTTGGCTCAAACGACAATCGTTTCCCCAATGACGGTGGCTTGATTTCTGGAATAGGTGCTAATTTGGGTTGCTCTGCCTCCTTGAATCAAATAAAATACTTGAACAGTTCCCTCCGACTTTGATCCAAAGAACATGCGCAGACTAGGCCGCTTCCATAATTTGAACAGGTGTGTTGGTCTGCCGTCGACACTCTGTCTTCCCAAGTTGAATATCGATGGCTTGGACAGTGATGGTGAGGATCTAGACTTGGAATTCTGCTGATACATCCTTCTGCCTCCTTGTGCCGAGTCTGGGAAAGTGCGCCGCGAAACGCCTCAAATTGTTTTCCCTTGCGGAGGTGGGAAAATGTCACAGATGTCTGTCATTGTCGGAGTGCCTGTCTCTGAGTATCTGTCCGTGAGCATCTGGCACTCTCATGGCCAACACTACTGCAGATGTGGCGAGATCCAACTGACGCTTGTTGCCATCTGCTTCATCTTTCTCTCCTGAGATGCATTTTAATTTACTCACTGACACTTTCCAACGAGATGAAATTCGTGCAGGCACTACAAAAGTGCATCAAAGAGAAGAAAAAGTACAAAGTGCTGAAAGATGGACAGGAAGTACCGATAGACCAAGCAACACACATTTCACTGTACAATCTTTCGTACGCCATAGATCAAGAGAGCGGCTACAAAGAGTACTCTGTAGGGTCTGTGATACACTTTTATGTGAACATGGACATGGAACCAGCCAAGTATCTGCAGCACATGGTCGATCTCAACATGCAGTCGATTTCGTTTGTTGACAGAAAGGACTTGAAAGACTTTTTGATGGGAGGCTCTAGTCAGTTTGTAGACAAGGGAGGACAACAGGATGTGCTTGGGTTTGATTTGGCCCAGAAACAACGCGAGTTGGGAGATGATGTCTTGAAAGATGTCCAGATCATGGAGAAGATCAACTCCATGACCAGAACCATTAACACACGCACATCTATTCTGTGTGTGCCAAAGAACTTTACACAGATCCAGACACAGTCCATGAAACTGTTTGTTGAAAACGAAGGCAAGAACTTGAAGCGCAAGATGCAGCAGCCCACAAAAGACAAGCAGCAGAAGAAGAGGCAACATGCGATTATCATCGTTCCAGCTGGTGCACAGTCGTTAATCTCACTCTACAACGTCAAAGACTTTTTGCTGAACAAAAAGTTCATTCCCAGCCAAACGTACAGAGATAATGGAGAGCCAAAGCCATTGAAAGTCAGTTTCAAGATTGATGACGTGACGTATGATGTGTACGATGCCGTTGATACGTTTTCATCACGAGACTGGTGTTATTGGTGATGGTAGGGAGCAGGTGGTTGTTGTCTTCACCAATGGACAGGAGTGGCAGTTCAAGGGATGGAAGTGGGACAAGCCAGTGGACATCTTTCATCGTTTCAAGGGATTCTTTCTCAAATACCATGATGAGCCAAATCCTGGACAGACATCGCAGTGGAAAGTGAGTGGCTTGAATGTACGATGGATGACGTTAGATTCACAGGCACAGGAGAAACCTGGATGCAGCTGAAGTCTTTAAATTCTGGAAGCTAGTAAATGCGCTGTAGTCCAGAGAGATGCTTGTCGGCTGAGATGCCAGTCAGCAGAGGGAGATGAGCTCAAGAGAGATGCGTTCAACCTTTGCGCGTTTGGTGAATGCTGATGAACAACCCGCCTAAACTTCCACCAAGAAGTCAGTCACAAGACTCCAAGCTAGACCACATTGACCCAGCAGACACAAAGTCATTCCTGGAGCAAGAAAAGTCAAGCAACCTAGACTTTTTTAACGGAGACGTTGGTGCTTATCTCTTTGGCTCAAGTGTCACTTCCCCAGACTTTGAAAACACTATCAAGTCTGCCGCACAGCAAACGCCACCATCAGTCGAAAAGCGGCCATCTATTTCAACACAAATCAGAATTTCAGAAAACACTGAAGAAAAGCTATTGCTCGACTTGTGCAGCATTGAAGTACTTGTGCTCATTCAAGGATGGCTTTGCGCACCTTTTAACGCGCAGCAAACAGAGCATTGCAAGCAGCAAAGAGGCTGCACAGTTTCTCAAGAAACGAGCACAGTTGGAGGATGAATATGGCAAACAACTGCAAAAGATGTCACAAACCAAGACAGAAGGCAAGGGAGGATCATATGCGCGTGGTTGGAGTGATTTTGGAAAGTTGCACATCAAACAGGCAGAGCAGCGAATCAAGTTTGCTGTTGCCATCAATGAGATCGCAGAGAACATTTCTGTCCTTGCCAGAAACACAGAGCGTTCTCGCAAACAGCTCAAAGAAGCTGGACAGCGTCATCAAAAAGAGTATCAGGAGGCAGAGGGTGCACTAGAGAAAGTACTCGAGTTAAAACCAGGCACGGGGACGGTTTGAGAATGCATCTGAAGATCTGCAACGCGCACAAGGTGGAGAACAACGCATGGTGTCGAGTCCAAAGAACTTGAACCCGTTTTCAGCCATCAAGAACAACATTAGAGACAATCTCAAACTCGTGCGTTCAGAGGAAGAGACGCGTCAAAGAGCGACACAAGCCAATGAGCAATACAAGCTGCAATTGCAGCACACAAACAGTGTCAGACAGACCTTTTTCAAGACACATCTGCCAAGACTAGTGAGGGTTGGTTGTTTGATCAAAGGGATTGAAAGAGACGATTGATGATTGTGACAATGGATTGCAGCGCTTCTTGGGCAAGTATGCGCATGTAGTAGAGACATTTATGGTGCAGGAAGCCAGTCTCATCAGTCCATTGGAGGGATCTAATGATCTTGGCTTGATTGCGACTTTGAACCAAGTGGACACGTTGCAAGACTTTTCTGACTTTGTGGGTGGTGTCTTGCAAGGCAAAAGAACGGTTGACAAGAGTGACCACTCTTACGTGCGTCCATCAGTAGTGTCGTTGGAAGTGCCACCAAGTCCCGCCATCACAACAACAGTAGACATTCCATCGCCAGTGTCTTTGCAACCACCACCGATGCAATCGTTTGGTATCAATCTAGAGCAACTCATGGCCTTGGATCCAGATGAATCACCAGTTCCTAAACTTGTCGAGAACGTGGTCAAGTACATTGAAAAGAACGACCTCGCATCTGAAGGACTGTACAGAATCTCTGGCTCTGGTGCACAAATTGCCAAAATCAGAACTGTTCTTGGTCGCAATCCAAGTGCAGATCTGACATCTGTCGTAGATGATGTCCATGCTGCTGCTGGATTACTCAAATTGTTCTTTAGAGAGTTGCCAGATCCAGTCTTTCCACGTGGCATGTACCTGCAGCTGATTGAAGCTGCTAGGATTGAAGACGAACGCATGCGACTGATTCAAGTCCATGAGTTGGTCAACAGTCTGTCTGACGCCAATTACGCTACTCTACGCTTCTTGGTCTTCCATCTGGCAAAGTATTTTTGTTGATTCTAGAGTCGCAGCACAGCAGGAAAAGAACAAGATGTCCGAGTTCAATCTTGGTATTGTCTGGGGTCCCACACTCATTGACTCTTCAAGCCCACCAGATCCAAGTGAACTGACGCTTCAGTCAAAAGTGGTCGAAACCATTTTGCTCCATTACGCACAGATCTTTGACACGGAGTAAAGTTTATAGTTCAAACGTCTTGATCCATGCTGGATGACTATCGTTAGTGTTGTTACTGTTGCTTGATGTCAGAAACGACAGATTCGACTTGTTGACAAAGAAGTTGAATCTGCGTGTCCCAAGACTGCAAATGCGTCTGTTTGTCAAAGTACACGAGTTTCTCAATCTGATCAATGTAAGCATTCAATCGCTTCTCGCTAATCATCTTGGCAGCCACAGCTTCCGCCTTTTTGGATGGAATGTGCAACAGATTGCCAAGTTCGTCGAATGAAATGTTGTTGTACAGCTTGGATGCAGACAAGAGATTGTGTTCCATGACTGCTCTGTCCAGAACAGTCTGTCCGCCACCGACAATGGCTTTTTGGTGATCCATGAGTTGGTCTTTGAACTTTTCGACTTCTGCTGGTCTGCAGACTTTGCCAAGATACATTTTCTCGAGGATGGAGGAGATGCCAGACTCTTGAACATCCCTGCGTTCTCTCACTCGATCGTCTCTGTAGAGCGTTGCAAGCATTCTGGCACGCTGTGGACCAGCTGGTGCCAAGATAGTACAAGTGATGGCTTTCACGAGACAAACAGCACGATCATCTTCTGACAGTTCAGTGCGGTACGACAGATCGAGATACTTTGATGCACTTGGAAGAAACTCTCGCTTGAAATCCAAGTATCTGGCTTGAGACGACTGAAACTTGAGTTGCATCGCGACATCTTGGATTTCTGGCATCAGGATGGCTGCTCTGTTGAGATAGGCATCTGCAGAGACAAAATCCTCATCCTCCAGAAACAGTTGAACAATGCGGATGTAGATCCTTGCCTTGTAGTCATTGGAGACTGTTCTGTGTCCAGAATCCAAGGGAATACGCTGCAAGACTTGTGCTGCTTCAGTCCAAGACTCTTCCTGCTCATGGATATCTGCCAGATACTCTCTCACTTGACTGATTTCGTTCTCAAACGCAACTGATCTCCCTTGCATCATTTGGAGTGCATAATCCCAGACTTGCTTGGCAATCTCTGGCTGCTTGAACTCATGAAACACAGCAGTGAAATCCTGAATCAGCTGTCTACAGAGTACCAGTCCAAGTTGCTCCTGAGAAATGTGTTCAAGATACTGTTTGAGTTGCTCCACATTTGGTGATTTCAGACTGTCGATCAGGTATTGTTTGTAGTGGGTAGGTCGATCCTTTTGCTGTGCAATTTCTTCCAGTTTCATGCAGTATTTGGAAAAGCACGACGTGTTGTTTTATCTACAAGATGGACTGCGACAAGCAAAACTCCAACAAGCAGAAAACACTCCCCTGTTTCTACACGAATAGTCCTTCGATTGAGATTAGTTTTGAACGCGTGAGGAAGCAACAGCACATTGCTGGACGAGAGCACTCTTACATCTTTAGAAACAGACAGAACAAGATGAGCTTCTGTTTCCAGCTGTTGGGACACGTGAGACATGAGAAGTACACGCTTGAAGAGTTGCAGCAGTTGGTTTGGCTCATTTGTCCAGACATGCCACCAAAAGTCATGATTCGTGTTGTATCTTGTTTGATGGTAGCATCAGTGGATTGGATTGTCTCTCAACAAGCAATTGGATCCAAAGATTCCAGTCTCACTGAGTGAACATGCATCTGTGTTGTACGGCAGTGTGATCTATGGTGGTATTGATACTCAATCTAGACTTTGCAGACTATTGTCATCAGCAACTGATTGACGGCAATCACGATTTCACAACATTTGATGGAGACAGGCCTCCTAACGAGTGGATTGAGCAACAGATTGTCCAGTTTCCAGATCTCTGTCTCTCTCTGGTTGAATTTGCCTCCAATCTCCTTGAATCCTGACTACACTGCAGAAGGCAGACTACATCGCTCTATAAAGTACTCGTTTGCCAGCTCAAAGAGGATAAGCAATACGCACGGAGCCATCAAATGATTGACCAAACGTTGGTGTGCAGACCTTTGGGTGTCTGGGCAGTTGGTTGTTGGCTCTTTGCTCGACACGATCCGATGAAAGCTGTGCTGACACTGCTTCCTTTGAACAATCCATAGCATCTCTGCATGTGTCGCACATTTCAGCCATTCTTGATCCTCAGACGTCTTGATTCCCATCCACAATGCATCTCGCTCGACTCGTGTCCATCATCCACACTCAACACGCACCAACCAGCCATCTGGTCACTTGTTCAGGATGTGTGTCCTGGAGTTGTATCAGATGTCTCTTGAGTCTAGCACAGCTGCCATTGACTGTCAGAGAGTACACTGGCAGTCACAAGGAGTGCGTGTACAAGAGTGTATCAGAAGATGAGAGGTCGCATCTGATCCGCAATGCGGTTTGTAGTGTCTGAAGCAGTAGCTGTTCATTTGTGCTCGGTACTCTGCCATCTGTGATTGTGTAGACTCTATCTTGTGTGTGGAGACAAGAATGCGACAAAATTGGTAGCACATTGCTGCGAAGCAGTGAATGGTCACCATAAGATGAAACTTAGAGAGTTCAAGATATATGATATGTAGTGCTAGGTAGGGAGCCTTTGCAGTGTAAAAATTCTCCGACACGCTAAAAATTCTTTACAACTTTTTGAGAGGCGAAATTTGGCACAGTGACAGCCGACAGTTGGCTATACACCGTACTATTTGCCTCAAGAACAAACCATTGCGTATCTCCTGGTTCCGCATGATGTGGGACTGGGTCGAAGTCTCTGGGACATTTAATGTAAAAAGTGCCTGTATACAGGATTGTCAGTTTCATCCTGGATATCTACTGCACCTGTTCCTGCGAGATCATGCAAGAACTGCTGGAACTTGGGATCGTCTCTGCCTTCTGGCACCTGCAATCCCACCAGACAGCGTCCATAATCAGCGCCTGCATGGCGGTCTATCGTGAGCTGTTGTACAGTGAAACAGGCTGACATTCCAGTCGCCATCAATGTTGCTCAAAAACGTCTTGAACGCTCCAGGTCGTTCTGGAAACCGACATCTGTACAACACTTCGTTGTGCACATTCGTAGAACGTCCACCGATCATGAATCTGCCATGTGTCTTGGCGAGTTCGTTGCCAGAAATGTTGTACGCTTCCCAGCCATCTTTGGCATTGATCTTGTCAACCGTCTCTGCCAAATCAGTGGGTTCCTTTGTCTCGAATCCGATAAAGATTCTGGCAGTCTGTTCGTCATTGAATCTGTAAGCGATTTCAGTCACTGCTCGTGGATAAATAAGCTGATAAAGCTCTCTGAGAGAACCAGGTCGCTCCGGAATCTTGCATGACAAAAGCGCTTCCTTGTTCAAGCCAATATTGGCTCTCTCTGCCACAAATCTTAGTCTGTCAAAGTTCATGTTCGCTCCAGATGTCACAGCAACATAGACACCACCCTGAAGTCCAGGATTCTGCAAGAGATACTTTTTGAGTCCTGCCAACCCCAAAGCACCAGCTGGTTCCAAGATCGAACGTGTGTCATCAAAAGTATCCTTGATGGCAGCACAAATCTCATCATTGTTGACCAGTACCATGTCATCTACACACTCTTTGGCCAGTTTGACACACTCCTTGCCTGGAAGACGCACTGAAGTGCCATCGGAGAACAACCCTGCTTGTTTGATTTCCACTGGTTCACCACGCAATAAAGACTGATACATGCCATCAGAATCAAAGGTGTTGACACCAATGATCCTCACACTTGGACGAACGCGTTTGACATAAGATGCAATGCCAGCAATCAGACCACCGCCACCAACACAGACAAAGATGGCATCAAGATCGTCTGGCAGCTGTCTCAGGATCTCTGCTCCCACTGTGCCTTGTCCAGCAATCACAAGAGGATCATCAAACGGAGGCACAAAGATCATGTTCTTTTCCTGGCACAATCTCATACACTCTCGCTTGGCTTCGTCAAAATCAGCACCAAACAAGACCACATTGCCTCCCAAACGACGCACGTTTTCAACTTTGATTTCAGGAGCAAACGTGGGCATCACGATAGTTGCCTTGATACCCAATTTAGATGCTGCCAGCGCAACGCCTTGTGCATGATTGCCAGCAGACACACAGATGACACCTCTTGCGCGTTCATCTGCCTTCAAACTTACAATTTTGTTGTACGCACCTCGGCATTTGAAAGAAAAGATGGGTTGCAGATCCTCTCGCTTCAAGTATACTGTCGAACCAAGTCGCTCAGTGAGTTTTTGAGCGAGAGTGAGTGGCGTTTCCTTGCAGACTTTGTAGACTTGCGCATTCAGGACATGTGGGAGATAGTCCGTTTTAGACCCAGTGGGTTTAGGAATGATGGGTGCAGGCCAAACCAATTCAGGACGCGACATCAACTGCAAACTTTACAGAAAACAACCATGTCCGCGCAGGAACTACTGTTGGAATACCAGAGACAGGGCAAGTTTGATGAACTGCGAAAGCGAGTGCTGCTAGAGTTTCAAGAAACACAAGACGGAAAAGAGTTATACCAAGATCTGCTGAACACACCAGCAACAGGGAGGCCTCAGGAGATACAACACATATTGGAGAAATCATCACACTACAAGACACTACCACATCTACTCAAGAAACACATTAGAAAATACGAACAAGAGATCAGGGATTTTGTGAACGAAAGGCAGACGTCTGCAGTTTGAATGAATTGACAAGCGTCTTATTTGGTGTAGTTGTCTGGCAGTGGCCATCCAAGGTTGTCGCCTCTCTTTTGAAAGTTGATGCGTGCTTCCTCGATAGCCCTCTCGGTGGGTGACTTTTCGTCTTTGTAGTGCTCTGCAATCAAGAACGCAGCAATTCCACCATAAACACCAATGTACCATCCAGGTTCCCACCAAAAGACTGGTCTGTTGGGCTATCATTAAAACCAATACTGGCAATCCAAACATTCTTCCACTTGGTTCAAATCCTCTCTCTGAACCGTAGCGTCGCAACTGAGAGATGAGGTGCATAATTTTGCAAAGAACTTTCCGCACTCTGAGAAAACATGTCGTTTCGAGAGGGATTGATGCAGCTGAGTGCCCATACAGTACCACTGATTGATGCAATGACTAAAGCAGCCTATGTGTCTCCAGTAAATGAGATTGTTCGTTTGCTGAATGACCATCTCACAAATGTCAAACCCAAATACAAACTGTCGACACTATTTCTGGTCGATTCGATCTGTAAATATGGGATCAAGGACAAGAGTCGAAAGAGAATCGAGTTTGCTGAAGCACTGAAACCGATCATTTTCTACCATCTGCCGAGGATATATCCCAAATTGGAGAAGGCGGATAGAAACAAGGTTGGAAGGATGATTCTGACGTGGAAGGATCATCCAAAAGGAGAGAATCTTGTGTTTGCTCTCGACTGGATTGTGTCGTTGGAGAACGAAATCAGATCTTATGCGGCCAGAGCACTCACACCCACTCCGGGAGCCCCTGTGAAACCACCAGCACCCAAATTGGGACCAAACGGGAACGCGACACTCGGTTTACAACAGCAAATCATGACGCTTTTGCCACAGATGAAGAACAGTCCAGATTATCCAGTCCTGGAACAACTACTGCAAGCGATCGAGACAGAACCACTCGATCGTCTCACGATTTCACAGATTCAAGCCAAGATTAGCGAAATGTCTCGAGTCAAACCGCAGCCAGTAGTCCAGCCACCACCTGTTGCTCCACTACCAACGCAAACTAATATCAATCCATCTCTTATTGGGCAGTTGGCATCCTCTTTGGGTCTCCTAGCTCCCAAATCTGTGATTCAATTGAAGCAGAGGGACATTGACAGACCAAATCTGCAAATGCACGAGACCATTTACTCAAGACTGGATATCAAGTGCCAGCAGTGTGCAGTCAGATTCACAAAGTATCCAAGAGGCGGAGAAGAAATGAAGCAGCATTTAGACTGGCACTTTAGAGAAAACAAGAGAAAGAGAGATATCAAAAGAAGCACTAGCAGACAGTTTTATCTTGATCCTGATGACTGGGTCAAAGAACGACCTTCGGACACTCGTGAATTAGCAAGTAATGAGATTGATTCTAGCCATTTCTTCGCTCTTTGAGGACAAAAAGGAAGAAGAGCAGTCCGCTGGAGAAGTCTTGCCTTGGAAACAGAACAAGAATCCAGTCTGTCCGATCTGCATGGATGAAATAGTCAAGTTTTATGATGATGCTCAGGAAGAGTGGCTACTGAAAGGAGCTGTGTTAAAGAAAGACACTGTATTCTGTCTAAAACTAGTACTATCATGCTGAGTGCTTCCAATCCACGCCACAACTCGTGAAGCTGACAGCAGATAACCTGGAACCGGGCACAAAGAGAGTCAAGACGGAGGGAGATGCATCACCAGCCCTAAAAAGAGTGAAGCTCGAGAACGTGCCACAAACCATGCAAGATGTCGATGAAGACGACATTCCACAGACGATGCAGGATGTTGATGAAGATGATCTGCCACAGACCATGCAAGACGTTGGAGTCAGCAATCAAGTTACAAACGACAGCATGCAAGAAGTCAAAGTGGAGCCTACAGATAGTGCTCCTGCTCCTGATGACAGCACATAGGATGCGCAGGTAAAGGTGGAAGACACTGAATCATAAAAACTAAAGGATTTACTGCTTCTTTTTTGAAATCTTCTTGACAATCCTCTTGGCTTTCGAGAACGAGTCTTTGCCCATGGATCTCTTGACACTCGAGAGCTTGGAGATCATCTCCTGGCTGTCCTTGTACTTGGCCTTCTTCTCTTGCACCAGTTCTCCAAATTGCTGCTGTCTCTTTTTGCGTCTGCCAGCAGTGGTTCTGAACTCGAGGTCTTCTTCTTCGACTTGCTGGTGCAGACCTTGGAGAGAGCTGAAATCCTGCTGAATGTCATTAAACTCGTTTTTGAATCTATGAATGCCACCCTGTTTTGAGAGCATACGAGCCAATTTCTTGTCCTTTTTGGTCATAATCATACGGTTCATGGTTTCTTCTTCAAGGGCAATGCGTCTGTTCCACTCCTGGTCTTCCTTTGTGGCAGAAGCTCCTTTGCCAGAGTAGCCAGTGCCCTCGACATCCAGTTCTTCTGGACGATCATCATACTCTTGTGCCAGATCCTGCAGCAATCTGGATTTGGATGCTTTTTCTTGCTTTTCACGTGTCCATTTGAGTTTGCGTTCCTGCTGCATGGGATCATACTGCACAGGTGTGATCTTGGGTGGCTTGTACACTTGGGAATCATCCTTTTCTTCTTCATCTTCTTCTTGCAGATTCTCTGGATTTGGCTTGAACGACAGCATGTCTTTTTGTTTTTCGACTTCCTGGTCCATCTTGCTCTGTTTGACGAGTTTGTCAATCTGATACTTGAGCTTGGTCTCCAGAGGCTTTGTTTTCTCAAGATAAATACGCAGGCTTGCCAAATGCTCTCTGGCAGGAATTTGAGTGGATTTGCCACTCGTTTTGGTCAAAGTCAGGAAACTAAGATGTGTGATGTAGTCACTCAGGAGATGTGACCGCAGTGCCAAGAGAGACATGCCCCTGTCTGTGTTTTCGATCGGTAGCGCTGCAAGTCGCTGCCTAACAAGTTTGGTGTTCTGAATGATTTGCTCAAGTTCTGAATTCATCCTGCTGTTAGAGTTCTAGAATGTAGGAGGTTGGTCAATGGCTTCTCTTGCGACAAGCGTTTTGTCCCCCATAATGTATCCCAGCTAACCAGTCTACAGCCGATAGGACTGCAGATAACTAGCGAATCGCCGCACAAGTGACCAGCAAGCTTGGCTCCTCGAGTGACTGGGAACGACTTTCTTACCTTTGAAACTTTGAAAAAAATGAAGAAAATTCTCGAGTCGAAGTTGCAAAATGGACTGCGGGTGCTTTCAGTGCCTGCCTTTTCACACTTTGTAGGAGTAGGGATATTTGTGCACACTGGATCACGATTTGAGGACATTTCGCAGTTGGGCATGACCACAATGATGGACAAGATGGCGTTCAAGTCCACACAAAAGACACCAGCAGACCAATTGGTCCTCAAGTTGGAGAAGATGGGTGGCAATGTGGCCACTCAAGCAAACAGAGAGCACATGCAGTATCTTTCTCTTGTCTTTCCACAGGATGTCAAACCCATGCTCGAGTGTCTGTCAGAGATGATTCTGTGTCCACAGTATCTTCCAGAGGAAATGGACATGGCCAAGCAGTCCCTCATGTACGAGATTGAAGCAAACCAGCACAAGTTTGATGTCTTGATGCCAGAGCATTTGCACTCTACTGCTTTCAAGGACACTCTTGGCAACAATCTGCACATGACCTATGAGCGTCTGCAACAAATGACACCAAGCAATCTGCACATGTTTAGATATCAGTGGGTAACACCTGAACGCATTGCTGTCGTTGGCAGTGGCATTCAACATGAGCAGCTTGTCGACTATTGTGAATCTATCTTTGGCAATATGCCTAAAGCCACAAAGGAACAGCTCGATTGGCAAAAGCAGCACTCACAACCAGCACACTACACTGGTGGTGTCAAGATCATCGACAGCACCCACTTGCCTCCATCACCGAATCCAGATGACATGTATCTGTCGCACGTTCACGTTGCTTTTGAAGCTATGGGTGTCAATGATCCAGACACCTACTCGCTCTCAACCCTTGCCTCTCTTCTCGGCGGTGGTGGCTCATTTTCTGCCGGTGGTCCAGGTATTGACATTCATTGCAGGCAAAGGCATGTACACACGTCTGTACACGCAAGTCTTGAACAGAGCTGGATGGGTAGAGCAATGCAACGCCATCAACCACAACTACTCTGACTGCTCACTTTTTGGTATTCTTGCATCCATTCCACCAGATGTCAGAACACATTATCATGTCATTCCAGTCATTTGTGACCAATTGGTGGGACTCACAGAAAAGATCACAGATGAAGAACTCAACCGAGCCAAAAACCAACTGAAATCATCCTTGCTCATGAACATGGAGAGCAAACTCGTGCAGATGGAAGACATTGCAAGACAGTACTTTGCCTATGGACACCATGTCTCTGTTGAAGAAATGACACAACGCATTGATGAGCTGGATCAAAAGGATCTCATCAGAACAGCAAAGCGTGTTCTCTTTGGTGAACAGCTTGAACCACCCAGAACCTACAACAGTGGACCCGATGCTGTCTGGAAGCCAAAGAATGTCAAACCAACCGTTGCCTTTTACGGCCCAGTCTTCCAAAGGGACGCGATCAACAACGTTGGAGAAACGATGGCTAAATGGAACCTCAATGGTCCCAAAAAGACACTAAACTGGTTCAAGTAACTCATTTACTAACAAAAATGGAAAGAGGCTTAGTTGACGGCCTGAGGAAGTTGCATGAACGTTCTCGGTGGAGAAATGCTGATTGATTTCTTTTGCGTCCAGAGAGTTGTAGTGTAGCTCTGTGCAAGTCTATAAGAGACGCTGTCTGGATCAATCCAGAGGACCATCTCAGCTGGGAAGAGCGAGTACGGAATGTTGAACTGCTGCAAACAGTGTCGCAGCAGCTGGTCTGGCTTGTAGTTGAGGATTTGAACAGTGCGGTAGGCGGAAGCCTGTTGAGGTGATTGTGGGTACCAAGAGTGTTGCAACTTCAAATGGAGCTGTGCTTGCAGGTAATCTTGGAACTCTTGTGGGCAGTTGGGGATGTATGAACACAGGAATTGTGTAGCGATCTCAATTTGCTTATGCATCTGTAAGAGGGTGGGCGAGGTTGAGCAGTTTTGACTAAGGTGGCACCAACGCCACTAGGCCGCCGCGTGACGGCAATGTTTCATCCACCTTATTACAAGTTGCAAAAGTAATGTCTGCCTTCCCTTTCGAGAGAATGGCACCACTCTACTTTCTTCATGTACTCTGCTGACAGACATCTAGTCTTCAACAACACGCTGGCTTTCGGTAGCAGCATGAGGGATTGCTCACGAATGCGGATGGTTCATGAGAGAACACTGAGATGGTGGAAGCGGATGCAACAAACCCAATTCAGAAAGAGGCAGACGACGAGTGTTGGCTGAGCAGCATCACCGACTTCTACTCCATCTGGCTCAGGAGAAAGCTACAAAGGCTTACACTGGCAGTGTCAAGATCTGGTGTCGTTTCTTATCTGGTATGCACCGTCGTCGACGTGGACGAGCATCGGACGAGCAAACTGCACTTGGACTGCCACTTCAGAATGCAGAACATGATCTCCTGGAAGATGGCCAAGTGGAAGGGCGACACAGAACCAAGAGAGCGCAAAGTCAAGGTACACTCCGTGCTACACTGCCCCAACAGTGAATGCCATGGCATGAGAGTGAACAGAGACGAATGCTGCGCGAAACATCCTTGGTCGACTTCTGGAACAGTGCTGCGGACTAGAGCGACACATCTGCTTCAGAAGAGGCACACCAGTGACTGAGCATGCACACAGACAATGCAGGGCTATACCAGAAAGGGCTGGGGCTCTGTTGCCCTTATAGTGGGTATATTGCGTTGCATTTGATATTTGTGTGCCAACTCCCTAAAAGGAAGGCTGTCTTTCATTTTAAAAACCGTAATAGCATCATTGATAAGCTGTTGGATAACACTGGCTATTTTACTAACAAATGGGCACATTCACGGCAAGCCCACCTTCTGAAGTCTCCTTGTACTTTGTCTGCATGTCGATGCCTGTCTGACGCATCGTGGCAATGACTTGATCCAAAGTGACTCTGTGTGATCCATCTCCATTGAGTGCGAGTTGAGATGCAGTGACTGCTTTGACTGCAGCCAAGGCGTTGCGTTCGATACATGGAATCACGACCAATCCCATGGGTGGATCGCACGTGAGGCCGAGGTTGTGTTCCATGGCGATTTCTGCTGCATTTTCGACTTGCTCTACGGTACCACCCATCACAGCAGTCAAAGCACCAGCTGCCATCGAACAAGAGACACCGACTTCTCCCTGACATCCCATCTCTGCTGCAGAGATGGAGGCACCTCTCTTGTACAGCATGCCAATAGCTGCAGCCGTCAAGAGAAACTCTACAATGTCGTGTGTCTTTTGTTGCTCGTTTGGACAAATGAACTCGAGATAGTACTTGAGCACTGCGGGAAGTGTGCCAGCAGAACCATTGGTAGGTGCTGTAACGACTCTACCACCTATCATCAATCAAAGCACCCGCAGCGTTCTCTTCGTTCACAGCAATCGCGTACATGGAAATCCAATCCAAAGCCGGTAGATTTCTTCGCTTTGGTCTTGGTGGAGGTGATCCTGGATTGGATGGCAGTGTATTGAATCCCAAAAAGTCATGATAACTCTGTTGCAAGTTTTTAAACAACCCAGGAGCACGACGCTTGACTTTGAGCTTTCCAGGAAGATACTCTTGTGTGCTTGTGATGCCGTTGATGATACTCTGGTTCATGACATTCCAGATATTCAGTGTTCTAGTAGTGATTTCTTCAGCATTTCGCCATTGAAGTTCGTTTTGAAAGACGACCTGAGCAATCGAATGTTTTTCCTTTGAACAGATTTGCAAGAGAGACTCTGCATCATGAAAGGGAAGTGCTGCTGTGATTTCGTTGGCTTTGGATGATTTGGAAGGCACATTCAAGTCTTGGTTCATGAGAGATGCTTCCTTTTTGGCAGAAGGTGTGGTAGAGACTTGTTCGACATGATCAATACGCTTATCTTTGAAAAAGACGTTGACTTTGAGTTGATCATTGAGTACAAAGCCGCCACCGATGGAGAAGTACTCGTTGCTGGCAATGAGATCTCCCTGGTCGTCAAATGCAGAGATACGCATGCCGTTGGGATGCTGTGGCAGGGTTTCTCTGAAATGGAAGACGAGATTCTTTTCTGGAATGAACTGGATCTTTTTGAGACTGTTGACAGTAATTTCCTTGTTCTTGTAGATGCCTTCAATCCTTCCTTCAATCTGAGTGGTATCAACAGACTCTGGCTTCTCACCTTCGAGACCCAACAGAATCGCGTTAGGAGTGCCATGACCGACACCTGTGAGGGCTAATGAGCCATACAAATCTACTCGCAGCTGGTGTGCTCTGTCCAAAAGTTTCAGCTGCACCAAGTCTTCAACAAAAATCTTGGCAGCTCGCATTGGACCAACAGTATGTGAGGAGGAGGGTCCAATACCAATAGAAAACAAGTCAAAGACTGAGACAACAGCGTGCTGGATGTTTTGGCTGTACTTTCGTAAAATCCTCATCTACTGTTCTGATAAAAACGTGAAGAACTTTGAATCTCCGAGGTCAAATGACGCTCACCAAGTTGAACGATCACATTGTGGTACTGATTGCCAGTGCCATCGGATATCAGATACTGTATCTGGTAGCCCATGTTGCTTCAGAGCTGTATGAACCCTACAGACGGATGCCACACACCAAACAAGTCTCTTGGGCGATGCACTGGTGTTCGATGCTCAACGCTCTACTGATGACCACTCTCTCGATTCCCATCCTCTTTGACACACAGTTGCAAGCACAACCACTGTTTGGATACTCTTACTACGCTGGAAATGTCTATGCACTGGCATGTGGCTACTTTTTGTGGGATACTGTCTACAGCATCAGAAATCTGTCTGAATCTGGTGTTGGCATGGTGTTGCACGGAATTGCTTGCTTTACAGTCTATCTGTACTCGTTTACGCCTTATCTGCAGTACTTTGGATCTGCCTTTCTGCTCTTTGAAGTCTCTACCATCTTTTTGAACGTTCACTGGTTCTGTGACAAGACTGGTAGAAGTGGATCAAGGCTGCAATGGATCAACGGCATTCTCTTGCTCCTGGCATTCTTTTCAATCAGAATCTGTTTTGGTCTGTTCATGTCCTATCGGTTCTTTGGTACTCGTGTTAAAGTTAGTCCAGACGATCATCCACTATGACTCAATTCCACCGTTTCTGTTCTACTTGTATGGTGCTGCCAATGTCTTTTTGAATCTCTTGAACCTCTTTTGGTTTACAAAGATGATTCGATCTGTCATGAGTCGTTTCAAGAAGAAGCAGGAGTAAACACAGCCCGTAGATCACAGAGACTATCCGTACCTGTGAGACCGTAGATGCCACTCAGATCTGAGGGCGGAAAATCTTTATGAATCATTTGATTGTGCAATTCATTGGAGAGCCGCTTGGAAGACTGACTGGACTAGAAGATTTAGCAGCACACACTCCCTGGATCATCTACAGCTGGTTGTTCTACCATCTGGTGCATGATTTTGGAATGCGGTTCTCACAAGGCATCGCTGGATATGACAAACTGTCTCAGGTCAAGAAACACTCTTGGGCGATGCACATTACATCAATTGTCAATGCTCCACTTGTGTCTGTGATGGCTATTATGGGTTTGTTTGAAACTTTCAGGATGGATCATGTCTATGGTTACAGTGCACATGTCGCAACTACACTCTCACTTGCTGTTGGATACTTTTTGTATGACACTCTCTTGTCATGGCATACGCGTTCAGATGCTGGCATTGGATTTGTGTTTCATGGCTTGGGATCATTTCTGGTGTTGATCTACTGCTTTGTACTACTACTGACTCTAGAAGCCAGTCTTTCACTACTACTCTTGCCTGGTGCTCTTGTTTGAAGTCTCCACAATCTTCTTGAACATTCACTGGTTCTGTGACAAGATTGGGCTGACTGGAAGCACGTTTCAATGGATCAACGGCATCTTTCTCTTGCTTTCGTTCTTTTCAATCAGATTGGTCATGACTCCCATCTTCATTGTTGAGTTTTGGTCCAATGTCTTGAAAATGGACTTGCCGGTGGTTGTAAGTGTGTTTTACTTTGTGATGCCATCTGCACTGACACTCTTGAACGTGTTTTGGTTCTATAGAATGATTGCATCTCTTCAAGCACGCATGAAGGACAACAAAGCAGTGGAAGATGATGGATACGGCAAACTGTCTACTAAAAAGAAGCAATAGCACTCTGTTTATTAGAATTTGAAGTCCTTTTGCTTGCGATCCTTTTCTTGTCTTCTCTTCTTTTCTGCTAGTTCCTGAGCCATTTCTTCTAGATTGATATCTGGTGCAGATGGCTGCTTTCTCTTTTCTTGAACGACTGGTTCTGGTGGTGGTGCTTGTTCCATTTCTTCATCTTCCTCCTCTTCCTCTTCTTCAGACTCCTCTTCCTCCACCACAGGATCAAATTCACCCCAAATCTCACGTTCAGGTGGTGCAGTCAACTAGTGTCAAATCTAGTACTTCTGATGGCGGTGGTTTGTTGTACAATCCAAAGACATCACCAAACAATGGTCTGTTGAACTCATCTACCGGTGGCTTGCCCCAACCACCAGGATGAAATCCCCACTGCGCACCTTGTGGAATGGGACAGTTCAAACCTGGGATCTTGAGTTGTGGGTAAGACGGTGGTGGTCCATGTCGCTGCATGTTCAAGAGCCATGGTGGTGGTGCACCAGGTGGCATGTTCAAGGCAATAATCAGATCCTCAGACAGAGAACCAGGTTTTCTGTTCTTCATCTTGGCTTCAAACTCTTTGCCTTCATAGTAGCTACAATCAAATCATGTACATTTCACCATGCACAGAAACAGGTGGTTTTGTTTGGTTTTTGAAAAAGGCTTCGTACAGCTTTTGGTAGTCAATGTCCAGTTTGCCCATCTTGGCTTTGTATCTGTTTCTGTTGCTGTGGCTGGTGGGATCTCTTAGTTCCATGATGCCAGTCTCTTTCACGTACTCTACTGTCAATCTCAAGACCTGGTAGTTCGTAGGGAATCTTTTCAGTGCCCCTCTTGCCTTGCAAGAACTTGCGTCTGTTGGACCAATGTGCAGGCACTGGCACAGTGTTTCTGTAAGATTTCAACTCAACCAAGAAGAATGGATCCTGTGCTGTTGCATCTGTCCATTCGACCACTTCTGTGCGTTTGGCTTTCTCTTTCAAGACAGCAATCGGGACTCTGCCCATCTTTCTGAGCTTCTTTTTCGATTGAACTCGTGTTTCGTAGTCCATCTCTTCATCCTCTGACTCACTAGACTCTTGATTCTCATCCACTACTTGCTCTCTTGGTACTTTTCTCTGAGCCAACTGCTGGAAATTCTCCAAAACTTGTTCAAATCCTTGATCCATTTCAATCTCTTCAGGAACAACTTCAACTTGAAACGCTTCCTGTTCTGGTTCCTCTTGGTCCATCTCTTTCACTCTCTTAGCTTTCTTTCTCCTCTTCTTTTGAGAAACTGATTTGTTGTTCATTTTGTTGTAGAGTGTGATTCTGCTGATCAGTGTTTCTTTGGGACCATCACTGTCTAGTTGTAGTTGCTTGCACTGTTGTATCAGTTGGGTGTGTGAGAGTTGCTTGAGTGACATCTTCACTGGAGATTTGCAGAGTGAGGCAAAGATCCGCGCAAGACTGAGAGAAATGGCAGAGACTGACTGTTGTTTATGCTTCTATGGGAGACAGAGATGAAAATAGAGAGACCAATCGCTCATAGACTGTAAACATGATCAAACTCTGTGCGCCAGTCCACATCATCCTGACTCTGACACCAGCAAAGAGACCATTGACACCAGATCTTTGATAGATGCCTCTGGCACAGGACCAGACACCACTATAGTATGGCATTACTGGCTGTGTCTTTGTTGCATCCAGAAACACAGCTTTTGGTCTTGCCTGAGTCTGGAGATAGGTCTTGACGACATCCAATGGTGTTGTCAGACCACCTGCTGTGAATCCAAGTACCAGCAACAGCACCGGCTGTCAGTCCACCCACCAGATCATGCACTGGAGAGAGTGTGCCAAAGGTCTGTTGAAAATAGTACTTCATGGTCTCATAGATGGTGAATTGAATGGCCGAAAATGGCACATCTCGTAACATGGTAGCACCCCATCCATAATAAATACCTCCAAAGCCTCGTTTCCTCAAAATCTTGGATTAATTGATCAACATCTGTGAGTGCATGCCACGTGTTCCTGTAGTTGTGTCCAGAGACTGAGAATGGATTGTTGTATCTCCCCTGTAGCTGCAGTCTTGTTTTGATGACTTCAGAGGGCACATACAGAAATCCACCTGCCATCAACTCTCAAACCAAAAATGTCAGCGATTCCGCCAGAAATCAGATACGACACTGTTGGATTGACATCATTTTGTATCATTTGTCGCTTCACTGACTCGTACACGCCAAAATACACAAACGTCGAAGTGAGTGATCCCAAGACAGAAGCTGTCAGTCCACCATACAGTCCTCTGAATCCCTCTTCCTTCAACACAATCCTGAAAGAAGAAATCATTCCCTTGTACTTGATTGATTTTGTTGTCATTTGCCCTTGCATTCTCGTCTTGAGTGTGTCTATTGGATGCAGAATCAAGTCTCCCGTTGCTCCACCGACACTACCAGCCAATGCAGCAATCTGCAAAGGAGTTTCACTCATAAGAAGGGCAAGTTTTTATCAATCACTCCAACTTTTGCGTTTTGTAAAACTCTACCAAGATTGCCACTTGAGACTCTAGGTGAGAAAGCCATGGCTTGAACTGATCCATCATCTTGTCATGTTCTCCCTTGGCAAGCTGCTCATAAAAAGACTTGCGCGTTGGACACGCAGACATGGCCATCGAAAACACTGGTCGAATCAAGAACGAATGGTACTGAGAGAGCGTTGATTTGTACGCAGTGTTGAAACTCGTAGACAACTCTTCCTGTGGATTGTCCACAGAGCGGCGCAAGCTCAAAGACGTAAACTCCAATGCTCGCTTGAGCCACAAGAGAGACGTAATGGCTGTAGATTTCTTCTCTTGCTGTTCAGCCTGAGATTAAACTTGAAACTTGAATCAATTCCTGCAATGTCTGACTCTTGTCAGGCACTTGTTGATATCTGGCTCTGATTTTGTCTACGTTTCCCTGGATATCAGACTTGACTGGTGTAAACGCCGTTCCAAGTTCGCCTTGAGTTACTTTCAAGACCCAACAGTTTCACAAGCTGCTCAGTGGCTTCCAAGAACTCTACAGTGTTGATATTCTTGTTGTTGACTTGCACTTGAGCATAAGATCTTGAAATAGAGTCAAAAAACGTCATCAAATCTTCTCTTTGGGAAAGAGGATGTTGAGAGCAGAAAAGTTGAGAGAGCACAGACAAGTCAAGCTGGAGTATGACCTACTGTCTCAAGAATACCAGGAGAGACTCTACCAAACTGTCACAGAGCAAGAACTACAGGAAATTGTGAAATACTTGGATCCAAAGACATGGCAGATGGTTGTTGAAGAGAGATCAAGTGAGAAAAAGTGTGGGTATCCACTCTGTGACCAAATACATGTTGCAAGAGACGGAAATTACAGAATCACGAGCAGTGGGATTGTGGACGGCAAACTGATGAGATTCTACTGCTGCAAACATTGCTATGTTGCCTCAGAGTATTTATCTTCTCAGCTCTCCACTGACGCTCTTTATATTCGAAATTTCAGCAAGATGCGATCGTTGGACATTCTACCACCACGCAAGGCACCTCTCATCAACAAGATGGATGCTTTGGTCACTGAGATGGAAAATGTTCAGATAGACATTGTCGAGCGAGAACCAGAAGAACCTGTTGAGCCTTTGAATGTGCAAGCAATGGATATCGAAGGCTACACTCCCAAAACAGACTACAAAGCCACTTCCACCGAGAACACAATCACAGACTCTGACATTGACACCATGCCATTTGACTCCTCTGACGATGAACCAGTCATGCCTGTTTTGTCTGATTTTGGCAAGATTTGGAACTTGTTATCAGATCTGATTACCCCAGACACTCGAGTCTTCATCAAGACAAGAAACTTGGTGGAGAAACCATTGAGTGCCAAAAAGTTGCAAATGAGTGAACTTTTGCATGCAACGTACTTTATTTGACACTAGATACACACAGTACATACAGCCATTGGTAGATGTGCCAGATCTTGCAATACTCATGGAGACTTTTGACTACAGACGCGTCGTGATTTCCATTTCGAGAAAACAGCAGCTGATACTCTGTCTAGTGTTTGTGCATTGGTTCTTTGGTTGATTGTAGGTTGACTGATCAGTTCTTGACAGAGCTGTTGGATGAGACTGACTTGGATCTAGATCAACTCAAAGCCCTGTCTTCAGTCATAAACTTTTAAATTCTTTCCTTTTCTTTGCGTGAATGACTGACAAACTCTCTGACGCTCAACTGCTCAAAATCACAAGAACGTTCTTCTATGCTGGCTTCTGTTTCCTGCCCTTCTTTTGGCTAGTCAATGTCGTATGGCTCTACAATGTTTCTTTGAAACGCCAATTCATTCGCAAGTACATTATTTGGTCTGGTATTGGAAGTCTTTGCTGGATACTCATTATCGGAGTCTGGTTGGGTGTTTACTTGCAGAAGAGACTGTTGTGGGGTGAATTTGGAGACAAGTTGACTGTTTTTGTGCCGATTGGCTAAACTGCCATTTGATTCTGTAGATTGCAGTTTTGTGTACAGTCTCTGTTGTACTTGATCCATTTCTGTGACATTCAAGATGCACTCTAGGATCTCTGCATTTCTCATCTACATCAAGTCTCAAATTGATTGGAACTGTGTTTATGGAGACAGGATCTGCTTGTGCAAGACAAACGATTGACCATTGTAGTCCAAGTTACCAGATCCAAGCGAATCACTCAGTTTCCAATGAGATACTGAAATCTGCAAGAAATCAGACTTGTGCTTGCTGTCTCTGCCATACGTAAAGATTCTGAGGGTGTTCTTTTGAAGAATGAAGCCTTCTGGGAGTAAAAAGTCCCGTTGTGGTCCTTCTTGGTAGCCATAGTATCTAGCCAACAAGAAACCATTGAAAAAGACATATGCAGTTGCATTGCCTTCCAGATGGAGTCTCAGTGGTGCTTTGGTCTCTGAATGGTACTCGAACGAGCCATCATACCAGACTGGATTCTCAACTGGAATCTTGACGGCCTTTCCCTCCTCTTGAATAGCAGTCTTGTGTTCTTGATCTGGAATACCAGTGTGGTTGAATGGCATCGACAGTGTTCGAATGTCTACACCAGCAATAAACCACTGGATCTTGTTGTGAGGAACAGAATCAGACTTGACTTCAATGATACCACGTGGATTGCGAGAATCGTTGATCGTAAATGGACAGCGATTCAATCCAAACGATTCAACAATAACCACGAGTTCGTTTTCACCCTTTCTGAGCATTTCCTGTGGAATGACATACTTGTGATGTCCACCAGAGAGTTTGTCTGGTCCTGCTTTAGATCCAGGCTTGTACAATTCAAGTGAATAAGTCAAGTGTCCACCCAGGAGCTTAGAGTTCACAAAGACAGTGCCTCTGTGTCTGAGATTGATTCTAAAGACAGTCTCCTTTTCAGATTCAAACACAAGTTTGTATAGAACATGCCCACTCAAGAACGAGTAATCAATTGTGTTCTGCAATGGTCTTGTCTTTTGGACACTCAATCGCTGCCATGGAACAAGTGAAAAGTCCAGTTCAGTCTTCGAATGGAAGCTCAATGTTGGATCTTCTGCAATCTGGAGTGGTTCTTGAAGCGCAAGAGACTGCACTAGATTCTCACTCTTTGGATCCAATTGATACAAGTGTGACTGTTGCAATTGACCGATTTCCAGATTTTTGGTTTTTGGATCAAACTGAGTCTGATAAACTCCCCAAAACACATGCAATGGATCTTCAGTCGTTTGCTTTGTGGTGAATTTGTACCAATAGTCTTCCTCAAACGTTGGATGGAGCGTGTACAGATCATCTCCAGTGAGTGCAAGAATGTTCAAGTGTTTCTCTGATCCTGCAACAGCAATGCGACAGAACCCACTGGATTTGGCAAATGACACAATGGACAAGTCACCATCCACTCTCACAAGTGGTTCTAATGATCCCTTTGTTTCCACTGGACCATAGAACGCTAGTTGACCACTGATTTCATCATCACACTGCACCACCCACAATTCTTCATCATTTAAAGTTGTTTTGACGTAGATGGGAATGGTTGCCAGCAGCAAACGTGGTCCAGTCTTTGGAGTGTAACTTCCGATGCCAATGAACGATCGCTTGTATCCCAGTTTGGTAATCAGCTGCACTGGTTCTTTGCCAACACGACCAAGTGTCAGAGTGCATGCTTGTCTCTTGAGTTTGTTAAAGTTTCTGAAAAACACAAACTCCACATTCTCGACAAGAGACTTTCTGTGTCCAGATATAAAGGTATCCAAAGAACTCGTGATCTTGAAAGCTGGTCTGATCACAGTCTTGATGGGTTCTGTTTGTGCAAAGTACTTCATAAACGATCGCACACAGGAAATAGAGAGTCTGAGTTGTCTGGCACGACCAGAGAGATGCCCATACTCTCTAATGCAAGCAGAATAGTCGTAAGACGTGTACACATCTGGATCTCCCAAAGTTCCCCAATTCGTGCCTCCATAGAACATCTACTTTGAAAAGAAATACGTAAAAGTTCATGATTGTCACACCTTGTGCCAAACTGGTTTCAAAAATCAAACGTGTATAGTGTTCTCCATAGAAATCATAGACTTTGTCGTAGCCTTCCTTGCAAGTGTAGTGATTGAACCAACCACCTTGCAGTTCAGGAATCATGATGGGAGACTGTGCAGCACCACCACCAAAGCCACGTACCTTTTGTTCAGTGTTATCCAAGCCTTTGATGATTGTCTTGGGCTCCCACTCTGGCCATTCGTCTCCCTTGTTCTTGGCAATCTTTTCCAATGACACTGGGTTGCTGTTGGGTCCAAAACAAAGATACTTGTCAAAACCATACAGATCGACACCAAAGCCTTGTTTGCCAAAGAAATGATGGTCACTGGATCGAGTAATGAAAGAAGCATTCTCCCAAGCATCATTTGTGAACAAGGGAACAGTAATCTGCAAATCACGCACTACTTTGCACAAGAAACGCATGTCATCGTGCAATCCAGTGGGAATGTTCAAGTAAGTCTCAAAGTTTTCGTTTTCGATCTGGAATCCAATCACGCATCCATTGGATTTGGTTGTGATTTGATGCATGGCAAAGATGGGACAAATGTGTTCAAACCATTCCTTGCAATGTTCGTTGTACTGGTCATCATAGGACTTGAAGAACGAATTGACAGAGTGACGAATGCGAATGTCTCTGTTTCTGAGCACCCACGATGGAATGCCACCTGCTTGTGTTTCTGCGCAGATGTAAGGTCCTGGAGCAACGAGAACAAACATCTGGAGCTCTTCACAGAGTGTCAAGAGATGGTCAAGATCTCTGTTACCAGTAAAGTCATAGATTCCCTTGTCTGGAGAGTGATACGACCAACTGAAATAGATTCTGATGCAGTTCAAGCCAGCTTCCTTGTACTGGGACAGCACCTGTCTCCAACGTGTGTGATCTGGCACTCTCCAGTAGTGGAATTCACCAGAAACCAAGACAGTCGGTTTTCCATGAATCAGGATCGAGTGTTTTGTCCATGAAATCAAGTGGCCAAACGTATCATGGTCAAAAGCAAGTTCCTCAGTGGTGTATGGGAGGCTTCCCATGTTTCTGTGGACCAGGAGAATGTATCCCACAACAACAGCGACTGGCAGCAAAATGATCACGAGCCACCAGAACATGCAAAGAGTTTTACGGTCCTCTGATAGTTGTCAGACTGTCTGTTCAAGAGTTACTCAGGTGGTTCATGCAAGAGTTACAGAGATGGTCTGTGCAAAGTCTGAGAGTCTATGCAAGAGTCACAGGACTGATGGAGATCCTGCCTCAAAGATCCACTGAATCCATTTTCCATCTCCAACAGATAAGACATATCTCGAGTGACAGGCGGACGGGATTGCGCGAGAGTTTGCGCATGTCACTAAAGTCGTGGAATCAACGAGTGCTAGAGCACTTGGGTGTCCTTGCTTTCTTTTCACTGACATTTGGCATGATGGTCTTTCCATCTGTTCTGTATCTCGCCTTGCTAACGAGCATTTACACATCTTGGATGCCGATTCTCTATACGATCTGGGTGATCTACGATTATCAGTCCATCAACACCGGCTGGCACATGGATACCTCCAAGATCAAGCAGTGGCTTATCAAGCTATCGATCTGGAAACACTTTGGAAGCTACTTCCCAGCCCAAGTCGTCAAAACGCACGATCTAGATCCAACCAAAAGCTACATTTTTGCCTGTCATCCACATGGTGTCTATGCACTGCACATCTTTTCGAATATTTACTTTTCGCAGCAGTTTCAGGAGCTATTTCCAGGCATCGAAACGATCGCTTCAACACTCCCCATCAACTTCTTTCTCCCCATTTGGAGAGAGTTTCTGCACATCATGGGTACCATCTCTTGCGACAAAAAAGTCGTGTTTAGAACTCTCAAGAAAGCAAAACAAGGCATTGCCCTGATCATTGCTGTTGGAGGTTTGAAACCTAAATGCAGGTGGCAAAGAGTTTCGATACATGCAGAGTGGCACGACTGATCTTGTGTTGAAGACACGAAAGGGATTTGTGAGATTGGCACTCAAGACCGGAACGGCTTTAGTGCCTGTGCTAGGCTTTGGAGAGAACGAACTCTTTGACAAAGTCAACCATCCAATCGCCAAAAAAGTGGGATACATCACCAACAAATTGGGGAAATTTGAGCCACCATTCTTTGTTGGCAGATGGGGACTTCCAATCCCAAAGCGCTTCCCACTCGTGACTGTGGGTATCTTGTCTAAGACTAGTTGGCAAACCCATTCCAGTTGAGCAAATCGACAATCCAACACCAGAGCAGATTGACGCATTGCACCAAACTTATGTCAAGGCTCTTGAACAGCTCTACCAGGACAACAAGGACAAGTATGACAAGCACCGCAAGCATGAACTGCGCATCGTTGCTTGATCCTGTTTGAATAAAAGTTTCCGAGAAATTTCAAATGCTGAATCTCACAGATCTGCCCATAGAAATCATTCAGCTCATTCTACTAAGACTCCATGTCAAGGACTACCTATCATTTACATCCACAAACAGACGCTATTCTCAAATGCACTCCAAATTCTACTGGAAACGGCAACCGATGCCCTATACCTTTCACCAAGCAGTCAAGCGCAACCAAATATACTTGGTAGATCTGTTGTTGAGGATTTTGGATGATCTGAAACTGCAACAGAGTGTCGTGCGTTTGGCGGCTGAAAAGGGACACTTGGAGATACTACACAAGCTTTTGAAGACAGACAAGATAAGTGGTGTGTTTGATGATGCTTTGCAGTTTGCTTGCTTAGAAGGGCACTTTTCGATTGTACAGACACTGTTGAGAGACAACAGAGTATTTGGATTGAGAGTAGGTAGATCCAGCATCCAACAGAAACATTGCCATCCAATGGGCTGCAGAAAAGGGACACACACAGATTGTCAAACTCATGCTAAAAGACCACAGAGTCGATCCATCAGACAGAAACGATCTTGCCATTCGCTATGCAGTCATGTTTGAGCACCACGAGACTGCCAATCTCTTGATCAAAGATCCACGCGTCGATCCATCGTGTGCCAACAACAACTGCATCAAGACTGCCTACAGCAACAGAGACTATCTCATGCTCAAAATACTCTTGAAGCATCCGAAAGTGGACCAAAGCTACAGAAAGTATCTCAGGAGGAACAAGATATTTGGCAAGCTGATGAAGATCTGGCGTGCGATTGAGAAGCTATTTAGCTTTCACTTTGACGATCTGAGAGTAAATTGAGGGTGGAATCTATTTTTGGGTCGTGTATCATCGTGGATTCAGATGCATGCACTTGCCGAATGGAAGAAGAGCTGATGATCCAAAACTGGGAGTCACCAGAAAAGTATCTCAACTACACAGACAATCCATTGCCACCACTGCCAAACAGAGATTACCAAGACATGTCTCTGAATCTTGACGCATCTCTTGATTACATACCCAATTTGGCACCAGTGAGCCAGTACGAGGCATCGTTCGCAACTTCCTTGTCATCTCCCCCAATGTCATCTCCGGAAGACAACTTGATACACTTTGGCAGTTCAATGCTCGTGGGGCAATACACACAGGCACTCACAGTCAACCCCTTTGAGCTGCAAGACTCCTTTTATCCAAATAACTCTCCAGAGCTCCAGCAAGAGTACTTTCCAATAGAGCCACAGCTCTCTCCACGCAGAGTGCAACAACTGGCTCAAGAATCAAATGGTCTCAAACGAGCTACTTCAAGCAACTCTTCCCTGTCTTCTGGCTACTCTTCCAACGGCTCTCTCATGCAGGCAACACCAGATGGATACCAATGTCTGTTTCCAGGCTGCGAAAAGGTCTTTCAAAAGCAAACCAACCTCAAATCTCATCTCAAGATCCATAATTCTGAACGCAACTATCCATGTCCTGACTGCGGCACGTCATTTAGACGCTCACACGATCTAAAGAGACACCAGCGGTCTATTCACAGTGAAATCAAGCCATTTTCATGCCCACAGTGTCACAAGGGATTCTCTAGGATGGTATTTTCAATGATCACAGGATGCACTCAGGAGACACACATCAAGAGATTCCAGTCCATGCTATCGACCAATGGAGTAAACTATTGCTTTAGTCTGCCAAAATTGTCATCCTTTTTCGTATTGTCCTTGAATCTGCTCATGACTGACGCGATCATGCGACTAAACCAGAAAAAGTTGAGCAAGGTCAACGAAGACCCAGCAAAGCTAAAGAACATGAATGTCTTGGTGACTTGGTTTGTCTTGACAACATAATCTAACATTAATCCAAGTACAGATCCAATCAGCGATAGTATAGGCGCCAAGGATGCATCTAAAGAAGAAGAACGAAGAGAGAAGAAAGATGCCGTTGATCCATTGAAACGTGCTTCCAGTCAGTCCAATCTTGTCACAGAACCAGTGAATGTTCAAGAAGATTGTGGAGACTTCAAACAAGAGCACAACAGCACCGAGATAGTTGAAGATGGGTTTGAAACTGAGCAGGAACACAAAGAAGCAAGATACACCGTGAAAGATGAAACCCAAGCCAGAGTCACTCCAATTGTAGAGGACCATGTTCATGTCCCAGAAAAAGTATCCACATGCTATAGCATACACTTGCGAAGCATAGTAAGAGTACCCGTGCATTCTATCTTCAAACAGAGCGGTCTCATTAAAGATCGGAACAGCGAGAATAGACACTAGAGGGGCATGGATGGCTGATACAAGGTGCATCCCCCAGGAAATCTGTTTCTCTTTGCTCAGTTTGTCAAAGTATGAGATTCCCTTGGAAAAGTGCATCGAAATGATGTACAACAGCTGAAAACTCACAGCTGAGAGTACAATGGTCGGTCCATGCGCTGAGAGCTTGGTAAGTTTGAAGAATGAGGAGATTGACTGCACAGGGTGTGCAATAAGGTCAGCTAGTGCGTCCATTACGGAAGGAGTGATGCGGGCGGAGAACAAGCACGAGGAAATCGCTACACTGCAAAGGCTCCCTACCTAGCACTACATATCATATATCTTGAACTCTCTAAGTTTCATCTTATGGTGACCATTCACTGCTTCGCAGCAATGTGCTACCAATTTTGTCGCATTCTTGTCTCCACACACAAGATAGAGTCTACACAATCACAGATGGCAGAGTACCGAGCACAAATGAACAGCTACTGCTTCAGACACTACAAACCGCATTGCGGATCAGATGCGACCTCTCATCTTCTGATACACTCTTGTACACGCACTCCTTGTGACTGCCAGTGTACTCTCTGACAGTCAATGGCAGCTGTGCTAGACTCAAGAGACATCTGATACAACTCCAGGACACACATCCTGAACAAGTGACCAGATGGCTGGTTGGTGCGTGTTGAGTGTGGATGATGGACACGAGTCGAGCGAGATGCATTGTGGATGGGAATCAAGACGTCTGAGGATCAAGAATGGCTGAAATGTGCGACACATGCAGAGATGCTATGGATTGTTCAAAGGAAGCAGTGTCAGCACAGCTTTCATCGGATCGTGTCGAGCAAAGAGCCAACAACCAACTGCCCAGACACCCAAAGGTCTGCACACCAACGTTTGGTCAATCATTTGATGGCTCCGTGCGTATTGCTTATCCTCTTTGAGCTGGCAAACGAGTACTTTATAGAGCGATGTAGTCTGCCTTCTGCAGTGTAGTTTGCGCATGATCGAACTAATTCACTTTACTCTCAAAACAACTTCTTCTTAGGTCGCATGGTCAGGTGTATCAGCAGCTGCTCGTGAATATCTCCCACCAGTCGCTTCATTTCAAATTCTGGAATCGGATGGTTCTTGAGCACTTGTTCTGTAGATGGTCTAGAATGTAGCTGATCTGACATAATCCGGTGCATTGTCGGACGTTTTTGTGCGATCTGGGCTGTGTGGGTGTTTGTTCCCAGATTGGATGTTTGGCAGTCGATCCATCACTCTCAAGCAATCTCTTTGGTCAAGAATGTCTGATGAGCGTTGTTCAGATCAGTCCAAGAAGTGGCTCTTGAAGGAACAGACACCAGTCCCTGCTGCAAAGTTGTGACCGGTGGATTGTCTGTGAGAACAGTGCACAGTAGAAATGTGATCAGCGGCAAGTAGTCGTAGCACTTGTAGAAATGCACCAATGGCTCCAAGGGACTGCACAGATGCAAACAGAAACCCCACATCTACACTGCGTAGATCTAACTGAATCAATTACAATACAGAGGCGCTATTCCAGGCTAAGAATGCCACAAGTGCAGAACTTTTTGACTCAAGATTCATGGGCACTTCCTTCGTCACAAGCTTAAATCCGTGCACGGATCTAGATTAGCAGCATCTCCATATGATAAAAGGCCAGCTCCAATCAGACATTATCAAATTCTCCGCATTCATTGTAAGAAGGTCAGCCAAATCCCCGCCGGCATGTCTGAAAAGCCTTCATCGCCATCTCTGGAATCTGTCAAGTCTGAAGACCTTGAAGTCACGCCAGTTGATCTTGCTGACAATTCTGAAGCACTCGCTCTCAGAGTGGGAACAGGTGGTCTCAAAATTTGAGATCAATGCCCTCTTGACGAAGGAGAACAAGAAGACATTAGAGTCTGCCAAAAGTGCTGCATACAGCTCTGCTCTTTCCACCAGTCTTCCCATGTAAAGTCCAGAGCGACTTCCAAGCACCAGTTGTTGACTGCCAGTAAGTTATCAGATGATCTTGTGGCAGCAGTGGCAAAGAAGAGAGTGTCGATCAGTGCTGCTCCCTAATGTGATGAGCATCCACATCACCAACTGGATGTCTACTGCCGTGATTGTGACAAGATCGTGTGTAACTTTTGTGCAGTGTACGAAGAGCATCTCAGTACCAGTGCCCCTCCGCAACTATGAGCTGCAAGGCTGCTGTGCCCAATATTACAGGAAAAGCTGGACATTCATTGTGGATTCATATTCTCGACTGGACGGTTACTATGAACTGAACAGCGTTGATGTCACGATCGAATTCACGACTGGTGATCCAGCAATGATGAAAGTGGAAAAGAAAGACTTCAAAACATCCCATGAAATCGTAACGCTTTTCAAGCGCACACCAAAGAAAGTCACATTCTCTGTTGGACAATACAAGAAAGAGTGTCTGTTCTAAAGTCATTTGTCAATGAAATTCAACATACCTCTTGAATAAGCACTAGTGACAGATGTCAAGAACGCTTCAACGGCAGATGTCATCTCAAGAAACGCGCTTGGAAGCACGCTCGATCTCAAGACACTACAAATAGTGTGTACTTGACAGCGGAGATTTTTCATCTGCTGCAATCACTAGCTCTTGATACTAGATTGCCATCCTCTAAAGAAAAAATCAGAAATTCCGTTGAAATTCCAAGATTGGTTTTTAAGCTTCAGACACTAGCAAGAGACTAACCCGAAATCTCCGTCGCTTTTTGCATCCTCAGAAAGTGATTGTTTGCAAGTGACGTCACCACGGCAACAATGCCATCATCAACGCAAAACTTCCGCTCTTCTTCCCCTTCTTCTTGTTTTTATTTATCTACATGGGTTGCGGAGCTTCTAAAGAATTGTCTGACCAAGTTGTGTTGTCTACCTTGCCACCGCAAGATGTTCAAAAAAGTATCATCTTTGACATGAGCTCCCATGACCAAGCCTCTTGTGCCTAGTATATCAGCTGCAGGGCAGCAAAAGCCAGTGGCATTTGAGATTCCGTTGGATGACTTGTTGGACAGGAAGCCTCAAGCCCAAACGAGAATCTCTCTGCCAAAGCTCTCAATTTCTCATCAAGACATTCAAGCCAAGTTGGCTGACACCGAAGCTAGATGGAAGGTGGGTGCCCAACTCGATAGACTTCTAGTGGTGAGTGAATGGGCTCGTCGCTAGAAGCACGAGTCTTCAGATGCTAACGCTAGGATTTAGATGCTAGTGAATCCCAGCGACGCAAAAAGGGAGACAAGCCAAAGTTGCGCTCGAGAAAGCACGAAGAGGACCCAGAAACCATCAAGAAGCGCTTGCAAGAAAAGATTGAGGCGGCTACAATCAATCGCCAGCGTGAGATTGAGCGACTCCAAGCCAAGTTGGCGCTCCACGAAGAACGCGCTAAGAAGGTCCAAGAGCGCAAGAAAGCCCTTGGTGGTGGCTCTACCGATGACTTGCGTCTGTCTGTTGGTGGAGAGACTGGTCTTGCCAAATCTCTCTCTTCCAAGTCCTCTTCTTCTCAAGACTCGAGTTTTCAACTGACCAACCGCGGTGGTAGTGGAAGAAGCGTATTGAGTGACACAACTGATGTGTCTGAATCTGCTCGAGAGTCTGTTGTCCCAAATCCACTTAAAAACGCCGCGGCTGTTGCTCCTGTTGCCAGAGCAACTAGAATTTAATGAATTTTTGATACTGTGATTTCTCTTTGACTCTCTCAAAGCCTGTCATCTAGCTCAAAGTCTGATATCTCTTTGATGATTTCACTCAGATTCGACGCGATCCAATTGCAAGAGGACAAGGAACAGCTTGGAAGCTGGGATGTGCCATACCAACTGAAACAAGAGTACAGATTCTGTATTGGAAGTGACAGAACACTGTTTGTGTTGACTGAACAGCAAGTGAACATTTACATGTACCAAGAAGAATTTGTGATAGAGGGAGTACATCACTTGTTGGATGAGGATGACATCACTTGTTTTACAGCAATCACAGTACGTGGAGCAAGTGTTTTGGTCCTTGGACTGAGTTCCGGCTTGATTCAATTGGTGGACAGTGTATCTGGATTAACATGAGCATGGGACACTGTTGCTGTCACAAAAGCCACATACTGGGAGGATCAAGCATCTCAAATCCTCACCTTATGAACTCTCTGTCTTGTATCAAGATATGGTGTTGGCTGTGGTAGATGTGCATGCTTTGGAAGATGGATTGAACAGACAGATCTTGCCATTCCTGAAATTCAAGTTTTCAGACACGATCGTCGATTGCATCTCGTTTGGTCTTTGGATTGACATCAGGTCCACGCAAATCCAGTGTCAAGTACAATCCACTGAGTGGTGACTTGTTTGTGCCAACATACTCACACACCTATCTCACCATTGGATCACCACTCTTGTCCCTATATGCAATTCAAAAGGAACAAAAGACACTGGATCAAAAAGTGTTTTCGTTTGCAAAGAGTCTGTGGCAAGAGGAAAAGCAACCTGCAATCCTGAAGTTTCTTGGTGCGTTGGATGAATCACGCACTGGTTTGTTTGTCACACAGGCACCCATCAATCCCAAGTCTCATGTGTGTAGGTTATGTGTTGTAGGTGATTCTCTTGGCAGACTCTTGCTGGTGGATGGACACGAAGGACATGTCATCAGGATCTTCAAAGGCATGCGTGATTGCCAGGTGGGATGGATCAGAGTCGAGTCTGATCTGTTGCTGTGTATTTATTCCAAAAAGGGACAGGTAGAAGTCTATTTGATGCCCTTTGGAGAGCGTTTACAATCCATTCAGACTCCCACTGACCTAGAACTGGTACAGGCTGGTTCAGATTGCTATCTAGTGTCTCAAAAGGGACAAATCCTGCAGCTGCTAGTGGATCCAGAGCAGCTGCATGCTTACCAGTCACAGTCACAACTCAAGAGAGATGTGGTGTCTCTAGTGGCTCAAATCAGAGACAATCCACAGTCTCTAGAGCGTCTGAAAGAAATCTGCCTGTCATCTAGCCAGTCTGTCCTCATTGTACTTGATTTCATCCCAGGTCTTGGAATCTTTGCATACTGCGCCACTTGAGTATCTCATAGATCTGGTGGATCAAGTAGACATCAAGTTCAATCTACCACTCTGCCAAGTGTGGAAAACAAGAATCCAAGAGTACCAAAGACTCTTGAAAAACCACCAAAACTTGAAACTCTTGGAGCCAGATCCATTCACTCACTTGTTTCAAGACTATGACTTGTTCCTGACAGAATCCTATCCAGAAATCATGGATGTTTACCAGTTTCTATCGTGTTTTGATGAATCTGGTGTCAAACGTGTTCTTGAAAAGCAGAAACTCAGACTGTTTGTCTATTTCTGTTTTGGACCAGTGCTGAGACACTTGCTTGCGCCAAAGGATGTCTTTGGTCAACACTTTGAATCCAAGGGATTTCTGAATCTGGTCTTGACGTATCTGCAATCATTTCCACTCCAACAACTCTTGTCACAGAAACTAGAGCTGTCCAAGTGGTACCAGATCCTGGATTACCTAGACAAGGAACATCCCAACGAAACAGACAAAATCTTGGACTTTGCACAGCATGTGAATGAGCCATTACTGGCACTGTGTGCATTACAAGTTGTCAAGTCACCCAAACTAGAAGAAAAGCTCCAAAAGTTACTTCCATTGCTCAACAATGACATTCATGTGTCTCTCTTGGATTTTGAACAGCAGGAGACAAAATCAACCAACTACTACATTGCATTGCATCTCAAAAAGTGGATTCTACAAAACAACCTAGAGTCTATTCCACAATTCTTGGAAAAGTGGACACAAGATCCCATCACTGTTAGACTCATAACGTTGTATGCATTATTTCAACTGACAGAAGACTGGATGGAAAAGAGATCCAAGTGTATTTGGATTGACGCTAGTTGACTTGAATCTCATCTTGAGTATGATCCCATTGTTTCCAAAGGAAGAACGTGATTTGATTTCATGTACACTCTATGTTCTTATCATTGCACCAAAGATCACACAGTACGTTCAGCTGTTGGACAAGAAGGGAAAACAGCACTTTTTCGAACACTTGTTTAATCTGGATGATGCACTCTTGCTGTTGTCTATTTCACAGCAATTGGTCACACAGTTATCCATCACGTGTGTGGAATACACGTTTCATGGCACTCTGGATTACTGTATTGGCATGTTGCAGTATGTGCAAGCGATTGCACCTCACAAAGGACTCTTAATTCACCAACAACTGCTGGAATGTATGACACTCCTCCTGAAACACCCTGTGAAGCAAAAGCTACTGTTGCTGTTTCCAGACTTTGAAGATGTGCTCTCCAACAACACGATTGAGATTAACGAACAAACTGTCAACCACAGATTAGGCTTTGTGTACAAGTTTAGAGCCATTGATGTTGAAATTGCCAATCACTTGCAAGACATGTTTTCATCCAGTTGATTCAACAGTATTTTGTTAGAAGACATGTGTCTCAGTGTCATTGTGTAGGATGGTTGTGAAATCCTCACTGTAAACAACATGAATCACTTTTGGTACTCTCTCATCTGGTCTTTCTGAAATCCATGATGCAGTAGTCATGAAGATGCTTGACAATCTTTCAATAAATTCCCTTCTCTCCAAAACGATCAATATGTTGCTGCAATCTATCGCCTTCACGCATCAATTCAATGCCCCATCTGATATCTCCATCAGATGCCCTGAAGCTGACCATAAAGTCCATGAATCCGTTGCTGCCATAGACTTTCCCGACATTCGATGTTAAAGTGAAATCGGTTGGCAACACCAAATCGACTGCTCTCCAAAACCTCAGTTGCCAGAGCTGTTCCTAGCAGAGCCATCACCTTGAGAGTGCGTCCATACTTTGACTGCGTTGTGAAGATACTTCACCCAAAATGTTCTGTTTCCCTGTAGCATTCTTGGGAAAGAAAAACGCCACGACCATGTGTGAGCCCGAAAGTGAAACGCACTCAGACTCTGTCACTGCTGTCACAGAGGTGATACCATTGCCAGATTTCAATGTGCATTCACTCAGACAAACTGCTGGACTCTGCTTTGCCCTTGTCAAGTTCAAAACGACACATGGTTATGAGAGATGCTGCTATCATAAATCTGAAAGAAGAGAGCCGTCTCTGTCAGATTTGAAAACTCAACTGTTGCACAGACTAGACTGCGCATCCTACACTACACTCTGCCATTTGAAACAAACACTAGTGAGCGCTGCCAGTCTCTAAAGGAGGCAGTGCACATTTTCAATGAGATCCAAAACCACTGCGCGTTCTTTGATCGAAAATCAACCAATGACAGAGAAAAAGGATATTGCAATCATTGGAAGTGGTAACCATACTCAAGAGAGGACCAGCAGGTGTGTACTGCGCTTATATCCTCTCTCTGTGTCCTCAGTTTCGGGTCCATTTGTTTGAAAAGCAACAATCCGTCGGAATGGATGGGTCGAGCTTCTCTATCGTCCTTGAGGATGGCAAAATGCCTCGATTAGCAAAAGGAAATGAGGAATCCATCAGGATTGATGTTCCGATGCGGAGTTTCTCAGAGCCTTATTATCCATGCTTGTCAAAGCTGTATGAGCATGCAGGCATTCCATCCAAAGAGTCATCGCACTACATGTCACTTGGGCAGCACCACCAAGAGAACCCACAGCCAAGACCACTCTTTAGCTACGAACTCTTTCACTTTCGTGACCAGATCTGGGAGACTCCCTTCTTCTTTATGCCATTAGTAGAACAGGCACGCATGATGTCAGATTACTTTAGGCATTTCCATTCAAGATAGATTCACTTATGCATGCAAATACTATGTCGACACCAAAACCATTGCTAGCTTGGGAAAGATGACAATCAAAGAGTTTCTAGACAAGTACAAGTACTCCAAAGGTGCATTTGTTGACTTGAGAATTTGCAGACTATTTGCTGATCCCACTCGTGTGCAATGTAGCCACATGTTCGTATGAATCAGCATGCAACTATCCAGCCAATGTTGTCATGGATTGGAATCGCATGCGTGGTGATCACAGACGCGGTATCAACATTGACAAAAGTATCCTGTGGCATCAACAAATCTATTGAAATTCTGACCAAGAATGTGTACAAGATCATCAATGGTGCACAGATCCAACAAGTTTACAAGGATTTCAGTCGCACATCAAAACCAGTCTGTGTCGAAGTCAATGGAGAGAAGCAGTACTTTGATGATGTCATTATGGCAGCACAAGCCAACAGAGCAGTTGAGATTTTGGAGAAACATCCATCAAACAATCTGTTTTGCAAAGTCTTGAACAACTTTCCATACGAAAAGACAAATGTTGTCACACACATGGATATCTCATTTCTGCCAAAGAACAAACTGGCTTGGTCACCAGTTGTGATTTCAACGTGTTTGGACCCAAAGGAATCACATGCATCTTGCATCCTCAACCAATTCACAGACAACATTCCATCAGAATGTCCACCAATCATTCAGACATCCAACTCTCGATTGCAGCCACATCCTGGACTGGTTTTGTCACGATCTGTGTTTGAACGTGCAGTCGTGAAGACAACCAACGCTGAAGCCATTGATGCTTTGAATCTCATCCAAGGACACAACAACATCTACTGCATTGGCTCTTATGCCTATCCAGGTATTCCGCTGTTGGAAGGTGCTGTTGTCTCTGCCATGAAAGTCAGCCACCAGCTAGGATACACTTGTCCATGGTTCTATGCTGATCCTACCAACTGCCATGACAAGCATCCACGTGAATCATTGTTCAAGATGGGTCAAATCAACGAAGCTTACTATCAACCACGCATCAAATCACCAAGAATCTACTATTTCTTGCACTATCTCACTGACTCGCTAGATATTCTCTTTGTGCCACGTCTCTTGAGACTCGGATGGTTTGTCATCTGGTTCTTTCTGCTTGCATTCTACTCTAGCTTCTCATGGTTCTTTATGCAACGCAAATTGAAACAAATGCATCAATAGTAAAGCACTTTGGGATCATTCCACATGTCTGGGTTCAAAAACGCATCAATGATCTCCAAGACTTTGTCTGGATGCTCTTCCTGAGCTGTATGGCCACACTCTGGAATCACACTGACTTGGACCTTGTCGTTTGTCTGCTTCAATCGCTCTTCCAACACTCTTGTCTTTGCCAATGGCACAATCTTGTCCTCTTGCCCAGTAATGATCAAAATCTTGCACTTGAATTGATCCAGTGATTGCATCAGATCTGGATTTGAGTTGAATCTTGTAAACAGTACCATTCCTTCTCCATAATACGGTTGCTTTGGAATCTCTTTGTAAGCATTGACAAGATCTTGCTTTTCCAGGATCTTTTTGTAGTCAAAGTAAGCCATTGAAAACGGTCCACTTATAAATGACATTGATTTTGCCAAGAGATACGACACAACAGGTGCTCCTGCGAGATATTTGACAAAGCCTGGCGGATTCGCGTCAACAATGCTTGGTGAGATCAACAACAAGCTAGTGATCTTTTCTGGTGCTTGCAGATACAGTGACATGGCAACCATACCCCCTAGGCTGTTGCCACACAGGATCCACTCGTTGTGCTTGGCTGTGCCATTCATGAATCCCAAACAAAGTTCCATCAACCCCTCCTGAGTGAAATAGGCTAGGGTCTCCTTTGAATAACTCTTTTGTCTCTTTGTTCTCCCAAAAGCTGGTCTGTCCCAAGCAATGACTTGTGCTTGATGCTGTTGTGCCAGTTTTGGACCAATAAACATGAAACTGTCTGAGCAACTGCCAAAGCCATGCAGGAGGAAGATGGTGCGTTTGGTTTCTGTCTCTGGCAGCCATTCTTGCCAGTACAGTTCCATTTCATCGTTGACTCGCCAGAACATGCGGAAAAATCAGATCCGGCAAACTGGTTTATAGATTCTTCAGCGCATTGAAAGATTCCACAAGCTGTGCCAACACCCGATCCCTCTCTTTGATTTGCTCTGGAGTGGCATCATTGGCTTGCGGTGTGTATCCAATCTCATTCAGATACAGCTGAAAAGCGACTTGTCTATCGTGCTCTTGCAAGATCTGCTGTCGTTGTTGGTCTGTCAATGCATGTTGAGCCATCCATTCTGATGGCAGCTTTGGAATTTGCATTCCCAGCGTGAGCGTCAACAATCCCAAAATAAACATTCAAAAAGTTTATTGAAGAAGGGCGATCAAAAGGGTTTCAAAGTGACCAGAAGTGTCTCCTTTGATTCTGCTAATAAGCGTCTTGTTGTGCAGACCTACAATCAACTCAAACACCTTGATAAGCTTGCTTGATTTGCTCTCTCAATGGCTGGTCGCGGCATCTGGCAGTGAGCGAGATCAGACGCTTTTCATCCGTTCCAAGACCGTACATGGTCTTTTCAAATCGCTTGGCCAAAAATGCTGGTCTGTTGAGAACACAGTCCACATAAGCAAGCAAGACTCGCTCCAGTTGACCACTAAACTCGGATTTGATCACTTTTTGGATCGATTTGCTGTACTTTTGTTCATACGCTTGGAAAATCTGTGGCAGGACGTGGTAGGCTCTTGTGGCAAGAATGTTGTAGAAAGTGGATTCTTCAGTGCCCCACTTTCCTTCACCCGCTCTGTACAAGGCATCTGCATCTGCATGAATGTTGGATGCAGTGCCAGTTTCATCTCTGCCAGCTGAAATCACACAAGTGAAGAACTTGCGCATTTCTCTTGAACCAAGATCATTCGTGACTGCTTGTTCAAGTGGCTTGCCAAACAATGCAGCATACGCTTGCTTGACAGCATTGACTTCGACATTGGATTTGCCACCCATCACTTCCACAATCAAATCCTCATCTGTGCCAAAACCGTGAATAGCATCGTGAACAGCAATGGCATCCAGTTCAGCCAAAGGCGTACACACAGCAACCAGCAATCTCTCCAAGTTACCAGATGTTTCTGACTTGATTCTCTTGATCAAGTCTTCACCATACGCTGCCTTGTAGCCGTGAACGATCTGCACCATTTGGTAAGATGTCTTGTTGGACACCGTTCTGATGATGGCATCCTTGTCGCATCCCAAGCCTTTGAATGCTCTGTAGAGCTGTTCAGCTGCTTGTGAAACCTGTCCTGGATCTAATGCTACTTGACGTGGTGGCAATTGACCAGGTGGTGCTGGCTGAGGGCTGACATACGGCTGTCCAAGTGGTTGCTGTTGTGGATAGCCTTGCGCGTATTGCTGAGGAGGATAAGCTTGCTGCGGTGGTTGTTGGCCAGGATACTGTCCTGGCTGTCCTGGTGGAGCCGCATAAGGCTGTCCTGGTGGTGGGTACTGTCCAGGCTGTCCTGGAGGGTACTGAAGTGGTTGTTGACCTGGATACTGGCCTGGAGGAGGTGCATATTGCTGACCAGGTGGTGGGTAGGGCTGAGGAGGATAAGCTTGTCCAGGAGGCGCATACTGGCCTGGAGGCGGCGCATACTGCTGACCAGGTGGTGGGTAGCCCTGCTGAGGTGGATATCCTTGCTGTGGAGGGTATCCCTGTTGTGGAGGATAGCCTTGTTGCGGTGGATACTGGCCAGGAGGGTACTGTTGTGGTGGATACTGTCCCGGTGGTGCGTTTTGCGGTGGATATCCTTGCTGGGGAGGATACTGTCCTGGTGGATACTGCTGAGGTGGATACTGTTGTCCGTATGGCTGTTGTCCTGGGTACGACATTCAGAAAAGTTTCCCAGACGCGATGTTGCTCAAGATCGGTCGCTTTCAAGTCCCCATCACTCTCAAGTACCCACAACTACAAGAGCATGTTCCCAAAGTACTCGAGTTTGTCCCATTCCGCAACTGGGTCTCTCGACTCGAAAACGATCTTCTCAAGTCCCAATTGACACCACAAAAGATTGAATTGCAGGATGTGGATTTCTTTGGATCCAGAATTGGATTTGTCAAGGTCAAAGCAGACATTCTCAACGAGGATGGCAAGCTGATGCCGGGGATTGCGTTTCTGAGAGGGGATGCAGTTGGTGTGCTAGTGAGAATTACGAGCATTGATGAGCACTATGCAGTGTTGGTGGAGCAGCCACGAGTGCCATTGGGACAGCGGTTTCTGGAACTGCCAGCCGGGATGTTGGACGGTAGCAAGAACTTTGTGGGAGTGGCGGCACAGGAGTTGGAGGAAGAGTGTGGGATCAAGATTGAACCATCAGATCTCAAGGAACTGACAAAGGAAGCATTGGTGCCATCTGGTGGTGGATGTGATGAACGGATCAGACTCTTCCTTGTAGATAAGCACATGGACAAGCAAGAACTCTTGAATTTACAAGACAGGATCGGTGGACTGCAAGATCATGGGGAACGCATCACTATCAAGATTGTCAAGTGGCAAGATATTCCTAGTGTGACAGCGGACATGAAAGCATTTTGCGCATTGAAACTGCTGGAAAACTTTCCCTAAAAATGTTATTTTTCATCCCAGCAGTCTTGGCAATAGGAGAACGATGTTTGACGGATGCAAACTGCAATGGCGAGGAAGCCTGCATAGTTGTTAATGGTATTGGAACATGCCAACTTGAAGGTGCTTCAAGCGTCAGTTTGCCAACTTCAAGTGCTAGAACAACGATTGCATCCAGTGTGAGTGGAAGAACATCTGCAACTGCAGTTGTTACTGGTGCACCAGTGACTTCATTTCCTCCTATCACACCAGCAAGCATTCCAGCAGACACTTCGGCGTTGTATCCATCCACTTTGTTTGCCACTGGCACTGCAACAACTGCTGCTACTGGTGATGCTTATCAGGTGTCTCAGGGACTGATTTCTCTCCTGATGATGCTCGTTTTCTAAACACAGCCGTGCGCCACAGAATAAACTCAGCGTAAGTTGAAAATCTGAGATGACAACACTTTGTTTATGAAACAGCCTAGTACTTGGTGAGGACAACGTTCTCAATCTGGGACTGGTCATAGTGGCAGGTCCAGTAAGTCTTGGACTTGTCACCGGCACAACCGACAGCACGAGTGGAAGGGTAGATCATCTGAGTGTAGTGACCGTAAGCATGGAAGTCACCTTGGCCAATACCTTCACCGTTGTAGAGATCCTTCTCATCGAGCCACTAGCATTAAGATCAGTACCAACTGGGCAGCAGCAGCGCAAGAGCGGATGCCAGAAGCAAGGTTCTCACCAGCACGAGTGTGCTTCAAGTAACCGAGACCGGCAAGGTAGGAAGAGGTTCCGGCAGCAGAGGAAGCCAATCCATTGTCCCAACGCAAAGGCACCAAACCAAGCTTTTGACGAATGCCATTGTGCTTGTCCAAGCAAGCCTGATCACCAGAGTAGGTCTTTGGTGGCTGAGGAGTAGCAGTTGGCTTCTGGGTTGGTTGAGGAGTTGCCTTTGGCTTTTGAGTTGGCGTTGGTTTAGGCTTGTTGGATGGCGTCGACTTTGGTGGTTGCGATGGCTTGGGCTTGGCAACCGTGGCAGGCTTTTGAGGATACACTTGAGGCTTCTTCTGCACAGGCGTAGGACTGGAGACCGGCTTCAAATCAACGTACTGTGGGTAAGAAGGAGAGGAAGGTGTTGGAGTAGCAGCTGGTGCTTGAGATTTCTTGCACTTTTTGTGAGCAGCAACAGAAACAGCGGCGAGAAAGAGTTCCAATTTCATTCTAGTGTCTAGTGCGCAGGGAAGTGTTTGGGCACATTTTGTCGCACTTGCCGTTGTGCATGGTTACACATTTGCTCGTTTTGGAAACCGCAACGGTGCCACCGAAATCACTCCAAATGGGCACCCGGGGTTCAAAAAAGGATTGACTCGATGCTTGTCTGTCTGCAATGTCCCACGTCGATCTCTGTTCAAGCGGATGTTCACATTCTACCAGGTTTGGATCTGCTTCTTTGGTTTCATTCAATTGCACCCATTTTAGAGAGAAGATCCTTCAAGTTCTTAAAACCTCTTTTAATACAAGTCAGATTGCTCACTGTCAGAGATCTGCAGTTCAGTGTCGCGTTAGAGTGCAAGGCTGACTTGATTCAAGTCTCTGAAGATGTGGTTGCAAGGTAAGAGCATTAGCATGAAGAACTGGCATTCCCTGTTGCACAAGCTTGAACCGTTACTCTACACAAACTGCCTTCTACACGATTCTTGGCTTCTACAATCTCACTTCCAGCAAGCTTTTGATAGGGCTATGGTCATTCACCAAGTTGCTGGTAAACTTGTAAGGATGTTGCAGGCACCTTCAAGTGTACCCGTACCCACGCGTGTCCAAGCTGTTTTGTGGGCAAGGATTGCATCCTGTACCCAACCCATTTCTACCTATCTGGAAAGTAACGAACCATGGGTACCCAGTTTTTTCAATACACAGTGTCTGCCCATGAACTGCCAACCGTGCACCAAGATGATGTCGAGGACGAAGCAGCAGATGAGATCCAGAGCAATCTAAGATCTGCTGCCTACGACCACTGCAGCCGTGTGAAGGGCAAGGCAACAAAAGGCAAGTATAAAGATGAAGAGGTTTGGTTCTTATACTGCACATTAAGCACCAAGGCCATCAACAGGCACTTTCATCAAGCACCTCATCCGCCAACATCCCACCAAGTGCAAGAAGCTCCGTGGGAATGACACCAGTCAAATAACTTTGCACGATTTTGACCTGTCCATGGCTAGAAAGGAGTCATTGATGGATTGTCTTCAGGAATGAGTTGTGAAGGGAGATTATCCTTCCACAGTTGTTGATGACGACGTGTTTCAAGCCATGCTTCAAAATTACAGACAAGAGAGGATTCCTGGGGGAACAGCCTTTGTGGAAGGTTTATTCAAACGCTACGATCGCACTTTGCAGGACACAAGAATGCAACTGAGCAGCACGGCTGCCAAGTTTTCCATCACATGTGACGTATGGACTTCCCCAAACTACCATGCCCTCCTTGGTGTCACTCTGCACTACATCAACCAAAACTGGCAGATTAAGGACATGATGCTGTGCTTTAGGCATCTCAAGGAAAACCACACTGGTGAATACCCGGCCTTGACTCTAGTAGATGTGCTAGACAGCTTTGGAATTACAGATCGATTGCTTGGTGTGACAACAGACAATGCCAGTAACAATGATGCAACATCTGGAGAGACACTTCAAAGAAAGCACGCCTCTGCTGTCTTTAGTAATTGTGGAATCGGGTTGAATGCGTGGCTCATGTCATCAATCTCGCTGCTAAGGAGATCCTGAAGCCCTTTGAGAAGGCATTAGACGGAAATCAAGAAGATGATGCACGAGACAACGTTGTCAAGGCAGTGTCACGACTATCTTTCATAATCAGAAAGGTGAGGGCTAGTGAAAAGCTTCGACGACTCCTGGAAACTGTGTGCAAGGACATGGACAGTGATTTTCTGATCCCTATCATTGACGTTGCCACACGCTGGAACAGTACTCACGATATGTTAGTCCGTGCGGTGCAGTTAAAACAACAGTTGGCAGAAATGACCTATCGATCTCAAGATCGTGGATTGAATGCAGCGTTTCCCTCCGAGGAGGACTGGATATCCATCCAGCAGTTGATTGACGTGCTGGATCCATTGAAGGAAGTCACTTTGGAGGTCTCAAGAGGTGGAACTGCCTTGTATATCTCAGAAATGCTTCCCCTGTGCCAGATGGCTGTGGCAATCTTGCAACAAGAACTGAAGGCGATTCCTGAAAACGATGACTTGCACGTAAGCATCAAGTGGGCAATTGAAAAGTTGGAACACTGCTATGACGGTCTGTCTCCTATCGCTGGCATTGCGTTTGTGTTGAATCCAGTCATGAAGGAGCAAGGGCTCAGAGATTTGGACAGATGTGTACAATCATTACTGTCAACAGATTGAAACGGCAACAATTCAACAGGAGGTGCAATCTGGTCAAAAAAACTCGCATACTGTCACAGGCATGGAATAATCAACGAAAGAAGAGATTCAGCAGTGATCGAGACGAACTGACACGCTACTTGAGTTCAGAAGAGGCTCCAGAAGGAACTGACATTCTCAATTACTGGAAGTCACATGCTGGACAGGTTCCTACTCTCTCAGCGATGGCAAGAGACTATCTGGCTGTACAGGCATCCAGTGTGTCGGCTGAACACGCATTTTCATCTGGAGTCGATCTGGTCACTCCCAAACGCAACAGATTGGCTCCAGAGACGATCGAGATGGTTCAATTCCTTAAGTACAACATGAATAAAGCATAAAATGCAACAATCGGAATTTTACCCACGGGTGAGTCGTTTGGGTTTGCCCACCCGTACCCATGGGCGGCATCCTTAGCCTTAGCCTACCCTCTTTGATGCATGTTTTTTGGATGCATTCGACAAGATCTCATTCTTGGGTCCCGTGATTGCCACCAGAAACGCCCAATTCATAGCAACACAAGAATGCACCCAAAATCAATGTCTCGCGAGGCTCAGGTGGCAAGATCTGTCTTTCGTAGCTGAATGATTCCAGTGCCACCGCCAGAAACGTGGTTGCACCATTCCTTTTTAGATCTTTCAACTTGAATTTGAGTTTTTTGATAAAATTGATGTCGCTGGATGTTGAACGGTCTTGACTCTGAAACACTCTCGACTTTCAAGGACATATAGAAGAGATCGGACAGATCTGCACTCTAGAGGACATCTACAAGTCACCAATATGTCAGCATCTCTTGATTTTGGAGTTGGGTCCATTCGTGGCACGGTGCGCGATTTGGTGCGACATCACCGCTTCTTGCACTTTCCTTGTAGAGCTAGAATGCAATTGATCGCATTAGGACTGGTTGGTGCTGCCATGGCACAGACAACGACAGCAGCGCCGGAAGCTGCTGCCACTGGAATGTGCTTCTTGAAAAACAGAAAAACAACCACCACGACCACAACGACGACTACCCAGCCTCCAAAGCCAACATCTACTCCAAAGCCAACGCCAACGCCAACACCGAAGCCTCAGACGCAACCGCAAGCTGGCTATGACGGTGCATGTCTCGAGGCACACAATTCCATGCGTCGCAAGTTGGGCTTGAAACAGCTCTCGTGGGACAGCAACCTTGCCAACAAGGCACTCTCCAACTCGTGGTATCTGCATTCCAAGGGCTACATCTTCCACACTTCAACTGGTGAAAACCTTGCCCAAGGTGTCAGATCTTGCTCTGAAGGTGTGAATTTGTTTGTGGCAGAGCGTCCTTACTACAAAGGATACAAGATCGGCGATGGTCCTTTCGAGCAATATGGTATTTATCTTGACACAAGGTCATTACACTCAAGTGATTTGGCCAGAAGCATCCAGAGTCGGTTGTGGTTTCGTCCAAGATGGTGGTTTCTTGACTTGTCGTTATGACATTGGCAACATTGAAGGTGTTGCTCTCCAGCGTTACTAAACCCTTGATTTGAACAGTAAACTGTGATGTACTCTAACTGTTGTTGAACCCTTAAAAAGCAAGATCTCAAAAGTAGTGTGGACCGCACTGTCAAAAAATCTACTGTGACTGTGTGTACACTCTCTAGAGATCAAGTTCATCAATGTCACTCTAGTCATTTTTCTGAATCTGAAGTGATCCGATGCTGTCACCTGTCAGTACTTGAACTGGACCACTGCTTCTACCGTCCAAAATAGAGCCATTTCAGCTTATCTGTTTTGGAAATCAGCTTCTTTTGACCCCTTGAGTGCAAGTGCCACAATTCCAATGTTGCACAATTTCTTCGCACAAATGTTCATTTTGCTCGCATTGGCGGAGGCCGTTGCAGGTCAAGACCCACAGCCAACAGGCATGTGCTACTTGGCCAATAGAAAGACGACCACTGCTGTTCAAGCAAAACCAACACCACCACCACCGCCTCCAAAAATGCCACAAGTCGGTGACATGGCAGGTGGAGATCAGGGATGCTTGAGCGCACACAATGCCATTAGAGGATTTCTTGGATTGTCTGGATTGTCGTGGGACGGCAATCTTGCCGCTGCTGCTTACAAAAATTCGCAGTATCTTGCATCCATTGGAAAATTGCGACACACCTCTGCAGGAGAGAATCTTGCCAGTGGTGTTGGATCTTGTGCGGGTGCTGTCGGTTTGTGGCAACAAGAAAGACCCAACTACTATGGACAACCCATCGGATCAGACGGTAGACTAGAGTTTTATGGACACTACACCCAAGTCATCTGGCCAGATGCAAGACGTGTTGGTTGCGGCATTTATCGTGGTTACGTGACTTGTCGCTACGATTCTGGCAATGAGTCGGGTGTCAGACTTTACAAGTACTAAGAGCTAGATCATTCAGACATAAACTTTTCAATCAGCTGTCCAATCGATGTTGTCAAAGTCTAGGAGTGTCAGTTCAAGGACAGAAAGACTGTTTTAGAGGACAGAAGGACACAGTTCATGGACAAACAGTGTGTCCAGAGGCCTATCTCACATCCACTTCTCCTACACACTTTGGCGTCAGTTCCCAATCCGCGGTGGCACAAGCCGCAACCGTCAAAAAACGTTCAACTCTTTTCAGCAATGCTGTTCCTTGCAACTGCCAGTGTCTTGGCACAGGATATTACACAGACTGGCAAATGCTACCTAGCGAATAGAAAAGACCTGCAGTCAGAGAACCAGCAGCAAAATCAGCAACAGAACCAGCCACAACAGCAGAATGACAACAATGGTGGCGATTCCAGTTGCTTGGGTATCATCAATGGTGTGAGACAAAAGATTGGTGTCTCTTCTCTGTCTTGGAGCAACTCGCTTGCCAATGGTGCATACAACCAAGCCAAGTGGATTGCCACACAGAATGGTGGTCGACTGCAACACGGCTCTGCTGCCGAGAACATTGCTGGCACTGGATCGTGCTCTGGTGCTGTTTCCATGTGGTCTGGTGAACGTGGCAATTACTGGGGATTCCCAATTGGACAGTATCCCATCTCCAGATACGGTCACTGGACACAACTCGTCTGGCCATCAGCAACTGTGATTGGCTGTGGTGGATATGGAAACATATATGTGTGTAGATGGGACACTGGCAACCAAATCGGTGTCAGATTGACAAGATACTAAAAACCCTTTAGACGTACTTTTCTCTCAGATGAGCGAATCGGTAGAGTCACTTCCAACAAGACGCAAACGAGACCTCTTGAAACAGTACTATGAAGTACAAGAAAAGAGAGAAGACCCATTAGACATTGGTGCGTTTGTTAAATCAAGACTCGGAAACCTATCACCCTGAATTGGCGTTCAACACGATGAGCAAGACCCTCACACTCACTGAATTGGTCAAGCGAGAGAATAGACTGGTGACGGGTGCTTTATCTGACAAGAGATATCAAAGACCTGGATGGAAACATCAAATCGCTCGTGTACGAAAACTACTCCAAGTTCATATCAGCCACAGATACACTCTCCAATATGCGAAAGGAAGCGGAAGAGATGGAGCGACAATTGGTGCAACTCGAGAACAAAATCACGAATATTACTGGATCTAGTCAAGCGTTACATGGTAGATATGCAGCAGAGAGAGCCAAAATCAGACAATTGGCTGGTGTTCACTCTGTCGTACAAAAGCTTGGATTCATATACGAATTGCCTGGACAGTTGAACAAGTGTAATGTCAACAACCAGATTGCCAAAGCAGTGTTGTATTACAAGAGCACATCTGGACTGTTACAGCACTACCAGAATCTGCCTGCTTTGAAGCAGATTGACGATGAATGTCTGATTATCATGGCAAGCGTAGGTAGGAAGGCACATCGCAAGATATTGGATCAAAAGGCAACAGGACAAGAGATCTCCGGTGGCATTGCTGTGCTCTTGGCTCTCAAGACCATGTCTGAAGATGAAATCTATCTCCTTTACATGACACGGTCCATGGTTTGACTCTAGCATGAAACAGACCTTTGGTACACTCTTGAAACCTAAATCTGCGCCAGTGGATGAGAAATCCATGGATGACATTCAAAAGTACTGCACGACTGTTCTGAAAGAGCTAGCACAGTTCATTTACTGCTTTGAAGGCCTGTTCATCAAGCAAATGGACAAAGGCTCGTCATCAGAACTGGATTTGCTTGTGTGGAAGGCACATGTAAATCCAACAGATGAAAACAGATCAAAATACCAAAAAGACCTCCAAAACTTTGTGCAAGAGCATGAGAATCTGTTTCTGAGTGCAGTAGATGGTCTGTTGCAACTGCCATCTGATATCACTCAGATCTCGATTCCACTGTACATGAACATTCTCAACACCATGAAAGGTGAGACAGAGAGTCTGTTGCTGCCATTGCAGTACTCTTCACTATCTGCCAAAGTGGATGAATTCACTGCCAATGTCCTGAACAGAATCATTTCTGGTATCTTTGGCAAAGTCAACCAGGGACTGTTTGGCAGAGTGAAAGAGATCCCACAGCAAATGAATCTAGACATTGTCACGCAAGTCAGACAACTCACTAGTTGGATCAAGGAGACACTGATTGTGAACGCACTCACTGTCTTGGAGACCTTTGTGCATGAGAAGAGCAGCTACTTTGGCAACATTGACACTGTAGCCAGAAAGATCAAAGACTCGTTGTTGCAGTTTTGGACATTGCTGTCACAGGAGATCAAGCACCAGAAAGGCAAACGCATGGCCATGACACACATTCTAGTGTTGTCTAGAATCTGTTTTGAGTGGTCTCAGGGTGTGATTGAAGCCGTGTTTTCAATGTACACCCAACGTGTCTTTCAACTTGCCAAAGACTTTGAATCCATTGAACAGACACTACCCAATATTGTACAGGATCTGAACAATGAGTTCAAAAACACTGCTCAGTTGCTCCTTGGCCGATTTGCCAATCTCGCTTCTCAAGAATTGCAACTGGAGCCATTCAAGCAGGATATCTTTGCTATCCAGCCAATCACTGGTGTTTCGAAGCAATGGACGGACAATTACACCATTCTCTTGAATATTGAAAAGCTCTTGTCTCGAGCGTTTGAAGATGAGCGAAAAGACGTTGGCAGGAAGCAATCCACCAGAACGACAAAGAGACAAGTTATGACACCCTCCAAAGACAGATTTATGGCAGATCTGGACAAGATCTTCCAGGACAGAATCGAGTATCTCCCAACAGCCATTGAGCTCAGCAAACGCGCTGTTTTGAACGTTATTTCTAGGTTGGTTGTCAAGAGACTGATTGAGACCATTCGTACTGCCATTTTGTCGAATTCAGACTACCAGCAACTGCAAGTGGATATTGAGTTCATGCGACTGCAGTTCTGGCCATTTACATCTGACCCACAGCAGATTCAGACACTTTTGGATGAAGCCAATCGATCTGCCTTGAGTCGTGTCTTCAATGCAGTGCCACTAGATTCACTGGTATCTCGTGTGACATTAGGCTTTGGATAAGTTGCTGCAACACAGTCTGGTTGAATAAAACTGCTCGGTCGTCTTGACAAACAACTGACGTCAACAGTTTGCTCGCGATGGATATTGTACAGACACATCAAAACAAACCACAGACAACAGAAAAGCAAGAAAGACAAGACATTCCACGAACAATGCACATGGATACATTGGAGTTACACGACCAGATAACAACCAAGATGGAAAACACTCTCTTGGGCTCTAGGTCACTCAACGAGACGGCAGAGGCAATATCTTCACATGACTTGTTTCTGCAGCTACAGCATCAGTTTACACGCGATTCCAATTGCCTTTCAGACTGTTCTGATGGCTACAAGACCCCACTCTCACTTCTCCTACTCGACTTGCGTCCAGAGGAGGATTATGAAGACACGCGGATCAAGCAAGCCATACATCTCATCTTCCCTCCAATGTGGATCAAACGACTCAAAAAGAAGATTGTCAACAATTTTGCTAATTTCCAGTTCTGGGGACACAACGACGAAGACAAGACCAAGTTCGAGCACTGGCGCAGCTCTCAAGATCAGAAATGCATTGTTGTCTTTGACATGAGTATGAAGAAGGATTCTGATGCATTTGTGTTTGTAGATGCTCTGTACCAAGGCATGGCACTAGAGCTGTCAAAAGACCAAGAACCCGTGCGTGTTTGTTACGTTGCTGGTGGCTTTGAGTCACTGTTGCAATTCAAAGCCTTTCACATTTACTTTGAAAAGCCTGGACAGTCTCCTTTGTCTCCACAGCAGCCATTAGGCAGCGTGCAGCCAAAAAAGCGATTCTCCAAAATGAACCTACGAGTGACACAATCCAACGATGTCCCACCAAGTGCGCTTCCAGACTCCAAACCATTCTTTGGACAAAAGATCGTCACGAAACTTGCGCCACAGGAAGATGATGATGAAGATGTGCAATCTGCCAATGACAATGCAGCACCAGCACATCCCTACTCTGTCATCACAAAGAACATTTACGTTGGCTCTTCAGACATTCCAAATGGTCCCAATCCAGTGGAAGAACTCTCAAAGTTGGGTGTGACACATGTCTTGAACCTGGCAGCTGAAGTCCCACTAGATGAAAAAGTGGTAGAGAGTGGCAGATTCCAGGCTCGCTGGATCCCAGTTTACGACAATACAGAGCAAGATTTAGAAAAGCCATTGGAGGATGCTATAGAGTTCATTGGTATTCTAGCTAATGGTAGATCATGCGATTAGAAATGACCCCCAAGCGATCGTGTTTGTCCACTGCAAAGCAGGAAGATCACGATCTGTGTCTGTTGTGCTTGGCTACCTTGTGCAGAAGCAAAAGTATACCCTACACAGTGCATACAAGCATGTGCGCAAGATCAGGAGAGGTGTGAGTCCCAACCTTGGATTTATGGCTTCTTTGCTCAAAGTCGAACTAGAGACACATGGAGTCAATACATCGTTGTATTAATGAAGTGTTGCTCGTTTCAAGATCTTTTTGAGTGTGTCTGCCATCTTTGCTTCGTCATCCAATTGGATCGTGTCCGGTTGTGCTTGCAATTGAGACCCAGAAAGGACTCCCAAGAGGTCAATCAGTGATGGAAAGAGCGAGTAAATATGCGCAGATGTGCCAGACATGAGATACTGCTTGACTGTTTGGTCGTTCAAATGAACTTTTTCATCCACAATCTCACCCAGTGTTCCAGGAGACAGTTCCAGTTCTAAAACACGCTCAAGGACATGATCCAGTTCTAGATTGCGAATCCTGTTGTGAATCAAGATACCGTGGCATGGGGATCTTGGTGTGTGGTCTGTCTTGAATGTACTGCTGAATGACATGTTTTGTGTGCTCAATAGCCAATGGACAAGCAAAGGCACTCGTTCGTTTGTCTAGAATCAACAAGAATACCACTGTCTTTGGATGCACATGTAAACACACAGTCTAGACACTGAAATGCCAATCGCTCTCTTGTCAGCTGATCTTGCACACTTTTTGGATCATGTTCCAACAACGCACCCTGAATCATGGTCCCAAGCAGCTTCTGAGAGTACACTGGATCCACTCTTGGTTGTGATAGATGTGAGAGTACTGTATCTTGGACAATCTTGACAAAACTCATGTCAAAGTCTTCATCTGTCCTTGCTTCTTCAAACGACTGCTCTGGAATGGTTCTAGGATCATCTCGAGTACTTGTTCATCAGATACGATTGTACGAGTTCCAGCAGTTGATCATAAATAGACTCACACACTGAAGGATCCATTTCTAAGTTCAGATGTTGTACCAGTCTGATCCATGTGCTCTAGTGCTCTGTTGATGACAGTCATGAAAGCTGTGCAGGCACACTTGTACAATGGCGTCGAGTCCTTTTGTCCAGGTTTCGGACAATCATACTTTTTGGCCATAGGAAGTGAAAGTGCTCTAAAGACTGGATGGTATCCCAAATGGTTTGTTTCTAGAATCCCAACCACCAACAGAATGGATTTCTTTGACAGTCCCATAAAAGTCATTCGTTTCTCGTTCTTGAGTCCAAGGAAGGGCAAGACAATGAAATCAGACAGAATGAGAATCTGATCTAGACGAGTGTCCAATCCAAGATCCTTTTGGGAGAGATCTAGAATCGTTTGCTGTAGATTAGACGGTGCTTCCAAGTCGTTGACAAAATCAGCTCTGATCTTGCTCTGTGTGGCATCTGGTGGTGGCAGACTGTAGTACAGGACAATGTTTCTGAGGACTCCAAAGAATTGGAGCTTGTCCTGTTCTGTAAATCCATCCAAGAGCTGCAAAATGTCTGAAAATGTGTTGAGATAGACCAAGAGACAGTCTTGGGACAAGTAGCCTCGAATGATGCCTGGTTTGGATCCATCAGACCACACAATGTCTTCCTCTTCTCTCACTAGCTCTAAACCAATGGAAGCCCAGCACTGCCACACGCTCGTCCACATTCCAGGCTGTTTGAATTCATTGGAACACAAGCTCTTGAGATGCTTGAAAGCAGCCATCGACACTTCTTGTGACTGATCGAGACACAATGTCTTGATAAACGACAAAAAGATGGACCAAAAGTATTCAAACCTCGGTAGATCCACTAGTACATGCAAAAAGTCTAGCAAGCACTTGGAAATGCCTGAGAGTGTGATGATTTTGGTTTCATCCCACAACTTTGATCTTTTCTGCTGTTCTGTTGGTTTGACTTTGTCCAAGAGTGGAAGCAGGATCTTGTCGAGACACAGATCCCAGGATTCAAGTGACAAGAGTCTGCCATTCATATTAATGGTTCTGAAGAGTGTCTGGTTGGCAGAGTTTCTGACTTCTGGTCTCTCATCTGATGACAAGCGTGACAAGCACTTGAGCAAGTGCATCCAGAGTGTGTCCATGGTTTGCTTTGTGAATTGTGTGTCTTGTACGAGATCTAGTTCGTCTAGAGACTGTCCCACTTGGTCCTGCATGTCGTGGATATTGGACAGCGACTGTTTCTCAATCTGGTGTCGTTTTGTGAGGACAAAGTCACAAACAGACCAAAGCAATCCAACAGCAGTCAGAGAAATGTTGACATCATCCTGCAAACTGCCAAAGCCAGAAAGCACATCAATGCATCTGGCAACAATCGATGGAGACAAGAGTGTCAAGAAATCAGTGCATATCAACTGAATGCAAGGAAATGCAGTTCTGGTGACAATCAGAGACTTTTGCACACTAAAGACTTCTCCAACAGGTGATTCTGTCATTTGTGCTTGCAAGATCGGTGACTCATGGATCGTTCGAGTGCGTTTGACTTTTGGAGACTGTCCACGGGACACAAACTGAATCACATCCATCACAATCAACCAAGAACAGTTGAGATCTTGACCACTGGTTTGTAACAGCTTGTTCAGCGTCTCGAGTGTTTGTTTTTGCACTTCAACCAACCAACCAAGTTTGGCATCTTGCGAAGACTCTGCAAAATCCATGCCCATCATCGTTTTGAGAGGCTCCAAAGTCTTGGTTTCAATTTCTGGATCTTTGAGGTCACCTTGCTGTCCAGCTTGCAAAATAGTCTCTGAAAACGCACTCATGACTTGCTGTCTCATCGTTGTACTCATGGTAGGTGAATGTGCCATTTGAATCCACTGTCCAATGACAAGATCCCACACAGATTGGTCTTCTGGCTGCAAGATGCGTTTCATGTTCAAGAGTGTCGTTTCTAGAATCTTTTGAATCGCAAACGACTTTTCATCCTTGTCCTTTTGCATGGGTGTCATGACAGATCCAGTGCCAACCATACTTTCCATCGCAAGACGACACAAGGCTCTCAGAAACTCATTCAGTTGTCTGATTTTGAGAACATGAGTCTTTTCAAACAGTTTCTTGATCGCTTGATGGAAAGGAATCGCTGGATTCTCAGATAACAATGGTGGTGGTGACATGACAGTCATGGCTCTGTTTCTAGAAGTGATGGAAGAAGCAGAGACTGGTGTGAGCTCTAAGAGTCCTGGACTGCTTTCCATGCGTTCGAGCTTCTTGTTGAGTTTGCCAGTGGATAGCATCTGATCCAAGATCTGTAGACATTCCAAGACACAGAACCATGTCTTGTTGTCCATGACTTGGAACAAGTCCTGACAGACATTCATCAGTGTCCGTGACATTTGCAGATGACGCTCTGTGAGAGGTGCATTTTGACGAGACTGAAAGATGCCAGCCAAACCAGCATAATCTCCACTGAAATTCAAGTCAGCTGGTGGCAATGGTGTTCCAGGCACAGACAATCTACACAGTTGACCCAGAAACGCATCTCTATTTGGCGTGAGACCAAGCAATCCAAGAATGACACTAAACTGGTGCCAGGACAAGAGTACTTGCTGAAAGAGCTCCTCATCTGTGTTGCAAGTGCTCAAGAGTGACAAAGAGATCAAGATTGGATAGCATGTCATCTTTGCCAACGCAATACACGACAGAATCTGATCTTCAGAGAGTTTGGATTCAGATTCAGTTTGCAGAGGTGGGAGACAATAGATGGCTTGATTCTCAACGATCATGTTCAAAGCCTGGGTTGCCAAGAGCATCGGATAGCCAACTGGTGACTGTGGTGGATCTTGCTTGTCCAAAAGTTCCAAGAATTGCAGTTTGGTGCATGAAAACGTTGACAGCTCCTCTTGGACGAGATCCTTTTGTTCAAACAGTACTTTGACCAGTGAATGGACAATATCCTGTAAGCAGTTGGCAACGTGTTCGTTTTGGTCATAAGATTCGTAAACAGATCGCATCTGTGTTGGATCAGCACAAATGGATTTGTAAGATTCCAAAACCAGAATGGCTTGCCAGACTTGTGTGCCTTCTCCAATGAGGATCTTGTTGTACAGATTCATAAAGATCTCACAGGGCATGATCAAGAGAGCGTTAAAGTGCTTGATGATTGCGTTTGAGAGTCTAAACAGACGAATGTACAGATAAAAGTCTGGCTTCTCTGAAAAAAGCTTAATCACCAGTGGACAAATCTGTTCCTTGACCAACTTGAGCATTTCTGGCTGCATGACAATCTTTGGACACGATGAAATCACGAGTTCCAAGAGTTCCAAGCCAAAGGTCCGAGACATGGTTTGTTTCTTGAGAAATTGGCCTTCTTGTCCGGCAGTCATTGTAAACAAGTCTTGAAAGATCAAAAGTGCATCTTGCTTTGGATCCTGCTTCTCAAACGCACTCACAATCATCTGTCTGAATGTTGCTTGTGCTGTCTGTGCCACGACTCCCTTTGCATCCTGGAGTCTGTAAGCAATCAAGAGTGCGTCTGCAAGATTCGTGTTCTCGAGAGGATAGTGACTGACAAGTGGTAAAATGGTCTGTAAAATCTTGAGTTGCAAATCCTGTGCCCCGCTTGTCTCTTGCAACAGATGCTGCAACACAATAGACACACTCTTGAGATCCAAGGCTTTGAAATTCACTAGTTTCTGGTAGCAGTTGAGTGCTATGGGTATAAGTTTGTTGTTTTTTGTCTCAAAAATGAGTACAAAGACTTGCATCATCTCATCTTGTGGTATCTGCTCCTCTTTCAAGAGATAAATGAGTCTCTCTGCAGCCTATTGTCAAATAGACGACATCTTTGATTTCTGGGTACTTTTTCTTGCACTCGTTTGCAATATTCAGCAACTCTGTTTGGAGCAACTGACTGAGAGACATTGACGCGCAAACTTTTCACTTCTTGAATGATCTGTGGGATTTCGGGTCAAGTGTGTGTGGAGCCTGTAGTGACACCAGAGGGACACATTTATGAAAAAAGGTTGCTTCTCAAACATCTTGATCAATCTCAGACTGATCCAAACACTGGAACCCCCTTGACAAGCGATCAACTGATCACTTTGAAAGCAAGTGATTTTGGTAACTGTAGGCCCTCTACCAAGACAGCCTCAGCATACATCCATCCCAACACTCTTGGTTTCTCTCCAGAACGAATGGGATGCTCTCATGCTCGAAACACACGAGTTGCGCTTACAGCTCAAAGAGACAAGACAGCAGCTGGTGGATGCATTGTACGAGAATGATGCTGCAAAGCGAGTGGTTGCTAGATTATTGAAAGAAAGAGATCAGCTGCGTCAACATGTGGAAACGAGTGCTCCAATTGAAATGCAAGTGGATACAAAAGATTACTTGAAGATTATTGCAGAAACTGCTGAAGTGTACTCTTATTGACTCCAGTCTTGGACAGCAACGCAGACAGCGAAAAGCACCACCAACTCTTGCTACGCAAGAGGAATTGCAGCAGTTGAGTGTCTTGAAGACTGTGACACACTTGCATACCCAAAAAGAGCCTCAATCCAACTTTTTGGCTTTGGGATCTCATCTCTTGTCTGGAGGCAAAGATGGCAGCTGCTTTGTCATCACATTGGAAGGTGAAGCAGTTGGATCAACAAAGGCACACAAGAAACCAGTCACGAGTGTCCAATGGCTTGCTGATGACCAGTTTGTCTCTTCAAGTGTCGATGGCACTGTCAAGCACTTTTTGATAGAAGAAACCAAGTCTGGACACAAGATCAAAGCACAAACAACCTACGACTTTGAACCAGTCCGGTCAGTGAGTGTCCATCCATCCAAAAAGTTGCTTGGTGTCGTGGAAGCACATCAATGGACTCTAATGGATCTGGAAACACGTTTGATGAATATCGAGTCACCCGGACTGACTTTTGGACAATTCCATCCAGATGGACTCTTGTTTGCGACTGGAAACGACAAGGGACAGATTTTGGTCTGGGACATTAAGAAGAAAGAACTAGCAGCAACACTGGAGGAACATCAATCACCTGTGACTCAGTTGAACTTTAATGAGAATGGCTATCTTCTTGTCTCAACGTCAAAAGACCAAGTCGTTTGCTGGGATTTGCGCAAGCTTCAAGCGGTTCACAAGATGGATGTTGAATCGCCTGTGGCAGTCTTTGATCACTCTGGCAAGTATTTGGCAATTGGATCTCAAACAAGTCTCGAGTATTTCATTTGACAATAGGTTGTTCATGGTCAAGAAGTGGATCTCTGTTCACAAGTTGGAAACTGCAACACCAATCACCAGTCTCTCTATTGGACAGGACTGCAGATCGCTGTTTCTTGGTGAACAGGGTCGCAAGCTGGAAATCCTTTCGATCCAATAAACTACGGCACGTAGCAAGGCGGTGGATCCTCAGCAGAGTATTGTGGCAGGTCTTCAACCAATGTTGTTTCTGAAGTGCGCTCTCTCCAGTCCTTTATGGCCAGAAACAGTGCAACAGAGACACATATCAGTACTACACCGCCGATCAGTACTATTGTGAGGGCGGTTTGGTCCGGCATTTTGAGGAAAGTTTGGCCAGCCGTCATCCAACTCATCACTGAGCCACAGTAACACTGCTGCCAGTAGAAGCAACATTTGTTGGACTAGTGGCTTCTGGAATAGAAAGATCTGTCAAAAGTGACTTTTATGTCAACCCTGAGATTGTGTCAAACTACTCTGTCTCTTCATATTCCACATCAATGTCAGGTAATAACACAGTATGCTGATACTGCTCCAAATCCCCAATCCTCCTACTCAACTGCGGTCGCTTGCGGATAAACAACACAAGTCTGACAAGCTGCACACTGTTTCTGACAATCAGTAGAAACTGTTCGAGTAGTTGTTCGAGTTGATGACATCCAGTGAGTTGAAATCCAAAGTCGATCAAGCAGATCAAGAGGACTGCGCCGTCAATGATCATCCAACAGTCTAGAGGCACAACCAGCAGCCTGAGACTGATTTCGAGTGTCATTGATAGGAGAACCAAAGATTCCAGCAGGTATTGCCAGAACGAAGGGCATTTGTGTGAGAGTGTTTGGAACAAGAGTGTAAATGAACAAATGAGAATGACAATATAGAAGCGTTGATAGTGTTTTGAATAGAGAATCCTGTTTACCACAAACTTCCATCTTTCGTCCATGAAGGAAAGTTACAACTTGGAGCGGACCAAGTCTCTGAGCTGACGACGAAGAATTTTGCCTGCAGCACTCTTTGGGATCTCCTTGATCACACGGATACCGCCATGGAGACGCTTGTGTTCGGACACCTGTCCGGCAATATACTCGATGATTTCTTGTGGGTTGAACTTGACATCTGGAGCTGGCACAATGAAAGCCATGGCAACTTCACCTGCTCTCTCATCTGGCACACCAATGACTGCACAGTCGCTTACTTTTGGATGTGCCAACAACTTGGCCTCCAACTCTGCTGGTGGCACTTGCAAACCCTTGTACTTGATCAGCTCCTTGAGTCTGTCAACGATGAAAAAGTGTCCGTTCTTGTCAACGACAGCAATGTCGCCTGTGTGCAGCCAGCCATCTCGGTCAATGGTCTCTTTGGTTGCCTTTTCGTTGTTCAGGTAGCCTTTCATGACCATCGGGCCACGGACCCACAGTTCTCCTGCTTGGTTGATGCCAAGATCCTTGCCAGTTTCTGGATCGACGATTCTTGCTTCAGCGTTTGGGACCAACTGACCAATGGAGCCATCAACAATACCATCATCACGCTGGCAAATAACCACTGGAGTGGTTTCGGTCATGCCGTAGCCCTGCTTCACAATTGGATGCGATGGCAGTCGCTGCTTGACTGCCTGCGTGAGCTCACCAGACAATGGTGCAGCTCCAGACATGATCTTTTGCACACAGGACAGATCAAACTTGTCAATGACTGGATGCTTGGCCATGAACAGCACAATTGGTGGTACAATGTGCAGCATCGTGACTCTGTACTTTTGGATGCTCTCGAGATAGAGCTCTGGAATAAACTTGGGCAAGACAACCAGAGAGATGCCTTTGAATGCAGTGCAGTGGACACTCAGGTTCATGGCATAGATGTGGTACATTGGCAGCAATCTACAATCAGACGGTGTACCCGAGCCAGACATCGTTGTCGGTCACGTCTTCAACACCAGCAATCTGGAGAATGTTGGATACCATGTTGTAGTGCGTGGTCTCGACACCTTTGGATCTGCCAGTCGTGCCAGAAGAGTAGCAGAGGTAAGCCGATCTCTCTTTGATTTCCTTCTCACTGAACTCTGCACGGTAAGCACTTCCGGAGAACAATCTCTCGGCAGATGGAAAGCCCTCCACTTGCTCTCCGATGACAAAGACCCGGTCACGTGGGATGCCGCATTTCTGGGCAGCTGTCCATGCATTGTCCAAAACGTCCTTGACCGTCAACAACACTTTGGCCTTGCTGTCCTGCAACTGGTAGGCAAGCTCATCTGCAGTGTACTGTGGATTGGCAGTGGTGATCGTGAACCCGCCATTGATGGTTCCCAGGACAACCAAGGGATACACAATCGAGTTGGGGGCATAGATCCCAACCACATCCCACTTGTTCAACCCAAGTCTGCGCAGACCGCCAGAAAACGACTGGATTTTGCCATACGCTTGTCCAAATGTCAACTTGTTGCCTGTGATGGCATCAATGAGCCAGGTCTTTTGCGGAGTTTGGAGTGCCTTTTCAAAGACAAAGGATGCAGCATCTGTCACTCTAAGAGCAACAGGAGAGTCAGGAGATTTGAATGCGACCATTGAGCGGGAAAACAGTTGTGGAGTTGGACAAGCCCCTGAATTGTGATGTGGCTGGTTTCTTGGGAACAATCAGTAGTAAGCACTGGTTGAGTGTCTGACTTTCATGCAATGCATGCTCAAGATGTGTTCGAGACCAAAGAATGACATTTACTTTTCACAATGCAAATACAAAGAGTGGCAGTATCCAGAAAATCTGAGATGCACTGGACTGCACAGGTGAGCTCTGTGGTTTGACTGGCGCGTTGGAAGTGGCAGCCGTGGTTGTCTGGTTTGAAGAAGTGGTAGATGGAGTGCTGGATGGACTACTGGATGCAGATGCCTTGAGATTCAGATCCGCACAGGCCATGTAAAAGCCACCGTCTGCTTGAGAAGCCCAAATGTACTGCAACACGACGTTTCCTGTGACTTTTGGCAACGGTACACTTGCCTGGAGTGTATGTACATCAATGCCTTCCTTGATGACAGTCATCTGGCCGCCTGGCACTTGATATGCGATTCTGACACCAGGATCAGATGTGTGGTCAATGGGAATGGCCCACTTGACAGTAATGGTCTGTCCAGAAGTAAATGTGTTTTGTGCAGAAGGGACCGTTGGATTGGAGCCAAGACAAGAGTTCAACTGGTCCTGTCTGATTGGAAAGTTGGGAATCTTGACACCGTTGCCAGTGTAGGACATCATCGAGTCCTTTCGAGACTCTGGAAAGAGCAGAATCGAGTGGGCATACACAAACAGCATGGAAAGTGTGGCTCATCTTCAAACTCGAGCCCCCCAAAACTCCGAAACACGACCAAGAGTCAAAAGGAGATCATCTTTGAGACTCTGTTATTGATAGGCAATGCGTTGTCGACGAGAGTCAAGCACATGCTCGTAAATTCTCTTGACACTCTCCTGCTCAATCACTCGATCCACTTGGTGTCTCTTGGATGACACAATCTCCTGTGCCTGTTCAAGATCCAACTCATAGAAATAGACTAGATAACAAACTACAAACGCACAACTCCTGCCTTTGCCTGCTTTGCAATGCACATACAGCAACTTTGGTCTCTTGAGATCCAATTGTTCCAGTGCAGAGAGAATGGAATCATAGCTGGGACTGGTGAAATCACGAGTTTCCACTCTGAGCTGTCGAATTCCCAAATCAGCATATTCTGGATGACCACTGAACTCCTGACACAGATTAACTACAGTATCCAGCCCCAATCGGTGCATTTCGCGAATGTCTTGTAATGTCGGAAGTGCACCGATGATCAAGTGGTCGGATAAGATACTTCTCCACTGATTCAGTCCTAAAAGGGTCTGTAGCTTGTTGTAAGTGAGTGAAATGTGAAAGAGAGAGTAATCGACTGTATTATCGAACTTGAACATGACAGATTCGGAAAGAGCGATATCACAGACTTGGAAACGGTCACAGACATCACAGACTTGGAAACAGCGACTCAAGTGTCGTTTGGGTCTCTTGCTTGGTCTCTTTGATCAATTGAGAAATCTGCTTGAACTTGGGATGCTTGGCATCTTCCACCATCTGGAACAACAGCGACTCAGATGTCGTGACATGACACCCAATGGAAGCCAATCGCTGTAATGCAATGCCGATTTCTTGCTTGTTGATGGATGAGACACCATCTGCAACCACAAACGTCTCAATACCCTCCTTTCTCAGATCCAAGCACGTTTGAGTCACACAGACATGCGCCTCGATGCCAAAGACGATGCATTTCTGGATCTTTTGTTCTGCGAGATAGGATTTGATTTTTGGTGTGATCATGGAGAATCGCATCTTTGGTTCCACAATGACAGCACCGGAAATGTCCAAAGTGTTGTCCGTTTGTCCAAGTCTCTCTGGATACTGTTCAGTGACGATCAGTGGTTGTTCTAGGATGCGAGATGCAGCCAAGAGTTTCTGAGCAGTCTTGACGATCCTTGGATACTGATGAATGTGCTTTGAGAATGAGGATTGAATGTCGCAGAGCAGGAAACAGAAGGACATGGAAAGTATCGCGACAGACAACTCACGCAAATCTGGAGGCAAAAGTATGGAAATGACCAGTTTATTATGTTTAGGCGTGGACAACTTGCCAGACGCGGATCTCACCGTCAGTGTAGCCAGAGAACAAGGTCTGACCGTCGGCAGACCAAGCAAGAGAAATACATTGAGGTGGCTGGGACTTGACACCGTTGAATTCAATCTTGAGCTCATCCACAAGAGACTTGGTCTGGAGATCCCAGATCTTGATGCCAGACTGGGTGGCAGCAACAAGCCAGTAGCGGTTAGGAGAGAAACAGAGGGCATTGATAGGAGTGCCAACTTCCAAAGAGTAAAGGTGCTTGCCCTCGTTCAAGTCCCAAAGCATGGTAACACCGTCCTTACCACCAGAAGCGCAAAGAGAGCCATCTGGGGAGATGGTGGTGGCAGCAACGTAACCAGTGTGGCCGTAGTGGTTGGTCTTGATCTTGAGCTTGTTCAAATCCCAAACCTAGAATAAGTCATGTAAAAGGGCATCATTCTTAAAGGTGGATATTTGTCTCATGGCCGAAGCTCTGAAGTAGCAAATATTAAGATGAAAATCATCTGCCCAAGCAACATACCTTCACCAACTTGTCCCAACCAGAGGAAACGACGATAGCAGTTTCTGGGTTTGGAGAGAATTTGACAGAAGAGACCCATTCAGTGTGTCCTTCCTCGGTAAAGGTGAACTTGCACTCACCCAAAGTGTTCCACAGCTTGATGGTCTTGTCGCGGGATGCAGAGACAATCTGGCGGTTATCTGGAGAGAAGGACACGGACATGACGTCGTTCTGGTGTCCAACAAACTGACGGGTGGTCTTGCCAGTAGCAAGATCCCACAATCTCAAGGTCTTGTCCCAGGAAGCAGAAAGGGCGAATTGGCCGTCGGAAGACAACACGACATCCTGCACAAAGTGGTTGTGTCCACGGAGAGAGCGTCTGGCAACACCATATTGGGTCTCATCACGGGTCAAGTGCCAAACAATCAGAGACTTGTCTCTGGATGCAGAGACCAAGGTGTCTGGCTGCTCTGGTGAAGTGGCAAGGGAAGTAACCCAGTTGGCGTGTCCCTTGAGGGATCCTCTGAATGACAATGTTTCGCTCATACTGAAAGTTTTCAGTTCAAGGAAAAAACTCAAATGCTCGGAGAATTTTCGCGCATTTGATTGGTTCATGAGTTTAAAAGAGAGAAGACTCAAATTCAAGCAAAAGAATCAAATTGAGCAGTTTCATTGGTTAGAGGCATCAGTGTGTGACCGACTGGCGCTTGAAATCCAGACTGAGCAATCCAATCACTCTAGTTTCACTACATTTGGCGGCAAAGCGTCTCAATCGACAAAAGATGAGATGGACAAGACGCTGATACCACATATTGCGAGCCTGTATGGATTTGGACCAGGAGACTTGAAGCTGTTGGATCTTTTCTTTGTGCAGTACTCCAATCGACAACCTGAGCTGAAGGCACACAGGGATGGATGTCTGATCTCATTTAATATCCTTTTGAACGATCCCAGTGAGTTTGATGGCGGTGGCACACTGTTTCTGCCAGATAATCTTGTTCAACCGCAAAAGGGAGAGTGTGTGGTGCATGACTCCAGACTACTGCATGCTGGCCATCCCATTACACAAGGAGAGCGCAAGATTCTGGTTGGTTTTGTAGAGACACGCGATTCTTTCAAATTTCAACACTTGATCACATAACTCCATCATTTGATCTCACAGCTCTTTCTGGGAATAACCACAGCTTTGGACCTCCAAAACTGTGTGATCAAGTCCAATGGATCACCAGAAAACAAGTTTGGAATCTCATTCGTGAATTGCGAGTCAAAAGAGACACCAAGCTCAACAGTATCTGCAGTTACAAGTTGCACTGCTTCCCTGTGCATTTCCCAATGCAATAAACAGCGACAGTACGAAATCACCATTTCCTGTGTGACTTTTGGAATACTCGGTCTGCCAGATCTCGTGATGATACTCCACAACCTCTTTGTCTTTTCAAGTGCGTTAAGAGTGATGCCCATGGATTCAATGTACAACCCAATCAGTTGTGGATGAATGGGATGCGAAAAGTCGATCATCTTCCCTAATGCTTCGAGTTGCTCTAGTTTCTGTTGTTGGCCAAGACTGACAATCATTTGAGACATGAGTTGATACAATCTCGAGTCTGGATCTGCCAGAGACACTTCGAGTCTTGGGATGCGTTTGAGAAAGCCAAGTTCCAGAGGCAGGGTGGAGAAGACAGTGATAATGTGGTCAAACAGATCTAGTTTGTGGTATTTGAGCAGTGTTGCTGCTAGTTTGAGCTTGGAATCGACTGTTGGATCTCTCTGACACATGTCAACAATCTTTTGGATGTCATCTGGACTAGGAAGGATGTTGTTGGTGAGCATGTGATCCAAGAGTCTCAGAACCACTGTCAAATGGTCTCGCGTGGCAAATGATGGATGTATGAGTGCAAGAATCATAAAGTGATACGTTCCAGGTGTTAAAGTGTGCTTTAGCTCCAAGATGTGGGCCAAGAATTTGTTCATCCACTTGGGAGAGCGTCTCTTTGCAGCAGCAGTCATCATCAGTTGATACACTTGATCATCTGGTGCAATCTTGAGTCTTCTCATTTGCTTAAAGATATGATAAGTCTGGTCAAAGTAGGATTTGCGATAGAGAGAGAGTTTCAGGAGTTCATGAAAGAAATGGACATCTGGTATCATTTCCAATTGAAAGAATTCATCCACAAGCTCATGTGCTGATTCATAGTCCTCAATGGCAATGTAAGACTTGACGATGTTGGTATAAAATGCAGTATCTTTGGTTTTCATGGTTTTGATGTACTCGTTCGCACGGACAATCTCTCCTTTTGCGATCCAGTGCTTGACAAGCATAGTTTGTGATGCAAGTGACTCTAATTCAGGGATTTCCTGGTCTGGCTCTTTCTGAAAGACTGTTTGAAAGAGATTGGATTCCAGATGAACAAACGCATGTTCTCTCAAGAGCGAGAGTGTAAACTTGTCTGGAGTGATTTGCTTGAGCATCTTGTCTGCATTGGTGTAATCCAGTCGTTTGAGATAGCCTTTGAGCATCGTGTGTTTTGTGTGCGAGGTCTTGTCCATGGATTCATAAACCTGTTCTGCCAACTGCATGGGTTGCTTGCTGGAACATATGGCGTTTAAGAGTGCTTGCTGACCAAACTGGTCCAAAGTAACGTTCAAGGCTTTGAATTTCTGAATCCACTCGAATGCTTTGTCAATCTCTCCTCTCTTGCAATGTGCATTCACTAGTCCATGCAGTACTTTGCAATCTGGTTCAGTTTTGTGCTTGAACTTGTTGTGCAGGTCCAACACCTGCTGCAGTGTCCCTAGCTTGCTCATACCAATCAGAGCATCTCCAAAGTCTTGCTTTTTGAGAGTATGCACCGCTTCTTGTAGCAGAAAGACGTTTCTTGTCTTGAGTGCTTTTTTCAGCAGTCTCGTAGCCATGGAGGAAAGAGAAGATGAAGTCTGCCAGTCTCAGATCATCCACTCCCATGTCGTGCATTCTCAGATCTCTCAAATCCATTACATCCACTCCCAGATCATCCAGTCTCAGATCCAGCAGCTCTTTCCTTGTCGCGCATGATTGGACAGCCAGTGGACTTGACAAACCAGCAGTTGATATCAAAGCGGATAAGACAGCTCCTTGGAACCAATCTGGAAACGTCTGATGTTTGAAAGTAGATTCCCTGGAGCAGAACCCAACAGACTGACCAAACACCACCTACACCACTTGTTGGAGAGAGACTACTTGGTCACGTCTTGCGGCACAGGACAGCGAGCACTGCTTTTTCTGTGTCTCGGAGAGCAGGGTCCTCTCACATTTATGGTATTTCGTTTAAGACGAGCTCTGCGACAATACCATTTCCTTTATTCCAGATGTTCATTTCCCAACAAACCAGCAACAGTTTCACAACGATACACTCTTGGACGGCGAGTTTGTTCAACGCGACAAAGTAACGAGTCTAAAAACAGCGCATCGTTTACTGTTCTTTTGATTTACTGGCCATTAATGGAACTTCTATGGTGCAGCGCTCCTTTTCAACTCGCTTGGGGGTACACATCTTAAAATCAGATCTTGCAGCAAGATGTTATTTTGCCTTACTCCAAACTCAAGGATACCCTTATCTCGTACTCTGACTGATTCAAGTGTAGAAATGAAGCGACATGAGCGCTCCTACGGCTTCACGCGGATCTTGGACATTGAAACACCCAAATCACTCATTTTCACAGCTATTCGGTCTGCATATGTTCCAGGCAGAGACAAAAACCACAGCATGTTATTGCATTAAGTCTAGATTCGAATGGCGTGCTCCAAATCACAACACGTTCAGATTCAGGATTCACGTTGTGAGAGACAAGGATTTGAAGTTGCACTATCAGATCATGGTTGCTGACAAGAGTATCAACAAGTACTACGATTCTCTCTCACTTGAACCAGAAATTGCACAAGCGTACACACAATCATCCTAGATGGCGATCCATGAATGTGGAAGGACGTGTGGCAGATTTTCGATACGATCCAGAATGGGAAACACTCGAATGGGAGCAAGGTTACGCACGCAGCACACGCAAAGGCGGATGGCGATTTGTGCGATTCAGGTTTTAACATTGAAACCAGCGACAAACCCGTGCAAGGAGAACAACGCAAGCTCTTGGCAAGCATCAGATCTTATCAAGAGCCTGTGACTTTAGATATGGTCTTTTGTTTCATGATAGCTGACGGAACTCATAGAACGCATGCGTCATGAATGGAAACAGAGAGAAAAGAGAGGGCTGGATACCAGAAGAAAATCATCTGAAATCAGACACATTCGCAGAGACTCACAGGACATGGATTCAACACGCTCTGATTCGACATCACATCCAAGCCCACATGTCAATATCAGTCCACACGTCCAATCAAATGCAAAGCCAGATCTTGGCTATGTATCTCCCAAACGCCAAAAGACAGAGCCGGAAGAAGAGGAAGAAGAACTGGATAACGGCTCGAGCGTCCCTATCCAGCCAATGACAATAGAAAACATTGCTGAACACCAGCCAAAGAAACTCGAGCAGAATGTAGAGATTGCTCTCCCCCCACCGCTTACTGTACAGACGTCAGACAAGAACCTAGATGACGAAGACTCACCCCTGGAGGATCTGAGTCTCGAGAGATACAAGAGATCTGTTGTCGTGAAGACTGTGCAATCTGTAACGCCTTCAGTGACACCCCCAGTGCATCTGCCTCCCCAGCCTTCACCAAGTTTACAGTCTCCTACGCTGTCTTCCAGTCAGAATCCGAGTTTGCAGTCTCCTACGCACCCGTCTGCCACACAGCGATCTCCCAACCTCCAGTCTCCTGGTCAAGCTACTGGCACAAATCCACCAGTGATGCAAACACCAGAGCAAAAGAAGAAGAAGAAGAGAGAGTGGCTGGACATGATCTTGAATTCTTGACTTTTCTTGACTAGGCAATAAAGTGCTATGCCTCGGTATCTCCAGGAGCCGCTCTCCAGTCACTCAGAATGGCTGTCTACCCTTGTCTGTCTTGAAAAAGCATTCTGAAACAACGCCGAGTCATCACTGACGGTTTCGGACCCCCACACGTGATCAATCATTTTCTTCAATTCTTCTCTCACAGACTTCACGATGCTGGAACTCATCCTGTTGCTGGTCACTATCTATCTACTCTATTGGCACTTTGAACCCTTTGATCCCCTACCAGACACACCCTTTCATTTGGAAGAGGAGGCCAAGCAACCGGATCCACTCGTGCAAGTGTACGAATCCGACTCTGACATCGAATCCATAGACACAGTCATCAACGATCATGAATTTATAGAATACTCACCCTTTGGTGGACTTGACATTCGCTTTGAAGACGATGAAAAGGCACAAGAGGACATTGATCGCTTAAAGAGTGAGAGCATATCGCTGTTTGCCAAGAAGTGTCTCATCTGACTACACACTATCACTTTTTAATAGACTCACTTTCAGATCCATTCATGGTCTATTTTCAATTTTAAGAGTTCCCTCCATCTTCTTTCAATCGCTTGGTGAAGTTTCCCATGCCAAACGTGTTTCTGTCCATTCCGACAAGCACTGGTGACAAAGTTCATCTCTGTGCCAAAGGAAATGTCTAGTCTCAACTGTGGCGCATTTATGGCTGGCATTGTGGAAGCGATCTTGCACTCTTTGCAAGGCAACAAATCAGACAACATCCAACCAACAGAGTAGATACACAGCCAGATATCGCATTGAGAGATGCTTCAAACTGGAAAATTGCGGTTATTGAGTCAAGTGCAACTACTTGGTTTCAAAGCTTCTTGTTTCTCTTAATCCTCCGATGAGCACGTGATTGGCAAGCGCTGAAAAATCACTCCACCAACCGCTCAGAAAGCAGTTTCTTGATTCTCCAGCTGTTTGGTCTTGTCAAACGACTTGCCTTGGCTGACTTACCCACCATGCATTCGCAAATCGGAGCTGGCTTTTCACCGGCTCTGTGTTGCTGACAGATTGAGCTGTCGCTACTGTCATCCACCGAGGCTTGTCCAGACACTCTGCGACTGACCTGCTTCATCTACCTGCATTGGAACATCAGACTCGCTAGTATGCAATGGTTTTGAAGCAAGAGAGTCATCCATTCGCTGGAACAGAGTATTGGCTGCAGACTGAACAGGCTTGTCCAAGTCTCAGTCACGGTTGCAGCATCATCGGAACGCTTTCTCTTGGATGGAACCTTGACTGATTGCTGCTGGCGGATAGCTTCGTTCTCTGCTGCATGGCTCGCTGCTGGAGCGTTGGCTGAAGCATCGAGGAACTATGATAAGCTGCCCTGCCGTGTTTTGTGCATCATCTGCAAGTGACTTGCTGGAATCAGATTCCCTTTGATGATGGACAGGTGTCTACAGTCATGATGGATACGTTCTTTGTCTTTCGAGACACACCAGATCTCTTGCCTTTGGATGGCGTTGCTTTGGAAGCCTGTTGCCAAGTTGACTTGATTTGCCTGCAGACTTGATGGCTTGGCAGAAGATGGATCTTCAGCCAAGGACGTGTCAACTGGTCTGAAATCTGCCGGCTGTTGATTGTCGTCTGCAGCACGAGCTTTGGCAACTGGCTTCTTGTCTGGCATGTCTGCCTCTGCCTGCCACGTAATCCATGAACAGATGCAGAATATTGATGGCAGCGTTGATGTTCCTGTCCCACACATGTCTGTGGCAGTGTGGATTGACACAACGGAGACGATCATAGAAGAAGTCTGTCCTCCGGTACTCCTGTGATGGATTTGACCTCGGACATTTGTCGACAAAGTAGATTTGGGCTCACCATACCCTAATCCACTGTTGCCACCACTGAAGAAGGCACAATGCTCTTTGTGCCCCAGCTTTGGCTTTGGATCAACCTGCGGTCTTTGGCGATGCTCTGGTAGATCTGCTTCTCTTTGGTTGGCGTGTCGAAAGCAAGCCTCTTGAATCTTGCATTGTTGTAGAAATCCACGATTGCTGGCAAGTACCGCAAGGCACTCTCACAATAAGACAGCATGCATTCCCAGGTGGCAGTTTTGGCAGATTCAATTGACTTTTCAAACGCCATCACATCTTCACTGGATCCTTGCCACATTGCTGTCACAATCTGTCGATGGCCAGCCAGATGATGGTAATCGTTGATGCATGTAGCATTAGTGACATGAAAGCACTCAAATGTCTCCAAATTAGCATAAAGATGAATTTATGTGAATGGCACGCTATTGTGTCCAGAAGAGAGTGCCAAACGCAAAAAAGCCCCATCCGACCGCACAGGGGAGTGCAGGCAGGTGGGGCTTAGTTTTTGAAGATAAACACGTCTCTTTGATGTCTTTTATTCTTTCTCGATCGACTGGAGGTCTCTCGATGTTCTGGTCTCAATCTGGGAGGTCTCAGATCCATTTCATGTGTCTGTAGTGATTTCTTGTGTTTTCTGAAGGATCGGGACGCGTCAGTGGTCTCTGATGAAAGACTTGCCATGATGTGACATCCAGCGTCCATCACACGTATTTCTGCCGAGTTTCCACTGTTTCTGCTGATGTTTGGTGGATCTGCACATTTTGTGTCGCGTCGATACTCTGATCAAAGATTTTCCAACAGTAAGATGGATCTATCATCCAATGTGCTCTCTGATGCTGTCAGAGCATGTTCCACATATCTCCATCAACTTCCACACCAAGACCATCTGGATCATGAAACTAGACCAGAGACACTCTTAGAAACAAGTGCCAAACAGAGTACAGCTCAATCGCGTGATATACCGACTCTGTATCCAAGCCAACAAGAGACAGACAGACTGCACAAGCTGCGCATTCGTCCCACTCTATCCCACACAGGTGATCCAGGCCACTGTCTGCTCCATTGCACTATGTTTTGTGACAGTCGCCAATGCATGCGACTCCAGAAACGATAACAGCACGAGTAAAAGCAGCCAAGCAGAGGGATTACTAGTTGGCACTCGTTTTGCATGGATCTTGCTCATCAAACACAAAGGCATTCTCATTCTGATCTTGAAGTGCATAGGTGTGAATGATTGAGATTACTTGTGGTCGCATTCTGAAGAATCAAGATCTGTACTTGACATAGAGGTATTTCGATCAATCATGGCAGCTTATCACAGTTCCTCGATGCTTCAGCCAACGCTCCAGCAGCGAGCCATGCAGCAGAGAACGAAGCTATCCGCCAGCAGCAATCAGTCAAGGTTCCATCCAAGAGAAAGCGTTCCGATGATGCTGCAACCGTGACTGAGACTTGGACAAGCCTGTTCAGTCTGCAGCCAATACTCTGTTCCAGCGAATGGATGACTCTCTTGCTTCAAAACCATTGCATACTAGCGAGTCTGATGTTCCAATGCAGGTAGATGAAGCAGGTCAGTCGCAGAGTGTCTGGACAAGCCTCGGTGGATGACAGTAGCGACAGCTCAATCTGTCAGCAACACAGAGCCGGTGAAAAGCCAGCTCCGATTTGCGAATGCATGGTGGGTAAGTCAGCCAAGGCAAGTCGTTTGACAAGACCAAACAGCTGGAGAATCAAGAAACTGCTTTCTGAGCGGTTGGTGGAGTGATTTTTCAGCGCTTGCCAATCACGTGCTCATCGGAGGATTAAGAGAAACAAGAAGCTTTGAAACCAAGTAGTTGCACTTTACTCAACAACCACAACATGCCCAACGTTCAGAAAAAGATTAAGTCAGAGCAAAAATATGTCGTCAGAAACCAGGCCATTAGAAAGCTTCAAATTTCACTGGCACAGTTCCGACGACTCTGCATCCTCAAAGGCATTTATCCAGTTGAACCAAAGAACAAGCGCAAGTTGCAAGAAGGCAACTCACAGCTCAAGACTTGGTACTACAAAAAGGACATTCAGAGACTCATGCATGAACCTATTTTGCAGACATTGAGAGACGAAAAGACCCACGAAAAGAAACTGACAAAGGCACTCAACAGACAAGAGTGGACGATTGCCAATCTCTTGAAAGACGAAAAGCCGTTCTATACATTGCACCATGTGATCAAGGAGCGCTATCCAACCTTTATTGATGCACTTCGTGACTTGGATGATGCCTTGTCCATGATTTGCCTCTTTTCAACCCTTCCAGTGGATGAGAAGGTGGACCAGACACAGGTCAAAGAGTGCCAGCGTCTCTGGCTCGAGTTCCAGCACTACTTGATCTTGACTGGCAGCATCAGAAAGACGTTTTTGTCCATCAAGGGTATCTATTATCAGGCAGAAATCAAGGGACAGACCATTACTTGGATCACACCGTACCAATTCTCTCAAACCATGCCACACGATGTCGATTTCAGAGTCATGGGCACTTTTCTAGAGATCTACCAAGTCTTGTTGTCTTTTGTCAACTACAAGCTCTACCAAGAGTTGAATCTGGTCTATCCACCTGCCATTGATGCTCAAAAGGATGAAAATGCTGGTGGTTTGAATGCACTTGTGTTGGCTGAAAAGGATCAGAAGCAAGTCATTCCAGAAACGAAATCGACTGTGAAGCCAACAAAAGAGTTTGAATCTCGTGTCAAGTCTTTGGAATCCAAACTCTCTGGCTTGGATCAGGAAGACCAGGACGAAGAAATGGAAGAAGAAGTCGAAGAAGACAAGATTGAGCCGGTGGTTGAACCACAGAATGCACAGGAACGCTTGTTTTCGATTGCTCAGGCACACAAACCAACCTTGTTCTCCAAGTGTGTGTTCTACTTGTCTCGTGAAGTGCCCAGATACTCTCTTGAACTCGTGATCAAGGCATTTGGTGGCAAAGTCGGCTGGGATCAGACAGCTGGACATGGATCTCCTTTCCAATTTGACGACAACAGAATCACGCACCACATTGTCGACAGACCAGCAACACAGACTCTCCAAGGCAGAGAGTACCTGCAGCCACAGTGGGTCTATGATTCGATCAATGCTGGTTATCTCGTCAAGTCTGATGGCTACCGTCCAGGAGAGAAGCTACCACCTCACTTGTCTCCGTTCGTTGTGCCGGACGAGGACGAGTACGATCCAACAAAGGAGCCAGCGGAAGAAAAGGAAGAGGTATTGCTGTTGATGATAGGAATCTGCCTCAGACAAGGAATCCGACCACGAAGAAGAGCAAAAGGAGCTTGCCAAGATGATGATGAAGTCAAGAGACAAGAAACTCTACCAGAAACTCGAAGCGCAAAAGAAGCAAAAGCAAGAGAAAGCCAAGAAGCTCGTCCAAAAACGCAAATCCAAGTCCAACTAAACTCTTTTCTCCTGAGATCTCGTTCCAAGTCTTGCACAATCGAACACTACGTGTGCTGATCCTTTGAAACACTGCATCTCCAACTCTCGCGCGTTCGAACACTTTCTCACGTTCGTACATCACAATGGAGACACCAAAAAAACCAAAACATAGACTGACTCAAAACACACCCACTAAAGCAACTCCAAAGAGCCAAGTGAAAACAATCAGATCTCCTAAAAAGAAAGTGGTTCTTGTTCCAACACCAAGAAAGAAAAAGCAAGTGAAACAAGTAATGCTGCTGATGCTAGTATGACCGCTTCATTCCAGATAGAGCGACTATGAATATGGCCACGTCCCAGTTCAACCTCAAGAACCAACAAAAGGAGTATCTGGATCGGCAACAGATCGAATACCAGCACGAGATTGGACAGGCCTGTCAGATGGCTCTAGATCAGCGCGTGCTTCAATTTAATGTCGAACCACCACAGGTCAAGCCAGTGAATCATTTGTGGGCCAAGAAGCAAGGTGTCCAAAAGAAGAAGCGCAGAATTCCGCTGATTCCAGAAAAGGTTTTGGATGCTCCTGGTCTTGTAGATGACTACTACCTCAACGTCTTGGATTGGTCATCACGTAATCTACTGGCAGTTGGGTTAGACAAGAGTGTTTACATCTGGAATGCAGATGATGGATCTGTGCAAGAGTTCATGACGACTGCAGATGATGACTATGTGTCTTCAATCGAATGGGCACAGGATGGTTCCTATCTCGCCATCGGATTGGGATCAGGTGATGCGCAGATCTGGGATGTTGACACATTTACCAAGATTCGATCCATGCGTGGTCACACTGCTCGTGTTGGTGTGCTCTCTTGGGACAAGCACATTTTGTCGTCTGGTGCGCGTGATGGCAGTGTGTGGAACCACGACGTGAGGATTGCCAAGCACAAGGTGCAAGAGTGGATGGGACACACTGGTGAAGTCTGTGGTCTCGAGTGGCGACCAGATGGACAGCTCTTGGCTTCTGGTGGAAACGATAATCTCGTGCAGATCTGGGATGCACGTTCGAGTGTTCCAAAGCACACCAAGACCAACCACATGGCTGCAGTCAAGGTATTCGATCTAAACCAAGGCATTGGCTTGGTGTCCATGGCAGCTGAATCTCTTAGCCACTGGTGGTGGAAAGCAAGACAATATGATTCACTTTTGGAACACGAGCAACGATACCAAAGTCGCTAGGTTGGTGAATTGATGATAGCGTCAACACAGGCTCCCAAGTGACATCCATCCAATGGTCTCGAGAGTACAAGGAGTTTATTTCCTCACACGGCTTCCCAAGCAACCACTTGTCTATCTGGTCATACCCATCTCTCAACAAAATCACTGATCTGCCAGGACACGATGCCAGAATTCTCTCAACCAGTTTGTCACCAGATGGACAGACAGTGGCCTCCTCTGCCTCTGATGAGAACCTCAAGTTCTGGAAAGTGTTTGAATCTAACAAGAAATCAAAAGAACTCGATCTCGAGCAATCCATGAAGCGAATGACTATCAGATAATAAAATTTGTTTTATGACGTCATCTTGTGTGCTTCTCTGCCCTCTTCGTCCATGTACATGATGCCACCCATTTGCTGACTCTCGATTTCTTCCTCCAGATTCTCCAACTGTTCTCGTTTGATCTTGAGTTCTGTTGATAGTTTTGTCACAATTTCCTCCAAACGCTTCTACAATAAAACAGAGTACTTTCATGATCGGATTGACTTGCTGCTGAGCAGCCACTTGTTTCTCTTGCACTTTCTTTTCCAAATCTGTGATTTCGTGCTTGAGCACATTGACCATCTTTTTCATCTGTTTCTGTTCATCTTCTTCGTTATCTGACTGTTCATCCAGCTCTCCTTCGTTTTCTGACTCTTCCTGTTCGTTTTCTTCTTCAGATTCAGACTCATCAGCTTGTTCTTCTTCAACTTGTTCCTGATCCAGAGCTTCGTTGATTTCCTGGTCCAGAAAGTCATCTTCTTGCTGTGTGCCAGCTTCAGATTGATGCAAAAAGTCATCCATTTCTTCATCTTCTTCGTTTTCTTTGCGTTCGTGGACTTCAAATCTGATTTGCTGTGCTTCGAGATCTTGAAGAAGCAATCGCTCTACTTCTGCTTCAACGTCTTCGATTGTCTTTTTAGACATGCGCTTTCTGAATCTGTTGGTTCTGACGTTCTTGAGTGGTGCAGAGAGACCATCTGGCCAAACAAAGTCCTTTTGGATCCTATAAGGTTCCTTGTGGTCTTGTACAATCACCATTTGTGAAATATCAGCCACTTTGTAGAACTGCTTGTTGTCAATGGTTTTGAGTGATTCAGTGATGCAAGGCAAATCCACCAAAACAGTATTCCAAGTCATTTCCTTGAATTTGAGTGTTCCCTTGCGTTGATCATTAAAAGTGAACTGCAAGTCTTCAGGTACTTGTCGATTCTTGATGGGATCCTGCAGTTTCTGTGCTAGTTTTGGAGGGAACCTGATGATCAGGTGTTCTTCAATGGGTGCTTCTGCAAGTGCTTCTTCCATGGGTCCCTTTGCAATGTTTTTGACTTTAATTTTTGGCTTGTCTTTCATTATGAGGAAAGTGCAAAGTCGAGATTGTGATCTGTACAGCTGGTGGTCTATGGAGACTATGGCGAATGGACAGTGGTGTTTCCAAGACTAGACTCAACGGCTGATCCTGGTGGTGCTAGATTAGTGACTGTTGAAGTTCTCCGTGACAAGTGTGGTGAATGTGGCTCTAGAAAGAGCATCTGCAGCTTGTGTTGCAAGAGATCAAAGGATGATTGTGTCAGATCCTCCAGTGTGCGTGGAATCATTTGTGGCAACAGAATCTGGTTGACAAGATGGATCATCAGTGCAATCATGGGAAGATGGAAAATGTTGAGAATGTTGATGGCGGTAAAGTAAGCCTCGACTGGCGTCTGTGGCAGCGCGCAGTACAGAGAGACTGAATCTGCGACAAAGGCACAGAGTATGATCCATTTGATGTTTTTAAACAGTTTGTGGACATGTTCTTCTGTACAAGCAAGAGAGTATCGCTTGACAGTGTAATAAGTGTAATAGAATTGGCCCATCTCAAACACAAACATGAGTGCTTGACACGTATCGAGTGCAATTTGGTAGACAGAGTACAGATACCGGTAGTGTGGATCCAACAGATCTGGTGATTTGAGTAGCTGTATGACCATGAGGAGCATTGGAAGTGCTCCCAACAGAAAACTCAAAATCAGCACTGCAAACTGCATGCTTTTGCACATTGAGTGACTAATAGATCCAATGACTGCCAGTATCTTGAGGTATTCAATCTCCAGAAACAGTTGTGATGCAATCAACAGAATTCCAAACGTGTTGAGCAAATGGTACCAAATTTTGACAGTTGCTGGTGACAATTGAGAATGATCCAACCAGACATAGAGACAGAGGTTGATTTGAAAGAAGAATGATGTGCATAGAAGACCAATGGTCATATTAGCTCGTTTGGCTAGCATGAGCTGTCCATGGTATATGAGCCAGAGCAGCATTAGTGTTGTTACAAGGGATATCGGCTGCATGATCACAAACGAGAGTTTTGTTGGATCCATTGTGGCAAAGCAAACAAACTTGTTTCACAGTCTGTCTCAAAGTCTGTCACAGACACTATTTTGACACAGAACTTTCCTCGAGAGATGCAGACGCTCTCAGACTTGGTCCAAGGACACCAGAAAAAAGCTATCGAGCTGGTGGAGCAACTGGAACAATCAGTTGACCCACTGATTTCTATTGAACATCTAGCCAACGCTGGAATCATCATCACAACAAGTGTGATCACTTGGTTTATTACGTATTTTGGATTTTCGTATGTCTGGATAGTAGTTTTTATGTTTTATGTAGCTCAAATGTACAGATACCAAACATCTCGTCTCAAGACTAAGATGCGACGCAAAGCTGTGCTTGAGATTGCAAAAGAGCAAATGGAGTCAAGTGCTGAAAGAGTCGAATGGCTGAATCTGTTTTTGAGTCGGTACTGGACCATGTATGAGCCTGGCTTATCGCAAATGATCCGAGAAATTGTGGATAACTCAATCGGTGGTGTCAAGCCAGCGTTTATCGATGAGCTCCTGATGACCCAGTTTACACTTGGATCTGCTGCGCCTCGTGTAGAGTCCATCAAAAGCTACACTCAAAAACCAGACGATCAAGTTGAGATGGACTTTGATCTTAAGTTTATACCCACCGATGATGAAGATCTGACCCCAAGACAAAAGAAATCAGGCCAGTTCAAAAACGTCTTGATCGAATTAACTGCCAAATTTGGCATCGGACCAGCATCGATTCCACTCCGAGTCAAGATTCAAGAACTAGAGTTCTCTTGTCTCGTCAGATTGACATTTAACCTCGGCACTGTCTTTCCACACATTCGCAACATTCAAGTCTCGCTTCTAGAGCCACCAGATATCAAGTTTCAGTTGATTCCACTTGGAAGTGGTGACATCAACAATCTTGCTTCTCTGAGAGCTGCCATCGACAAAGGCATCGAATCTGGACTCGAATGGATGATCTTCCCCAAGTTTCTGCCAATTGACATGGAAGGCACGGCAGACATGTCTCTTGAAACACCAGTTGGTGTTCTCAGAGTGGTGATTTACGAAGCAGCTCGTTTACGAAATGCTGACATTGGATCACTCTCTGATCCATGTGCCGTTCTCAAAATCGGAGGCAAAGAAGTCAATCGCACTCGTGTGATCATGAACGATCTAGATCCCAAGTGGCATCAGTGCTTTAATGTTGTCATTTACCAAAACGTCTTGGAACAAGTCAACCATGCTGATGAACTTGAGATTGACATCATGCATTCAGCAAAGCTCAAGCCAGCTGTTCTAGGAAGTACAGGAAAGCTGTCTCTGGCAAAGTTTATTCGACTTTTAGTCCCAATTTCAATGGAGCAAGGTTTGGGAGAGTCTTTGTTCCAGACTGACCTATCCAAAGAAGAACAGCAACAGATGATCAAAGTCTGGGGCACACCATTGCATGATTCTGGAGATGTCTGGATTCCATTGCAACTGGACGAGCAACCCATCAAATCAGCTCTAAAAGCTGACATTTCCTTCTTCCCACTTGACAGACTCTATCTCGAACATCCAAGATCTCTTGATTCTCCATCTGGCATTCTGCACGTTCAGATTGTGCAAGCCAAAGAATTGACATCCAGAAAGCAACCGACTCCGTATTGTTCACTCCAGACCATGTTTGGCAAAGAGCTGTACAAGTCTCCACACAGAAAGAGAACCAACAACCCAGTGTACTCTCATTCACAATAGTTGGGACTTTAAAGTCGAGTTTTACACACACAATGTCCACGAAGCCAGATACAAGTTTGTGATCCTAGACGAACAAGGCAAACAGCCAATGGGTGAGGTGAATGTGAAGATGATGGACCTGATCAAGAAGAAAGAGGATTGGTTTGCGCTGTTCAATGGATCTGGCAAACTCAAACTCCAATGCAAATTCCTACCAATTGATTTGTCACAGAGTCTCGTAGACAAGACGCTCATTCCAAGAAAAGAACCATGTGGTGTGTTGCGAATCAACATGCTTGAAGCCAAAGAGTTGCACAATGTCGAGTTCTTGGGAACATCTGATCCTTACTGCAGAATGTATCTTGGAAAACACTATGTTGGTACCACCCAAGCCATTGAAAACACACTAGATCCAGAGTGGAGAGAAGCGTTTTATGACATTCCGTTCTCACTCGACGACAACTTGACTACCGAACTGTTTGATTACAATGAGATGCAAAAGGACAAACCATTGGGCAAGTTTACACTCAAGTTGTCCATGCTGCTCTTGAAACAGGAAGAGTTGTCGTTTGATGATCAAGCGCTCTTGGACATGTACGCCAAAGATGGGTTCAGTTGCAAGTTGAAACCAGGCACAGCATCCACAATCGAAGTGTAATCTTTGTAATGGTAGATGGGCACCATTGTACAGAACCAAGCAGGATCTGGAACAAACGACAAAAGAGGAGCCCAAGCAGCATTCACTCGTTCCTGGCGACTCGTTCTTCAAATCCTCATTCAGAAAGGAACCAACTCTACTGAAAGAGTTCAAAGAGAACAGATCCAAGCTCAGACACAGAGGCAAAGTGCACTTTGAACTTGACTTTTTCTCCACAAAGCCAGAGTTTGCTATCAAATCTGACTTTACACCACCCATGGACAAGGGCACGATTGTGGAAAAGGTGGAATCTCCAGAGAGCAAGAAATCAGAGGACTGGACACAAAAGGAACAGGAACTCGAACGCAGACGCATGGAGGCACAAGAGTCGATTCAAAAGATCCTTACATTGAATGGTACCTTGATTAACAACAGTTGATGGTATCCTGCGAGTCCATCTCGAGTATGGTTCGTTCTCGAGACCTGGAATGCATTATCTCGAGTTTAGAGTTGGGGATGAGATTGTATACACCACAAGAGCATGGAAAGAATCCACCTTTTCTCCAGAATGGAACGAAGTCCACAATTGCTTTGTCAGATTCTTAGGACAGTCGCCACTCTCCATTGTAGCGCGAACAATGAGAGGATCTGAAAAGGCAGATGACGATGACATTCTCGCAGTGTGGTCTGGCAATGCAGCACACGTGCTTGGGAAAGCCAGTTACAGACTCGAACTCAGACAGAGAACGATCCAAACTTACGACATGGATCAACTGCCAGAAGTCGGTTACATTTACCTCTCTCTGTCTTACACTCCTGTTTCTGTGACCATTCCGCTCAATGCAGAAGATGATGAAGGCATTTTGCAGTTTGACATTATCCAAGCATCCGGCGTCATTGCTGCTGATTCCAACGGTACATCAGATCCATTTGTTGTCTGCAAAATCAACGGCAAGCAGTTCTACAAGACAAAAACCATCCAAAGGACTTTGAATCCAGTCTGGAACGAAAAGGCATCTGTCGAGATCTTTAACAGACAATCTTCATTGGTACTGTTTGAAGTGTATGATGCCAATCTACTGGGCAAGAGTGTGCTCCTTGGAAAGTATCTGTGGAACATTGGAGTGTTGGAACCAAGACTGGTGCAATCCCAAGCATTTTCTCTTGACACACAAGGTAAACTGGAGATCAGATGGTACTTTGACCCAGTGGATCTGACTCCCAAAGGCATCAATATGGAGAAACACTTGAAATCTGACAAATCAGCAGTCAAAAAGTTTGCAAAAGGCTTGGCTTCTGGCATCTCATTCAAGAACAAGAACAAGACAGCCAGAGGCAGCTCCATCAAACTAGATTCCATGGAATTTGAAGACAAATCATCCAGGTCTTCACTCAGCGATCGTTCCAAACTCAAATCAAGACTCTCTCAGGAAGTCTTGAATGAAGACAACCGCAAGAGCACTGATCAATTGTCTGAAAAGTCTTTGGAGGCTGCAGATCACAGACGCGTGAGATCGTTGCAAGAGTTGAAGAGTGGCTCTCTCGAGAGCATCCCAGAGAAATCACATCAACCACCATCTGTCACAGAAAGTCAGACATCTCAGCCACCATTTGTAGAAGAGAAGCCAGTGAGTGGGGAAATTCCAACAATCAGACTTGAAAGAGAAGCAACTGAACTCGAACCGCCTAGACACACTCGCACAGCATCTACAGTATCAGAAAATATTCTGGAATCACCACAGTCCAGTGAAGATGGTCCACAAGGCACGATTGTGTTGCACATTATCGAAGCACGTAATCTCAAAGCAGTGGATTCCAATGGTCTCTCTGATCCATTTGTCAAGATCAGACATGACAAGGAAAAGTCGTTTTACAAGACATCCATCATCAAAAAGTCACTCAATCCAGTCTGGACCAAGGAAACGTGTGAATTTGCGATGCCACCGAACAAAGTCGTTATTGATGTTCGAGACCACAATATGTTTAGTGAAAAGAAACTAGGTATGGTGGAACTAGACCTGAATCTACTCTTTCAACAACACGACGAATTTGATGAATGGTTTGAGTTGGATGACGGCGGTAAGATTCATCTGAGTGCCAAACTGACTCGCAACACGTCACCCATTCGCAAATCCAGTTCGAGAACGTCCATTGGGAGCATGAAGCGACTTTTTCGCAAATAAACTCCGCGACTGACAGCATTTTCCCATGAACACAGACCTGGATCTGGAGTCTCTCTTCAAAGACTTGGAACCTCTGGACAAGCGATTGAGTCTCAAGACTGTCAAAAGTCCCTATTGGCTCCAAATTGAGCATCTGTTCCTGTATCCACAGCAATCACAGCGCATCCAACTGGCACTCCCCAAGATTGTCCAAAAGTCTTATGGACACGAGAAGCGATTGTTTACACCTCAGCCAATGGTCCAGACTACTGGTCAAGAGCGATACACTGTCATTTGCAGGACACAGCAGCAAGATGAAACCAGGAATCCAATGGAACAAGAAGATGGATGTGCGCTGTCACTCATAGGCGATGGCACATTATTTACCGGAATCTACAAGTATCTCTACACCAGCACCATGAACGGTGGTGAACTAGTACTCCTGTTTGATGTACACTCCTTGACACTAGTTCAATCTGAATGGCCAGACAAAATTCACGATTGAAGCGAATCCATTGAGAATCGTGTCAAAACCCCCAAAACGCAACAACAAGAACCCAGAACTATTTATCAAGTCACAATCGTATGTGTGTCTATTTAACAGAGTCAATTCACAATCATCCAGTACCAGATATCTCGTGATGGAGGGGTCTGACTTGGTGCCAAGTAAGATCAAGTGGCAGTATTTTCGGATTGTCAAAGAGTCATCTGATGAGTTGATCAAGTTTGATGACATTGTGCATCTGGAGCATGAATCTGGGATCAAGACGAGTCCATTGATCATCAGACAGATTCAAGACAATGCAATCATCAGTGGCAGTGACAACAATGTCACACAGCTCACACGCGTCGCACTGGAATTGTGTGATTTGCCTGGCTGTTTTCTGTTTGTGAGTGACAAGTGCATTGATATCTGTCAATTGAATCAGTCCAAGGTCTCAGAGTTCTCTCTTTGGTCTCTAGTCTGTGTTGGTGCTCTGTTTAAGCTTAGATGTTATTCAGACAGGTGTGATGTCACTTGGACCTTGTCAGATCCCCAGAATCACCAAGATTCAGATCGAAAGTGACCAAGCACTCTCGATTCGTGGTCTTGGACTGACACGCGATCTTTGGGTTTATTTCGGTCACGTTCCATGCAAATCTGTCATCTGGCGATCTCAACACACACTGTGGGTTGAATGCATCGATGACATGCACTTGTCAATTGGCAAAGACACTCAGTTGGTTGAGATTATCTGTAACTGCTCTTATCTTAGTTGCATCTCCATTTGGATGCTTTCAGACGAGTTACTTTCTTAATATTTACTCTTGATCCATTCTCTCATCAGATGCATCCTCTAGATTGACTACCATTTTCTGAAACTTTCCACAATTTTTGATGCTCGAGATTCTCAAGACTTTGGGAGCAGAGGGCTTGGACGGACTGGAAATCATTAATGAACCCCTCAGAGGACTCAAAACAACCAAGACAATAGCCAAGGGTGACCCAATCTTGACTATCCCCTTTGAGCTCTGTTGGACACTCGACACTTGCATCGAACATCCAATTGTGTCTCAATTACTGCACAAAGACATGCACATGGATGATCCTCTGGCATTGTTGCTGCTCTATTGCAAGTTTTTTCCACAATCAGATTTCAGAACAGAACATGTGCAGTCCATGCCGCAAGAGTATCAGAATTCCATCTTTTGGACTGAACAGGAACTCATTTATTGCAAAGGCAGCTCTTTATTCCATGAAACACAGCAACTCAAGGAACAGATCGAGTCTGACTTTCGACAGCTCAAACATAGTCTCCAGGGATCCTTTTTTGATCAAGTCCATCTGGAGGATTACAAATGGGCACTGGCTACGATTTGGTCACGGGCTGTTGACTTTTTTCCTGAACAGGGACATGTGAGATGCATTGTGCCATTCATGGATCTCATTAATGGGTCTAATACTGTTCCTACTTGCCATATGCTTAATCCAGGCAAGTATGTTCAAGTGATTGCTGGAAAAGACTATGACAATGAGGAGATCTTTTTGAACTACGGTCCTCTCTCAAACGCACGTCTGGCTAGACTGTATGGCTTTGTGTTCGAAGACAATCCTTATGATGAATATCCATTGGTGCTCTACACGATGGAAAACTCGCCATTGTTTGAACAAAAGATGCTCTTGTTTGAAAAGTATGGTCTTGGACAGCACTCTCTCTTTCCTCTCACTGCTGAGGACCCCTTGCCAGAACCTGTGCTCCTGTATCTGCGAATTCAGCGTGCTCAAGCAGATGAACTCGAGCAGTTGCACATTTCTCCACAAAAGGCATCCACAAGAAACGAGTATGAGATCTTGGAATCCTTGTCCGCTGGATTGGACCAAATCATGACCGAGTTCAACGCAGAAACGGTTCTCGAAGCAAAGCTCAAGCAAGTCGAAAAGCATTCCCGTGCCTATCAAGCCTTACTCGTGGCACTCGGGCAGTTGCGAATCGTCAAACACGCCAAACGCCACTGCCAAGAGCGCCTGACCCGAGTTCTGAGCTGATCGTGTGACACTTGCCAATGTTCACATCACCCTTGCAGGACATAAACTTGCCATTGCTCGATGCTACCTCTTTTGTCTTTGAAAAGGCACTCCAGACTCCGCAAAAGACCTGGCTCATTGATGCCGTCACAGGCAACAAGTTGACGTTTGGACAAGCGTATGGCAAAATCCAGTCGTTTTCTGGCGGTCTGCGCAGACTTGGGTTGAACAAGTGGGATGTGGTTGGGATCTATGCCCCCAACTCGATTGTGTATCCCTTGGTTGTCCTGGGAACCATCAATGGCGGGTTCACGATCACCACTGCCAATCCACAGTACACTGCAGATGAGCTTGCCTACCAGTTGCAGGACAGCAAGGCCAAAGTGTTGTTGACGGTCAAGGACGTTTTGGACAATGCATGGACAGCTGCCCAGAAATGCGGCATCCCACGTGACCGGGTCTTTGTCATCGGAGAGCAAGTGGAGGGCTTTCCATCTGCCGAGAGATTGTTTGATGGTATCACCTTCAGTGCTACTTTTTCAAAGGAGGAAATCAAGGAGAGATCGGCTTACCTCTGCTACTCTTCTGGCACGACTGGCAGATCCAAAGGTGTCGAGACCACACACTACAACATGGTATCCAACATCCTTCAAATCAACCAGGTGGAAGAAGTCAAGGAGGATGATGTCTGGCTCGGGTACACCGTCTGATTGTAGATTGCTGCCAATGTACCACATCTATGCCATGAACCTGAGTGTCCACTGCACTGCATTCAAAGGCATCTCTCTGGTTGTCTTGCCCAAGTTTATTCCAGAGCTCTATCTCGAGAGCATCCAAAAGTACAGAGTCACGATGCTGCACATTGTACCACCAATTGTGCTGTTCATGGCCAAGCATCCAGTCATTGACAAGTTTGATCTGTCCTGTGTGCAAAAGATCATGTCTGGAGCTGCACCATTGTCTGGTGAGCTCACGCAGGCAGTCAAGCAGCGACTGCCATCGCATCCAATTGTGAAGCAGGGCTACGGCATGACCGAGACCACTCCAGTTGTCACGTATCAATATGACGGCGGCATCGTTGAGGGATCTATCGGACAACTCGTGCCAAATGCCCAAGCCAGAATCGTCGATCCAGAGACTGGAAACGATCAAGGTGTGGATGAGCCAGGAGAACTATGGGTCCGTGGCCCGATGGTCATGAAAGGCTACCTGAACAACGAAAAGGCAACCAAAGAGACCATTGACCGAGATGGCTGGCTGCACACGGGCGACATTGCTGTCGTTGACAAGAACGGACACTTTTTCATCGTTGACAGACTCAAGGAGCTGATCAAGTACAAGGGTTTGCAAGTGCCACCAGCAGAGTTGGAGGCCAAGTTGTTGGCACATCCAAAAGTAAGCGACTGTGCAGTCATTGGTGTGCCAGATGAGAGAGCAGGTGAGCTTCCAAGAGCCTTTGTGGTGTTGAAGGCAGGCGAAGAGCTCACTGAGCAAGAAGTGCAAGACTTTATTGCTAGTCAAGTGGCAGAGTACAAGCGATTGCGTGGCGGAGTGAGATTCATTGCTTCCATTCCAAAGAGTGCTGCAGGCAAGATCTTGCGCAGAATGCTCAAGACCGAAGAGTAGCTGTTGCATTTGAATGAACATTTTGTCATCTTGAAACTGGCGGACTTTCCCAATGTCAAAGAGTTCAAGTGAATGCCCCATTCTTGAAGCACCAAATGAAATTCTGTACATCATTAGTGGATTTCTAGACAGTGGATGTATCCTCAGACTCAGACAGACCTGCAAGAGACTCTCTGGAACAAGAATCAGCACAGTCTCGATTCCAGAAACCACGTTGGTCAAGCAAGTCATCAGAAAGCTTCCAAGAACAGAGATACAGCACCTGAGTGTGAGTGAGACTCTATTGCCGTGTGTTGTGTCCCTACGAACTCGCGTTCAGTCATTGGATCTCACAGCAACTAATAACGAGTACTATCGCTCATGTGGGAAGCTAGAGAATCTGTTCTTTTGCAGACTCACTGGATTTGACATGGACTCACTTGATTTTCTCAAGAATCCAATCAGAAAATTGCATCTGTACAACTGTCAAGGCACTTTTTACAAGACCATTGGCCTTTTGAGACAGCTCAGAGTCTTGGAGCTGCACTTTTGTAGGTCTCTCAAGGAACTTGAACATGTTGACTCAGATATGGAAGTGTTGGAGCTCGTGTGGTGCCATCAACTGAAAAATATTACACATATCAACGCTTTGAGTCATCTAAGACAGCTTGTGCTCTGTAGATTGCCTATCGACGCACTGCCAGACTTGACGAACACGAGATTGGAACGTTTGCAGCTCTGGAGATGTTCTAGTCTCTCGAATGCAAACCAGCTGTCTTATCTGAAGCATTTAAGAGTGTTGGAGCTACACACAGTGCCTTTGACGGAGCTGCCAGATTTGGATCAGCTTCCACTTGAACGATTACAGTTACACCAGCTCAACAGACTCCATGATGTATCTTGTCTGGGTGGCATGCACTTGGATTTCTTGCGAATCTCATTTTGTGACTTTTTGAGTGATCTCACAGTCTTGGAAACGATGACAGTCAAGCAACTGGAACTTGTGCGTCTTTCTAGACTGTCTCGAATGTCTTGGTCCATTGGAACACAAGTGTTGGTGTTTGACATTGAGCATTCGATCGAGATACCATCGAGTTTGATGTCTTTGGAAACCGCTACCATCAATTGCCATCAACTTGATCTCTTGTCATCTTGTGTGGCAATCAACAATCTGACCATTTGCGACCCTTGGGTTGAGTCAAGGACCCTCTGTGCCACAAGCCACTGGCCACTGCGAACCCTCACACTGTCAAGTCCAGTCAGAGGCAAATCATGCGAAGAAACACTGATGCACTTTACAGAGCATCGTTATCTGGAGCATCTGGTTTTGGACCAGACAACGATCGATTCGATCCCGGATTTGTCCAAATGTCCTCGGTTAGAGACGATCACATTGATCGGATGCTATGGGTTGGTGGATACGAGCTCTTTAGTCCTCCTGGAAACGTTAAAAACCTTGAACGTTGTGTATATGCAACACCTGCCGCTTCCACCCCTTCCCAAGACCAGGATTCACCGGGTGCGCACCCGCAGTAGGCCGGGTGTTTAAGCCGAAGTGTTAAATTCCGGTCGGTGCGTGGGTTCGTGGACCCGGGGCAATTGGGGCCGTTTTGGGTCCACACAGAGATAAAAACTCTGTGATTTCTTTCTGATCATGCTCTTCCCGCTTGTGTCTGCTAGCTTCATTGTACCACCATCCACTCAGCAAGACTTTGCCGCCGCTGCTGGCATCTCTTACACCATCGGCAATCCAGTCTTGACTGGCCCTGTCAGAATCTACAACATCTACTATGGCTCTGTATCTGCCGCCCAAAAGTCCATCATCGAAGACTTTGGCAAGGGAGTCGGTGAATCTGCATGGTGGAATATTGAAGAGAAGTACTACTACCAAGCCTCTTCTGGATCTCCAAAGGAGTACATTTCTGGAAACGTCACTCTTGGTGGAACCGTGTCACTCGGCTATACCAAGGGCAAGTCCTTGTCTGGCAATGCTCTTCCAGATCTTGTTCAGGAATCCATCGACTCTGGTGCCCTTCCTGAAGATCCAAACGCCGTGTACTTTATCGTGACTGCTGGCGATGTCAAGGAATCCATCCGCCCAGATCTTGGCACTGCTTCCTTCTGCTCCGACTACTGCGGATACCATGTCTCTACCGTCCTCAAGTCTGGCACCAGAGTATTTTACTCTCAGGTGGGTATTCCAACTGCTTGTCTCTCTGGCTGTGGCTCTCCAAGCAACCAAAGATTCTCTCCAAACAACGACCCTGCTGTCGATGCCCTCATCTCTGCTTATGCTCACGAATTGGCTGAAGCTGTGTCCGATCCTTGGTCCGACATTGACGCCAGCCGTGCATGGCAAGATTCCACTGGCTATGAGAACGGTGACAAATGTGCATACAAGTACGGAACCACTTACAAGACCTCTAACGGTGCTACTGCCAACATGAAGATCTCTGGCAGAGATTACCTCGTTCAGCAGAACTGGGATCCTGTCAAGCAAGCTTGTGCTCTTAGCGCTTAGACAATAAACTGTTTACTGCAACAGCATGACAAACATTGCGACGAGGTCCATGCGGAGTGCGCTGCTCAAGATTGGTCCCTGGTTGCCGTATCCGATGGTTGGCTCTGCGGTTGGCACAACAGTTGGTTCGCCAGATGGTGCAGCAGTAGAGTAGGCAGGAGCATCAGTTGGTTTGACAGTTGGAACAGCTGTAGATGCAGTTGGTTGAACGGTTGGAACAGCTGTAGATGTAGATGGCTGGACTGTTGGTACTGGGTAGCCTGGAACGGAGAGTGTTGGTGCTGCAGATGTGGTGATCGTGGTGATTGGCACCTGGTAAGTCACTGACGTCTGAGCGGTTGCAGAAGACACAGTGGCTGCAGTAGACACTGTGACTGCGGTGGAAACAGTGGCTGCAGTAGACACTGTGACTGCGGTGGAAACAGTGGCAGCAGTGGAGACAGATCCAGCAGTAGCAGCAGTTGAAACAGTGGCTGCAGAAGACACCGTAGCAGCTGTGGAGACAGTGGCTGCGGAGGTGGCAGATCCAACGGTGGAGAGTGTCTGGGTTGGAACAACTGTAATGGTCTCACATGGCTCAGTGGAAGTGGTAGCAGTCTGGGAAGCGCTGGAGACCGTGGCAGCAGAAGTCAGAGTAGTAGTTGGCACTGTGGCAGCAGTAGAAACAGTGGAGGACACGGTGGTGGTTCCGACAGATGTCACTGTCTGGGTTGGAGTCACAGTGATGGTCTCACATGGCTCTTCAGTAGTGGCAGGAGCAGACGTTGTAGCAGATGTAGAAACTGGCACAGGAGAGCTTGAACTAGTGACTGGAGCAGCGGTTGTGGACACTGGCACTGGAGTGGTAGTCTCGACTGCAGATGAAGATGCAGTGGTGGAGACTGGAACAGGAGCAGCGGTTGTGGATACTGGCACTGGAGTGGTAGTCTCGACTGCAGATGAAGATGCAGTGGTGGAGACTGGAACAGGAGCAGCAGTGGTAGACACTGGCACTGGAGTGGTAGTCTCGACTGCAGATGAAGATGCAGTGGTGGAGACTGGAACAGGAGCAGCGGTTGTGGACACTGGAGCAGTGGTGGCTGGAGCAGTTGGAGTGCCTGCAGTGAACTCAATGTCGATTGGGAAGTTGCACTTCATGTTCTGGCCATCTGGGAAGCAGTTCTTCTTCTGAACGTACTGGGTCACCTCTCCGTTGCTGCCGGTCTTGGAAAGTGTCTTGCGGATGGAAAGCAAGTTCTGCTGCTTGTTGTACTTCTCAGACGTGACGGTAGTGAAGACCAAGTCACCGCAGTCCACCTTTTCGTTAACGGAACAAGACTGAGAGACACCAATGTCGGTTGGATCCACATCACAGGTACGAGATTCTTTGGCAGCACACGCGCGGCCAGCAATGATTCGCTGGAAGGTGCACTGGAACCCCTTTCCAGAGAGTGTGCATTCTTTCTTGAGTTTTGTGGTTTCTGTACCGACTGTCTCGGTAGTGTCAACTGTCAAGGAATTGGCAACAAGTTTCTGGATTTGCGTCTCAGCAGTGGTGTAGCGACGAGGTCCAGAGTCACCAGAGCAAGCATAAGAAGTGTTGATGGTGCATTCTTGAGTGCCAACCTTTGTGGCAGAGACGGTGCAAGTCGTTTGTTCAAGTGCAGTGCAGTGGTCAGAGATTGCAGCAACAGTCGTAGCAAGGGCAAACAACATTCTTCTAGGTCTACGGGCAAGTCAAAGCGATGGAAATTGCCCATTTTGTGACATGTGTGGCGAGATGCCAAGTTTGGCTTTGTGTCACCACGTTGCGCAAATTGTGAATCGGGCAAAAAGTCGCCGTTAGCAATTGGCTGATTGAAATTGCTGCTATCAACTCACAGTCAATGCACCGTTAAAGTATCTGCAGAGCAGCTCCCATTCCCATTACTCTGATGGCGAGCATTGGCGATGCACTCATTTCACAAGCTATGTGCCTTTAAAATGTGTCACTCAATGGTAACACTCAGCATTGGATGCTAGTCTCTTTCAGAGCACTCATTGCCACGCGTCCAAGATCTCTCCAATTCAAGGACCAAGACTGGAAAGAGAAAACAGAAAACCAACGGTCAGTTCCAAGAAGTCTCAGAAAACCTGTTAATGGCATTGCTATGGCGATCGAATGACCACGTGTCTCTTGTTTGACAGAAAATGACGGCTCAGCATCAAGAGTCACCAATAGACATTCTGCCCATCTCAGACTGCCCTAAAAACAATCCTTGAAAGACACCTGACTGTTGCATCGAGTGATGTGCGGCAGGTCTCGATTCACGTTTGCGGCAGCATGGTTTCATCTTTGCCCTACACTTAGAATGCTTGTCTTCCTCTCAACAACACTGATCCTTGCACAGACAAGTCCCACAAGCACTCCGACCGGCATGTGCTACTTGGCGAACCGACCGCAGCCCACATCCACGTCCGCACCAAAAGCAACACCTCCTGTACAGCAGCCGCAGCAACAGCAGCAGCAACAAACACAACCACAGCAGGCATCTGTGCCATGCCTCACAGCTCACAACAATATCCGCGCAGCACTCGGACTGAAGCCTTTCAAGTGGAACGGCAACCTGATCAATGCAGCAACAAAGTGGGCCAACCAACTCGCAAGCTCTGGCGCCTTCCAACACTCTCAGGGCAGAGTCGGTCCTTATGGCGAGAATCTGTATCAGGGATCTCCCAACTGCGTGAATGCTGTGAGTGCATGGCTGCTTGAAAAGAAGAACTACTTTGGACAAGCCATCGGTGACGGCAATTTTGCCAACTATGGCCATTTTACTCAGTTGATCTGGCCTACCACAACGGACGTTGGCTGTGCGACCGTCGGTGCTGTCACAGTGTGTGAATATTCTCCTGCCGGCAACATGGATGGCATTAAACTGACTCGGTTTTGATTTCTGCTCCAAAAATCTTTTTGTCGGAGGCGTTGCAGGGCTTGACGAATGACTTCACGAAAGCGACGGCAAATGGAACAACAAGTGCACACACCATCGACAGTGGATGAAGAGACCCTACCTGATTTTGTACATGTGTCAAGGCGGACGCAATACCAAGGGATTGACTTTGGACTGCAACCAGAGACAGAGGACTGCTTCATGACGATTCCCGATGTACTTTCAGAGCAAGAGTGCACCTGGCTGATAGACTACTGCTCAAGACTGGAAAACGAGGACCGATTGATTGAGAATGCACAACTGAGAGCTTGGCTGAGTGAGAAGATTGCAAGTCACATTCCACCTATCTTGCGAGTAGCAGTCAACTCACAAACTATACTATCCGCTTTTGGAGGTTTCGGAAAACCACATTTTTATTGCGACAGTCTTCCAGACACTAGCACCATCATAGTTGGAGAGCATCCACATCTGCGGAGCAAATTCAAAGCGCTGGTGTACCTCAACACGCTACCAGGAGAGCAAGGAGGATCCTCTGTCTTTCACAGGAATCGAACAGAGTTTTTGACTTTGGAGCCTATTGAAGGCAAAGTGGTGCTCTTTGACCAGCGGATTCCACATACAGCAACACAGCTCATGCACGGCCATCGCTATCTCTTGGTGATGGATCTGATGTATCTTGAATCACACTCTGAAGAAGACTGTGGCATTTGCCTCGAAACATTAGGCAAATCGGATGAACGGCCAAAAGTGCGTCTGACATGCGGTCATGCCTACCACAGAGAGTGTGTCGATCCTTGGTTTAGACATCATTTGAACTGCCCAAAGTGTCGTAGAGTGATTCCAGTGAGCGATCTGACGTCATTGCAGATTTCGTACCCACGCCGAAGGGTAAATGCATCCCCGATGCTCATCCTCGACGGAGACAACCACGAGTGGGTGCCTGCCACGCACCTGCGGCGGGAGCTCTTCCAAGAGGGGACCGAAGACCTCACGTTCGAGCAATTTGAAGAGGCACTTGCTCGAGCCCAGCGGCCTACTTGATTTTATCGTTATTCCCGTTAAATTTGTTTCAGAATACCCTTCTTGACGTCACATACTGAGCCTGGCACCCAAGGAACCCATCCAGGGTGGCACCGGACACCAAAAACTCGACTTTTCAGAAATCATCATACAAACAGGATATACCAGTCCTCAACTGGTCCGCTGTGCTTGCATTCAAGATGCAGTGCCGACGAATGCCATGCGGCGCACCCATTTTCTGAGGCGTTTCTGAAACAAGGGGAAGCCTGGTTGAGCCATGGGTGCACAAAAAGTTGTATAAAGCGGCACCGCCATCACCGCATCTACAATGAAATTCTCTTGGTTCTCTACTGCTGCACTTATCGCTATTGCTCTCACTTCACCTGTTGCCAATCCACAGACACCTGCTGTTGATGCACCATTGAACGAGCCTGTTGTTCCTGTTGCTGCTGGTCAGCAAGCTGGCACTGCTACTACTCCTGAAGCCGGCACTGTGGCAACTCCAGATGCTGGCAATGGCACTGTCACGGGAACTGACAATACCAACACTACTGTATCTACGACGACTGCTGGCACTGAAGTCACCACTGTTCCTCCTCCACCAGTCACGCCTCCTGCTACCCCTCCAGCTGGTGGTGAAGCCGGCAAAGCCAAAGGAAAGGGTAAAGGCAAGGGAAAAGGCAAGGGTAAAGGCAAGGGAAAAGGCAAGGGAAAAGGCAAGGGAAAAGGAAAGGGTAAAGGCAAAGGAAAGGGCAAAGCAGCCAAGAAGGCAGATGCCAAGAAAGCTGCCAAAGCCAAAGATGCCGCCAAGAAAGCTGATGCCAAGAAAGCTGGTAAAGCAAAGAAGGCAGATGCCAAGAAAGCCGCCAAGAAAGCCAAAGGTGCTGCCAACGCTGAAGCAGATGATTGATCACTCCTGAGTCTATATGTAAACGTTTTGTGTACAATTTCTAAGACTCAACAGCTCACTCTTTTCTGTGTGGATGACTGATCGTGTTGGACAAGGCGGTTTCGCAGTGGTGTTCAAGAGACAAATCAACGGACAGTGGAGAGCAGTCAAGGAATACAGAGACCCAGTATACAAAGACTACCACTTGAATGAATCCTTGGTCTTGAGCAACCTAGAACACCCAAACATTGTCAAATACTTTGGCACACTTGAACTGGGAATAGTGATGGAGTTGATGTCACATAATTTGTGCTTTGTGCTGCATGATTTCAACCGAAGAGACGAGTTTCCACTTTCGAGCGAGAGACAATGGCATTGGGCACTGCAACTGACAGATGGACTGGATTACATGCATCAAAAGGGATACATTCACAGAGACATCAAATCCTTGAACGTGCTAGTGTCTCAAGATCTAAATCTGTTGAAATGGTGTGACTTTGAACTGTGCCTTAATATCAAGAATCCAGATCATGAATTGGTCGGAACACGTATTTACTGGGCACCAGAGCTGCGGGAAGAAGAGGGATACAGCTTTGAGTCTGACATCTTTGCACTTGGCTGTGTGTTTTATGAAATCTTCACTAGAGAGATGATTGACGGATCAGAGATTGAAGAAGACAAGATGGAAGCTATTGCGGACAAGAGAGCACAACGCTTGATCCTGGATTGTTTGGACGAAAAGTCAAAGAGACCGTTAACTGGACAATTGCTCTTGAGACTAAGAAGCGAAGAGTAAATCAGGATTGGGTTTGTACAATGACGGGATCTGTCCATGAGCAGCTTTCAAAAACAATCAGCAATTGTCTCAGCAGATAGCAAAAGACTGCCAATGCCATACTATTGGCACCAATAGAAATGGAAGCCAGTCCAACCGATGTTTCTTGGTCCTGTGCTTGCTTGAGAAAGCCAGAAGCTGAGTAACACCCAATGGTTGCAAGATTCAGGATCAAAAACGCACCACAGAGCTCGGATCAGCGAATATACCAAATTACACATTAAAATCTTGCGAGCATAGGCAGAGTCCATCTTGCTATTCAAGTTTGTGACTTGTCTCGAGTGCTGCAAGAGCTTTTTCGTGACTGAAAAGGAAACAACGACACCGACCAAGGCAACAGCAATGTATCCGACAGCAGCCAGTTTCTGCCACTGAGAAAGCCATGATTTCGACTCATTCTCAGCCAATGGCGTGAGTCCATACGCAAATCTGCCTCCAAAAGCAGTTAAGAGCAGCAACAAGAGACTGGAATGGATGTAGAGCATGGTTCTATCAGAATAGATGCAAAAAGCCGAGTATAAAGTAAGCCAAAATTCAGCAGCTGAAATGTAACCAAAAAGGGCAGACCAAGCACCAATGACAATTACACTCCCCGGTGTCTCTGAGAGCATGATCACATTCACAATCTTCATCAATGCAGCCACTACACAACACACTTGAGCACACAATTGCAAGAGTGTGATTTTTCTGGATACAAATAGTCTCTCTCTATCCACAAAGATCTCCAATAGGTTCAACACTATGCTCGTCATGCACACGAGTGTTCCGCCAACAGAGATTGAGATCATTTTAGGAAACTTTTGAGGTCCGTCGACGCTAGGTTTCGGAATAGATAATGGTGGTTGATCCAAAGAGGAATAGCCAAGTCCGTCACTAGGTTCAGGAACCATGACAAGAGCCAACGTCTAGACTATTTACTCACGCATTGGCTTCTGACTGCACAGAAGCAGTTGCTAGGTTGGTCCTGTAAGCTCTATGACCAGAATCTGTGGATGTTCGCTTGAACAAGAGTGCCAGTTGGTCCATAAGTGTACAAAAGAGAGCCAGCGCCAGTCCATTGCAGCCACTAGAGACAGCAGACATGTTGTTGGCAATCTGCTCAGAGTAATTCACTTTGATGAACCCAGATGCACTGTATGTTCCAATGCTGAACAAGTTCAGGATCAGAAACAGAATGGCAAGCTACCATCAACCATGTTACAGATTGACAAAAGACAATGCTTCTTGAAGTACCCATGTCCATCTTTCCTTGCAGATCTGTAATCTCTCTGGTGTGAGCAATCAACTTGCGTGTGATGGAAATGCAAACTGCTACACCTACAACAGCTACTGCTACGAAACCAACTGCTGCCAGTTGCTGATACTGCGCCAGCCAAGATTTGGACTCGTATTCTGCCAATGGCGTTAATCCAAACGCCAATCTGCCACTGAACGACAGGACCAATATCACAGTCAGTGCTACTCTGATGCGATAGAGCGTCACTTTACGACACAAGTCAAAAGCAGAGTACAATGTGAGCCAGAATTCGGCCGAAGTCGCGTATCCAAAGAGTGTTGTCCAGGAATTGACAACAAGGACTGCGGCTGGTGTACTGGATTGCAGATATATCAACACAATCTTTGTAAAGGATGCTACAATACAGCAAAGATGAGCCGTCAGTTGCAAAGCATTCAGCCATCTGGGTCTAAAGAGCTTTTCTCTTTGGATAATCAAGTATAAGGCGTTGAAAAAGATACTTCCGGCAGATATGACTGTACCCACAGCTTCCACGGCGATCGCCAGAGACATTGGGAAACTATCGGCGGATGACGCATCCCTTTTTTGCCGAACAATGAGAACAATGGTGGTTTTGATAACATAGGTTTATACAGCTATGCATCAAACTATGGTGTATATCCCGCGACTTGTCAAAATCATCAGATGACACTCTGGCCAAACAGAGTGACCGGCTGTCCACAGATGCTAGGATGGGATCTCAAAGTAGACAGTATGAAATGGATATGGTAACTGTTGTCAAGCTACCATCTGCATCTGAAACAAAGGCTCCTCACATGGTCGTGGCGTTTTTTCTTCCCCACCAATGTCTGTGACTGACTTGCCACTGGAACTGCACCAGATGGTCACCAGAAGTCTTAGCAAGCGGGATTATGTGCGTTTCCACAGCACTTGCAAGATGCTCTATCAGAAGCGACATCCCTAGCCTTTCATTATTGAGAGTTGGCAGTGGGTTGAGCTCATAGACAGTGCACCAGAACATTTGCTCGTCAACCTCAAACTCACTCATCTGTCAGACACGAAAGTGGAACATGCTTTCTACAAAAGACGGACATTGTTTTGTGCACATTTGATTGCCATGAACAAGGTGAACATGAAACTAAGCTCATTTTACTATGAGCAACTGCCTAGGTATGTCAAGTTCTACGGTCGTGAGGAATCCAGCAGTATTCACACTGACAGCAGGAGATTACAGAACATCAAATTGCATTTAGTCGCATATCAGGGCGATGTAAGACTACTTACAGCCATCTTGGATGATGGAATTGAAGTAGATCTCATGGACACGAATCAAGATACTGCGCTGTTCTATGCCATCAACGGAGGTAGTGTAGATGCATCAAGATTGTTATTGGAAAGAGGTGCAAGTCTTGAACACTGTTCTCGTGTTATGCCACCATTTCATCTTGCACTGCAACGCCAAGATATTCAGCTCTTGGAACTATTGAAGGAATATGGAGCAGATATCAATGAAACCAACAAGAATCAAGAAACGCCATTGCAACCGGCAGCACAAGATTGTAGCTTGAAGATTGTCAAGTGGCTCGTCGAGAATGGTGCAGACATCAACCTCCTTCAGGCTCAGCATTGGTCAAAGCAAGCTCAAGCAAAACCAAGTCTGTGTTTCAATATCTGCTCAAGACACTTGTCAATTCAGGCAAAGGGATTGGATATTGCAGAGAAGATGCACTCATAGTATTAGCAGCAAATGAAAATGTCTCTCTCTGCAAGTTATTGCTTGACAGCGGTGCTTCTCCAGATGGCAATCCCAACAGACCAGAGTCACCGCTCTCTGAGATTAACATGCATCACACAGAAGGCGTGGTTCGACTGCTGGTCAAGTATGGTGCCTCTTTGATTTTCGATGATCCAAAGAAAAAGGATCCTATCACTCTTCTGCTTTCGAAGAAACGGATGCTTATGATGCACATCATCCAGAGTTATCCAAAAACCATTCAACACGCTTGCAGAGATGGCATCCGTGGATTGCTCCATAGATCTACTTTAAAAAAACTCCAAGATCTTTGTCCATGGCTGCTCCAAAGCGGTGTTGATGCAGACCCTGCAGATGAAGATGGCATCACGCCACTCATGCTCGCCACTAGTCAAAAGAATATGATGCTTTGTCAACTACTTGTCAATTATGGTGCAGACATACACAAGAAAGACCATAATGGCTGGACACCACTTGTTTACGCAGCCCGCCAACGTTCCGTTAATCTGGCACAGTTGTTTGTAGATCAAAGAGCATCCATTCCATCTGATATTGCAGAAGAGTACAGCGATTGGTTTAAGAAGAAGTTTCGTTCCTGTCCAGAGTCAGATGACGATGAGTCAACATTATCTTGGATCTGGCCACCAGAAAGACACGAAATGCAATCTTTCGTTGTCTCTTCAATAGACTGATCAGATCTGAGTGTGTAGCACTTGATATGCCTTGGATCGTAGTAAATGTGGTATTGATGCATACGCTAGGTGTTTCACATGCTTGCACTCGCACCGAAATCACGTTCCATCCACTGTGCAATCACTGCAGATCCAATAAGCATCAGCATGGCCAAATCCACGCAGAAGAGACTATGGATCCAGTAGAGTACAACTATCGAGCTGATTCACTTGGTTCAATCACTGTCTGTCCACTCTATCTATGGTCCAGATCTTGTTCCCGTGACTTGCCCATTGCCAAAAAGGGGTAATATATCGACAAGTTTTGGACACAAACGTGGCGCAGAAATGATCACACCCCAAAAAGGAAATCTATCACCGATGCTCTGCTATGTGTTGAAAGAGCAACCAGTGGATTTGTTGCATTGGTAGGACTTGCATCTGGCAATAACCGAACGTGTCGGTTTGAGAACGCCACCACCTTGAAACCGCGAACGCACAGCGCGACTTTTCGCATGTTCTACGACAACTACAAGAAGACCTCGCTCAAGTACCTCTTCTTTGCTATTGCTGGTCTCTGTCTAGGGTCTCTGGTGGCTCTTATTGCATTTTCATCCGTGGCTTTCAATGGTGGCAACCAACATTACATTTTCTACAACCCCATGACGCCATCCATGATTTGCTTGACGTTCTTTGTCACGAGCTTGTTCTTTTGTGGCTGGTTGGTGATCTATCCTACCTCCTTGACCAAACGCGCTGCTGTTGCTTGGTTAATCATGGGTCTTTTCTATGCGCTCTTTGGTTTCATGGCACTTGTCGCTTACAGTACCATGCCCAATGATACTGCTTCTGCTCTCACCAGTCTCTTTTGGCTCCTTGGTGGCTCCATCATGGTTTACATCAGTTACACGCTCCGCACACATGGACCGCCCAATCCACCTCAAAAGAGATGCTGTTCTTTGCGTAACTGCTGCAACACAGCCTCTGTCTGCTTCTTGGTCGCCTTTGCCATGTTTACTGCTGCCGTGACCGTCCAATCGATTGGTGGTGCTTTGGATCTCAAAAAGTATCCACCTCCTGGTACCATCCAGACTATTCAGCTAGATGGTAAGTCTATCCAAGTACACTTGTATTGCTACGGAACCAAGTCCAATGCTACGTGGATCTTCCAACACGGCGGAGGTGCCAACTCTGTGTCTTGGCGTGCAGTTGCAGATGGTATTTCAGCTGCTGGCAACCGTGTCTGTGTCTTTGACCGTCTTGGCTATGGATGGACGCCTTCCTATGTCACAGTGACTGATTCAACCCAATTCTCGAACGGATCAGTCGTTCTCTTGAAGACTCTGGAAAAAGCAGGTGAAACTGGACCATTCAAGTGTGTTGGTCACAGTGCTGGTGCTGCCGAGTGTCTCAAATTGGCCATTAGCACAAATCAAGTGACTTCTATGGCTTACGTTGATGGTTATCCAGACTATGTCACTGCTGGTGGTTCCAATGGTGGTGCTCCTGAAGCCATTGTTGCCATCATCTCCTATCTCGCTGGTCCAACTGGATTTACGCGTGGTTTGGTTGGCAAACCAGATGCTTACTTTACACCATCCAATCTGGGTGAAACCTCTGCTGCATTGTATGCCCAAACGCGCTTCTGGTTCTCTCAATACTGGGATGTCAAGAGTGCTGCTTTATCAGGTGATGGTACACTCTACCAGAAACTCAATGGCCAAAAAGTTGGCAAGTTCTTCAAGTACGGCAGCAACTTGAATGTCAAGATGGCAGTCTATCCCGCCTGGGCTACTGTCACTATCTTGGATTGCACACAGTCCAAGTACCAATCAAACTATTGCTGCCAGAACAAAGATTCCTTGGATTGCACAGCTGCCAGACGTGATTATCTCACCCAGGCACAATTCTTTGCCAATTCAACAGCCGTTTCACCTGGTGTTTTTGAAATTGGACCAACAGACTCTGAACACTCGTATCTGTACGACTCTAGATACTACCAATGGCTCGTAACGCGTTTATTGGCAGACATCTAGAGAGTGTAACGTCTGATGAATGCAATCACTTGATCCATAAATGGTTTTCTAAAGAGATCCTTCTCCATGGTCAAGAGATGCTTGCTTTCTGGGAACACCAACTGCTGGCAGTACAAGCCCTTGTCACAGGCTTTCTTTTCAGCTGCAACATCCACGACTGTGTCCTTGTTGGGAGTGAACATCTTGACTGGCAATGGCATGATAAGAGACTTGTTTTGGAATTGCTCAGCAAATTGCAAAGAGGTAGCCAACCAGCCAAAAGAGACACCGCCGCCCTGACCAGAGGCACGTTCGGTGTTGATGGTGTTGAAGACTTCAATTCGCGCTGGAGATTGAGAAGAGACAGATTTCTCAAGGGTAGCGTTCTGGAATGGTCCCTGACCAGTGGCATAGGCTTCTCCTTGACCAGCAGCAACTGCCTGAGCAGCGGCGGTAGCAAGTGTCGCTCTAGGCAACGGACTAGTGTTGATGTCCATCATTGGAGACGCAAGAATGGAGCCAATCAAGTAGCCTGGATTCTGAGTCGAAAAGGCAGCAGTGATCAACCCACCCATGGATTCACCAAATCCAATCACCAACAGATGCTTTGGTCGCACGACCTGCTTGACAAACGTGGCATAATCATCGACATAGTCTTGGAACTGCTTGACATGCGTGATGTTTCGATTCTGAGTCAAACGGCCAGAGTCACCTTGTCCGCGATGGTCCATGACGTAAACGGCAACGGGAACCGATTTCAGATCGTAGATGAATTCAGAGTACAGGGCTTTCTGCAGGCTCTTGCCTGGTGCAATCACAATGGCAGTTTGATACTTGGTGTTGCCAGCTCTGTAGGAAATGGGAATGCCGTCCCTTCCTTTGAAAGTGCCAAAGGTGCCAGAATCGTAGTACGGCTTGATGGCAGTACGGTACAAGCGAGTGACATCGTTCTCATTCACAGCAAGGCAAGGAGACGCCAAGAGAGTCGTAAAAAGCATTTAGGAAAGAGGTTATGGTGGTGGGGGCGGCGTGAGTGACACAGATGCGGCCGATATTGTCAGTCGGGATACAAGCGTGAGAAGGCGGATGACGTAGTTTGAATGGAATACTACCGCCTTGCTGTGTCGCAATGGCTGAACAACAACTACTGCAGCACCCCTGCTGATGTCCTGTATGTTTTCGACACAGTTGACCCATCGGCATATTATCCGGGTGATAACGAGACCTGGCCTGCAATTATGGTCATGTCAGGTGCGACATCTCCTGTGGTAGGCGACAATGTGTGTGGCAATCTCAATGTCTATCCAATGGATGGAGACTGCTGTCAGTATTCTACTGTCAAGGGTCATCCTGTGGATTTCCTCACTGGCACGGGTGATTACGCGAGTGGTTCGGTCAACTTTGACTTTGGCCTAGAGTCATTTACAAAAGAAAGCAATGGTCATTTGTACTGTTCTCTCAATGCCACGACGAGATTAGAGCCGTCTCCGATTGACGGAAATCTGTTTGGATGGGCTCGGATTTACTATCTCGCACAGTCATCCAAGGGAAGTGGAGTGTGTATCGATGACAGTGTCAAGTGCTTTGACAATGGCACGCTCTTTGTGTATCCAGATCTGCAGTGTCAAGGCGTACCAACAGCTGTTCAGCTGTCTGATGCAATCCAGCCGTTTGAAGATGACATTTTGGGATCTGTAACTGGTCAGATGATCACACCAACAACAGGAAAGACAAAGTACTTTTGGACGACTGTCCAGCCGCCTTGGAATTACTGTGCGAATCTAAGCAATGGCATCTGGCAGCAACTAGAAGTAGCAGAGATCATTATCAGTCTACTATCTTATCTGATTGTTTTGTCTTGGAGTGCCCATGGGTATTTCAAGAGAAGAACACTGGCTGGTGGTCTCTTGCTTGCGAGATGCTTGTGTAGCATCATAGTCATAAGCTTGTACACCTACTACACCTACCATGTGATGGGAGAAATGGAATCTAATGTGATTTATGGTATTGTCGAGTATGCATCTGCCATTGGCTCTCTCTTGTCTCTCTTTTACACAGCAACGTTTCTGATTGTCTTGAACACGATCAAGCGTCCATACAACTACATGCTCTACTTGCTGCTCTTTGCCATTCACATTGCTCTCTACGGTGAGATGTACTTTCATTTCACTTGGAATCTGGTTGCCAATGGCGACATGTCATTCAACATCGTCAGCATCAAGTTTCTGGTTCAATGGAAAAAGTTGACCAAATACTACAAGATGTTTGTGTATGTGTGGGAGACTGCACCTGCTCCATTGATGTACTATCGTTTGGCATATAACAGAACACAATCTTTTAGAAAAGCCATCGCTATGATGCATCACAATGACAAGCTCTTCTTTCCAATCGTATTTGTACTAGATCTGATCCTAGATTCGTCTTGTAGCCATTGGATTAGTTTACCTGGTCCAGTTCTTGTTGGACACAACTGCTTTTCTCAAATCCGACCCCAATCTCTTTTCTTTTGAAACCACCATCCATCTCTTGAACAGTGGCTTGCTCCTGACACAAGTATACATGCTTGAAAGTGTCAAGAAAAGCATGAAGAGCACCACCGTGTTGGATATCTCGCAATTGAAGCAGACCACAGAGTTGAAAGACAATGGCAAGTCTGTCTTCACTTTTTCTACAAGCCACTAAACTCAAAAAGACAGATCTGAGTCTGCCACACAGTCTACCATCTCTTCTCCAGTGCATAGGCAGAATCATCCATCAGGTGAAGAGAAAGTGGGTGGATCTCTTCTGGCAGCCATTGGCCTGGCTCTTGGTGTCATTTTCTAATAGATTTCTGTTTGAAGATGTCTGTGCACTGTGGCTTAGAAGCACCGCCTCACAAACCGGACGCCGTTTTTCCTCTAGAATGAGCATTCCTTCCATCTTTGCCAAAAGAGAAGGAGAGTACCTTGGTGCAGGTGGATTTGGTGTCGTCTTCAAGCAAGACATCCAGGGAACCCAGCGCGCAGTCAAGTGGTTGAAAGATGGCGCTTCCATTGAACTGGTCCAGAAGGAATCAGAAGCCATGATCAAGCTCAAGCACGAGAATCTGGTTGAGTTTGTGGGACTAGCCATCTCTGGCAAAGGCATTGGTCTCATCATGGAACTCATGACTGGTGGTGATCTCAACGGATATCTTCACGAGCCGCTAGCCAAGAGACATGAAATCTATGCCCTGGGCATGATCATCTATGAGATTTATGCCAGGGCAAGCGTGGATGATGAGTTCAAGGACACAGATGTTGAGAAGCGTGTCAAAGATCCATCTGTGAAGCAGATCATTCAGCAGTGTCTCTCAGTTGACAAGAGAGAGGCCATCCTGTGCCGAGATCATCCAGGCATTGCACAGTGCAGATGAGGCTCTTGAATCACACGGACTCACGAGAGCATCCTCAACCAATCACCCTCTTGATATCCGACAAACGAAATCAGCACTACCACCAAGTCTGTTCATCTTGACACTCTGACAACACGCTATAGTCTACTAGTTGGTTATGTACTGTTGCAAGAGTTTCGGACCATCAGTGAAAGAGAAACGCGATACTTTGTCATGTCTCGGGCAGCAAACGCGAACTACTTCCCAGCTAGCTTTCTTGTGGGTCCCAAGAGCTAAGACAAGGTTTTGGTGTCTATGAATCTATCAGCGTCATTGGCATGCTAGCTGCTGTGACTGAAAAATGGAAATCTCCCATCTATCAACTCTCCGTCCTGGCTATTCTAGCTCAAGTCATTGGCCAATTCCTTGTATGTGTCGCATTAGACTTTGTCATCTCACCGGTGATTTCTTTGATGCTAGTACGTTACTTCACAGAGCTTTTTGGGACTTGCCTCCCTTGGCGTCTCTCTTTGCAACCAAATCACAATGATTTTTGCCAATCTGGCTGCCTTGATACTCATCTACATCTTATTCAAGACCGAAAGACTCATTTTTGCTGGATGGTGCGTGATTGGCGGGCTTTGCATCGTATGATCATTGACTGTAGCTCCTCAGAATTGCTGCTTTCATTCTTGCCTTTGGTGTCTTTCTTCCATTTGTCAATGGCACGTACCAAGGGCTGAACTTTGCCGTGAATCCAGCATTTGTGCCTTATAGCTTGACTCTCTCTGCTGATGCTATTGTAGAAAGCGTCTTTATCTGCATGACCTCTGTCGTCTTTATCCGACACATTATCCAAAAGCTCGAGTTGCCAACTTGGGAAGTCGCCCGAGAAATCGTCCTCAAGTACGGCGGACTCAAGTTCTTGATGCTGATTGGTATCCGCTTCTTTGGTGCTGGTTTGATCTTCAAGTTGATGGCAAGTGGATTTGTAGCCGACAATATCTCGAACATGGCGAACTGTAATCTTATTGACTGTAGACCTGAGTACCATCCATCAGTCCTGGGCCATCTTTATCATCCTTCAGACAGCCTACTTTGTACCCAAGAGCTTGGTCGAGAGGAGCAGCATCAGCAGGATGCATGACTCTGAGATCAGAAAATCATACTTGGGGGGACCAAACAAGTCTCAATTCAGAGACATCAAGTAAAGCATGCCTGTTCTGATATCAGTTTACCACTTGCGTACTGACAAACACAGAATATGTCCATAATCAGTGGATTTCGGACTTTTCATCTCTTGGACCAACCAAGCTTTCCTATACTCCTTGATTAGAGATACGTTCTGGATGTTGTGAATACTCGCACCTACTGTCCATGGTTTGGTGAAATCTCTAGAATCCCGCCTGTTTCAAGAATCATCGCCAGATCAGACAGGACACGGATGCGTACTCGAACATGTGTGCAAGCTGACATTGAATCCATCCACACATTACCTCCACTCACACATCATACGACTTGGGGTTTGAAGTGCGTCCTGGAATGCGTCGTGCGATTGGAGATGCATCTTATCAGGTATCTACTGTTGCTCGTAATGGGTCCACCATCTCTTCTCCAGTGAATGGACAGAATCATCCATCTGGTGAAAGTGGATCCCTTTTGGCGGCCATTGGCCTCGCTCTTGGAGTCATTTTCTAACATATTCTGTGTTGTAAACTTTCAAATTTCTTGCCAATGAAATTGCAATCGCTGTCTGCAGAACTGCTAAAGATCTGCCACAGATACCTAGATATCAACAGCTACCTCAGATTCCATCGCACTTGCAGGCACCTTTACCGATTGAGAAAGCCTTACGAGTTCCAACTGCAAGTGCACGAATACATTTGGTTTCTATGCCGTTGCCCAATGGATATCCTCCTAGACTTTGACTACTCTGCAATGGATCACCAGTTGACAAAGTTCCATGACGAAAACTTGGATTTACAAATCCACTTGATCTCGTTTCTGAGCGCCAACACCAAACTGTGTGAACTCTTGGTCAAACGAAACAGACTGATTGACGGCATTTACTTGCTGTCGTTAAAGTGCACTTGGCCAGATCCAGAATATCTCGGACAATTCATGACACATGATCAAGAGTGCTTTGTGTTGTTGCAAATCGCTTGTGTGTCTGGTGATCCAAAAGTGTGTCAAATGTTGTTGGACAGAGGTGTAGATGTGGATGATAGTTTGCTGCAAAGATCAAACGACATGTGGACAGATCCAGACCTTGAAATTCCCTCAAACAACCACAGTCCACTCATGCTGGCTGTGCTGATTGGGAATCTTGAAATGTGCCAGTTTCTGTACTCAAGTGGTGCCAGATTTCAACCAGACTCGAAACCGATGACTGAATCCATCAAGAGAGGCTTTCAAGACATCACACAGTGGCTCATGCTGCTCAACGTACATCCACACACAGAAGATCTTGAAATGTTGATTGAATTAGCAACACACAACGAAGAGGCAGACGTACTCTTGTATCTCCGTGAGCGACAAAAGATGGCAGACATCATTGTACTGCCAGATGAACTGGATGGAGAAACGTTTGATGTCATGGACAACAAGGAAAACGTGTGGATTTGGGACACGAACGATCTCTTGGAGACAGCAAAAGAAGGCGATGTGACAACGTTCAAGAACATTTGTGACTTTTTGCATCCAGACAACGCACTCTTGATGCAGTGTTTGGATCTTGCCATCGAACACCGTCGACAAAAGATGTGCAATCACTTGATTGACTCTTTTCCACTACAGTTGTCAAAAGAGCAGGTGTATCAGATTGGATTGTTCTCGATTAAGCTCTTGAAACAGCTGTTGGACAAGAAATACATACTGAAGAAAGACCAAGCATCTCATTTGCTCTTTACAGCCGTGCAAACCAAGCAACCACAATGCATTCCACAGTTATTGCAAAGTCACGCTGATCCTACTGAAATCTATAAGTCAAAGACTGCTCTGATGATTGCCAAGTCATCTGGACAACAAAAAGTGTACCAAATGCTCTCTGATGTCTTGAAAAAGGAGCAAGTTGGAGAGATTCATGACAAATCAGACCAGAAAAAGAGAGAATTGGCATCTGCTGTCTATCTGAAGCAATTCAAGAAATTCCAAGATCTCATACACAAGAAAGGCAGCGATATCAACCAAGCACTATTTCTAGCGGTTAGACTAGACAGAGTGGATATGATACGAGTGATCATGAAAGAATGGCTGGACTTCAATTACACGGATCCCCTTGGCAGAACTTGCTTGCACATTGCTGTCAATTCCAGTTACGAGACCATGAAAATGCTCCTCCAAAAGGGATTCAATCCCAATTTTCAAAACTACCAAGGAGATACACCATTGCATGAAGCAGCACTCGCGAATCGCTTCGATTGCTGTGAGTTGCTGATTGAATTTGGTGCAGATCCGTTAATCCGAAATCTTGATGCCAACAGACCTATTGAGATGACGACATCAAGGAATCTCAGAGGCTTTTTAGAGCAGCCGTCGAGACGAAGGAGATAAAGTGTCAAAGGCTCTCTCCACGTTCGTGGCTTTCTCATTTCTCGTGCTCAGTGATTTGCCTGCTGAGTTGTTGCAGCTGGTTGCTCGGTGTCTAGAGCCAATGGAATACTTCAGACTCAAGTCTGCCGGTCGTTGGTTGAACCTGGCCTTGTCCATGTCTGGATTTCTGATCAAGCAAGAGAAATTGGCTTGGCTGTTGAGAAGAGCGCCTGTTGAGATACTACGAGACTGCAAGTGGCCAAATGACATCTCTACCGACAATAGTGTGGTTCTGCTGGCGTTCTGCAGAGGCGTCAAAGATCTCTGTCTCAGATTGATCAGAGGGAAGCAAGTACACTTGAAAATGTGGAAAGGACCACGTGTAGATGATGAAAGAATACTCGTTCGGTCATTTTGGCTCAAACGGCGAGAATGGATACTGGAACAAAATCATGCAATTGAGACTACCGTTCTTCATATGGCAGCATACTATGGAAATGCAGAGATATGCAAGATGCTCTTGGATCACGGTGTGGATGTGAACTGTCTTGACAAACACGACACCTCATCTTTGGACGGAGCAGTATATGGAGGGAACTTTGATGTGTGCCAATTACTGCTTGACAGAGGTGCCAGATTCCAAGAGAGAGAGAGGGATTATACTGGTTTCATATATAGAGCCTTATCACACAATACGGAGGCTACAGCACTGCTGCTCATTGAACGTGGATTCAAGTTACTCTTGCCATCATCTAGAGATAGTTTTCTGTATGGCGCTGCCATGCGGGGAATGTTGCAGGCTGTGAAAGCACTAGTTGAGAAGGGAGCAGATATGTACACAATGCATAGAGGTCATAGGACACCATTTGATCTAGCTATCAGACATGGTCACATTGAAATATGCCATTATCTTCTGTCATTATGTCCGGCAGACAAGATCCATTCTCTCACCAAGACTGGACTGTGTTCCGTGGCTCGGGAAGGAAATCTACATTTGTGCACATGGCTTCTTGATCTTGGCGTGGATCCAAACGGTATCCAGTGGGAAGGCCACTCTCCACTCTCCTTAGCTGCAGAAAGGGGACATCTGGAGATCTGCCAACTCTTGCTTGAGCGTGGTGCATCTCTGACTCAGAAAAAGCTCAATTACCGCATCCCCTTAAAGCAAGCAGTATCGCAAAGTCAATTGGAAGTCGTCAAGCTGTTCATGAATCACGATCCAAGTGTCTATGATGCCACTGTGGATGATGACGGCAACCATTCACTCTATTTGGCTGCCAAGAGTGGATCTGTCGAAATCAGCAAGCACTTTGTGGAGAGTGGAGTAGATGTTGATGAATGGTGCTTGCATGACAGAACACCACTGTTTTCTGCTGCTCAAGCTAAAACCACGGATATTTGTGAGTATCTACTCTCTGTTGGTACAGATGTCAACCACAAGGACAAGGATGGTTGGACAGCACTCATCTGGGCAGCTTACAGTGGGAAGAAAGACATGTGTCAGCTACTGATTGACCATGGAGCAGAGATCCCAGATGCCATTCCTCCATTGACATACCAGCGGGATCCAGATAAAATGAAAGAATGTGGTGCCATTCTGAAGGGCATCAAAGATGATATAGCTGCAAACGCCTGACAGTATTGGACAGCATTACAGCGTTGAGCATCATAAAAGAATGATATTGGACAACATTGCAGTTGACACATCCTGACTGAAAGAGATTGATCTGAGTTTGAGTTGCATTATTGACTCAACCCATGATTACTCACTCAAGCTTGCATGAATTTCTTAGTGTCCGATCAACAGCCAACTTTTGACGTGTCTGCGGACTGCCCAGACCAAGAGACTGGTAATTCCAAGTCTGTGATCAGTCGTCATTGATTGAGAGCGCTAGCCATCCAGTTGGTCATCGACACTCGTTGAGCTGCAACGATACTTGCACTCTGGTGGATGAGATCTGGATTGCACACGACTCAGGTGAATGCACGAGCTGTGCGACTCAAGTACTCACAAGCGACAGTCCAAGTGTTGCCGTATTGATATCTCTTTGAGCCTATTTAATGTTCATCTTGGATCCAAATTTCTTTCCACAAAATGCCCAAACGCTTCTTGAACATTGAATATGCTGGAACAAGGACTGAAATTGATGTCACTGACTTTGAGCGACTGGGTCAAGTGAAGCATGCTATCAAAGCAGAACTGGCCCATGCACTGGCTGAAGTGGATGCTCCTCAAATTCAACTGTACGATCAGCAAGGCCAGCACATCAACAAATGGGCCCTCTTCAACTCTCTCCCTCCAGACTACTTTCAAGAAGAAGGACCCTGTCTGGTCATTCGCATGTCACCACCACCAAGCAGACAGGCAAGCAGGAATGACATTCTTGAGGCAGGTAGTTGCATTGACAGCAGAGGGTCCTCGCAAGCGACAACACGTTGATGCCAGCGACATGACGAACAGGCTCAAGTCATTTGCAATGTCTGAGGAAGTGAATGGCTGCATCCAGGCCCACGACGAATCTCTCCTCCCTGATCCTTTTGATCAAATTCAAAAGCTGTATGTGAGGCAGTGCTACAGAGATGTATTCGATCTGATGATGCAACACATCATCAACCACAAGAAAGTATTTGCAATATCTGGAACACCAGGCATCGGCAAGTCACTCTTCTTTGTGTATATCCTGTATCGCTTGATCAAGGACACTCTTACGAAAACATTGCCCCTGAAACCAAAAAACATCATCTATCAGTCTGCCGAGGAGTTCTACCACTTTGACCTAGAAGATAATATGGTCAGGAAACTTGAACGTTTGCTAGCATCAGGCTACTTGGATCAAAACGATACATTCTATGTGATAGATGGACGATGGTCTCATCCTCTTTCTCGGACTTGTGTGGCATTATTTATTTCCTCTCCTCGCTCCGACTATTTCAAAAGCTTCAATAAGCAGTACAAAATCAGACCCTTGTACTTTCCTGTCTGGACACTGGAAGAATTAGAGGCCTGTCGGCAATTGTGCTACCAGGACATTGATATTCATGAAGTGCAGCAAACCTATCTGTACTGCGGTGGTGTAGCTCGTGTTGTATTTTCTCAGGATGGACGAGAAACTGTAAGAACTTCGTTGGAGACAGCCTTGGAGGAGGCCGATGCGGTGGAAGCTGTCAAACGGATTAAGAACCCTGCAATGAAGTTTGAGAACAGCCACAAGCTCTTTCACCTCACAGTCTCTTCAGATGGCAAGTTTCGTTTTCTGCATCTTGATGTGGCTTCAAAGTTTGTCGGTGAAAAACTGTGGCAACATCATGCCGCTCAGATGATGACCAATCTGCAACAAATGTATGGCGGTGCTCCCAACGAGATGTCTGGATATTTGTTTGAAATCTATGGACATAATGTCTTTTCTGCTGGTGGACGAACACTCCAGTGCAGAAATCTGGATGACAATACGCTGACTGAGCTGACGCTGGACAGTTTGGATGGAAACCGAGTCACGCTCAGAAAGAATGCTCTGCCAGCAACACTTGAACATGGATACTACGAGCCAGCGTACGACGACACCTTTCCAGCGATTGACGCACTCACTCCACAGGGCATGTTCCAGTTCACTGTTGCAGATGAACACCCTATCCGTGGAGTGCAGACCTTGCGTCAACTGTGCAATCTGTATGACCAGCCCAAGCTCTACTTTGTCGTGCCTCCGCATCGGTTCGCCAAGTTCAAGAAGCAGCGTTTTCTCGCAACGGAAGGCCAGAAGAGTGTTGGAGAGATCCCTGGACTGAAGCAGTATGTGCTCGAGCTGCCTGTAATATCAGCATCTGCACCTTCTGTTCAATGATAGATGATCTTCAGTGAAGTGCGTTGGACCAGTCCCAGTCAGATGACAGGACTGGATAGTCCAGGAGAAAGCGAGTATGTAGATGTGGCAGTCAAGCTGTCGTTCTTGAGTACCCTGCCATTGGTAGTGCACGAGTCACACTCCCTGCAACCGGTTTGTGCCTGATGGCTACACTGCAAACGCCTGGCAATATTGGACAACATTACAGCGTTGAGCATCATAAATGAATGACATTGGACAACATTGCAGTTGACACGTCCTGACTCTGAAAGAGATTGAGCATCCTTTGCTGCTTGTCCAAGCTACACATTGTGGCTGCAATGCACCAAGCACTGGATGTGTTGCCTGTGTGAGCAGTCGGTACACTCACTCACATTGGGTCTCTCTCTAAAGTATCTGACTCATCTGTTGGCAGGTGGCTGTGTCCGCAAGGACGTACACTTGAGCCATTCGATCTGCAATGCTGTACAACTTGTCGGTCGTTTGCAGTGTAGCGACTGGGCATGCAGATGCGGCCATGGACAGACCGCGACATATCAAATCTGATCCTATGACTCCATTTACTGCTCCTTGAGAGAAGAGAGGTACTCATAAACCCCTGGGTGCTCTTTTTGCCAGATCCAGTGCACTTTGTCCGTTGTTGTCCAAGAGATCCAACTTGATCCGACTCCCCACCAGCAGTTGACAGCAGTCAAGATAGCCAAAACTCGCTGCCACATGCAATGCTGAAGAGCCATTATCCTGTATTGCTGCCAGATTGGCACCAATCATCAACCTTTCCTGGCAGATTGTCGTTGGCAAGGAAATCTTGGATATTGCAATGCATCAGTTGAAAGATGAACCCAAATTGGTACCAACCGTTGCCAACCCAACAAACTCAACTAGATTATCATGCTGGAGTGCAGCAAGTGATTCTGCTTTGGATAAGACTAGATCTTCATCACGATTGTTGATCCAGTGGACGGCACAGAAGATCCCGTCAACATTAGGGACAAATTTTCACGACCAGTTAGGGTTCGGGTTTGGTGAAAAAATGTGGATAGAAAGAGTAATAAAAGTTCCATCGACAAAAAAAGTATACAGATGGGCTCTATATCCTATTCCACCACTGCTGGCAAAGTTTCAGCTTGATCTGGCTACTATTGGAGAAGTTAAGAAGTTTCGGTAAGGAGTTTCGTTAAGGAGCCACCCGTCCACTCCAATGCAAGTCCTGCCAGGAATGCTCCCTGACTCCCATATTTCCCGCTAGCGACTCTTTTAACCCTCATTCCTATTGGCTCCAGCTAAGAAGTAACATCGACCAACTTGGTCAAGGTTCATGAGTTTCGGTAAGCACTTTCGTTAAGCACCTTCGTTAAGAACCTTCGTTAAGCACTTTCGTTAAGCATCTTCGTTAAGAACCTTCGTTAAGCACCTTCGTTAAGCATCTTCGTTAAGCACTTTGATTTTCATTGACTCTCATTACGACTTGTGCCAAGGCATTTGCCTAACTCTCGCTAACACTCCTGGCTAAGTAATATCCCCAACTCTTCAAGATTAGAAACTCCCTGACACGATTGTCAACAAACTTTCCGCAGGAACAATGCAGGCCGACTACTCTGATGAGTACCTCCTCTCATAGTAGACTCATTTCTGACTCGGCATCTGAAGCATCGATGAATGGGTCTGACACGCCCTCTGAAGAGGGTCCCAATCTGCTGGCTGCGCGTATTTTTCGAAATGCAATGAATCGCATCTTTGAGAAGCGTATGTCCCTTTACTCTAGCCTTCCCTCAATCCATGAATCAGTTCTGGGCAGCAAGCGACTTGACTTGTGACGGGGCTTCTGAGCGTTTAGCCTTTGAGCCAACAGTCATGCCTGCCGACCACACCCCAACTGCCCATTGGTGTGTTGACATGTTCCAAGTGATTGCCAGCACGCTTTCGGTCATCAAGCTCCATCCACGGCGGGTGGATGCTGAGATTGAGAGCTACTTGGACATCAACCCAGGAGGATACTCCCAACCTGTCTCCAAGAAGTTTCTTGACTTGCCCTTTGGTTTGAAAGGCCATCTCTATCATATTGGCATGCTGAACAATCACGGCTATGTGACTGTGCTCTTCCAGCCTGGTGAACCATGCAACTGCCATGCCCGTGATGATACACAACTCATGCGATGGCGACGCGCTATCTTGCGGCAGATTGAAACCGTTTCCATGTACCATCTGCCACACCAAACGCGTCTGAGAGCGAAATGGGCTGGAACTCCAGAGGATCCCTGCACTACGAACTTTGCAACACTCGGGCGTGTGCGAGTGCCTCTCTCGAATGACTGCCAGCCATTCTTTGACAACTTTTTAGCCAGTCTCGAAGACATCTCAGAAACATTTTTCCAGACCCACCGACCACTTATCATGTTGCATCTTTACGGCCAGAATCATTCTGTGACTGAATTCACTGCATCAGAGTACCTTACTGCTCAGTTAGACATGAGCCGTGTGATTCATTACAGTGTGGCACTTGCATGCAACATTCGTGCCAATGACACTATCCAGACGCGTCTTTGTCCAGCCCTTTCTCGAAATGACATGTTGGCGCTCTTTGGGAACAATGACCAGATCTTTAGCAAGGTGTTCAACGACTTGTTCTGCAACCTACAGACTCTTGATGTGGATCCTGGTGTAGAACAACTCTTACTTCAAGGCGACTTTCACGATGATGGTATTTGCTCTGATGACAGACGGATCAATTGTTCCTAGCAAAGAGTTGTCAGGCATTCCTGGCATCCAAATCTACAACACTTTCTCACACTTCAACCGGCCATATGCTGCCGCAGAGCCCTTCAGCAACCTCCCATACACGGCTTCTGTGCTGCAGCCATT